>PYHX02000495.1:62051951-62376787 GCA_004302925.2 Cochliomyia hominivorax | reverse complement strand
TTCAAATGGGCGTTTTGTGGGAGATATAGCAAAATATGGACCAATTTTCAAAAGTTAGAAAAATAGTAAAGGCGAACTTAAACATAATTCGTCACTATTTACTAGTTTTATAAGGCTATAGGAGCTATTGCAATATATGGAGGAGATTGACTTAATTAATAATGTATATTAAATTCAGTTAGAAAAATAGTTTGTGTTGAATTTTAATAGAATTGATATTAATTTACAAGTTTTATAAGCTGAAAACTGTTATCCTAGAATTGACCATATATGTTGTTCATATGAGCAGGGGCCGGGAAGGGGCCTAATATGGGAGCTGCAGCAATTAATAATATACATTAGAGGAAATCATCGTACCAAACCATTAAAATCAATAATATATGTATAAGACGGCAAGAAGAGAAAGAGTTTTTAAGTTAAAACCATATTCGGGAAAGGGGCATTATATTGGAGCTTGGTCTAATAATGACCCAAACAATCTTACTTATTTGA
This sequence comes from Cochliomyia hominivorax, assembly GCA_004302925.2. Taxonomy (NCBI): domain Eukaryota; kingdom Metazoa; phylum Arthropoda; class Insecta; order Diptera; family Calliphoridae; genus Cochliomyia; species Cochliomyia hominivorax. The sequence continues at coordinate 62,376,295 of PYHX02000495.1, read as the reverse complement.
TTTTATTTTTCATCTTAAAAATGGGGGCCCATATGATGTACAAGTTTTGGGGTCTATCAATATTTTACATATTTCAGCCTATATTTTTATTTATTGATCCGATTTTATTGATTTTTTTCACGATGAAGAAGAATAAACAATTCTATGTTTAATTAAATTTTTGTTTAAATCCTTTTACCTTTTGTTGAAAAAAAATATAAAATTACTTTTTCCAGTTTTGAGTTTGTCTCAGATATCGGTCAACAATTTTTGGCCAAAACCCATATAGCTGGTTATAAACGGGAAACTGCTAAAAGCAATAGTAAATAATATGGCCGAATTTCATTAATATAGGCGAAAGAATATTTCGAAAAGACAAACAGACGAACATAGCTAAATCGATACAGATTTTGATTTGATCCACGAATATATATATTTATGGGGTTTAATATGATTCCATCTGGATGTTACATACCGAATGACATAGTTAATATACTTTCATCACCACTTGTGGTGATGTAGGGTATAAACATTAAAAAAGTACATTTTATAAGAATAAATTGTAGTTACTTTTCTACAAGTAGTTTTCAGAAAGAAGAAATATTCTTCTCTGATTCCTTCATTGTATTCATTTTAATTTTCTGTACATTTTTTTCCTCTTCCATTCATTCATTCATTTTCATATAAAACAGTTTATCCTTGAATTAAACAATTTCATCTGGAACTACAATTGTAGTTCTTATTTTCACCAAAATGAAACTTTTCATTCATTATGTTTCATTCTTTCTTACTGCTTCTACTCGACTGTCCATGAAGTGAAATCATTTCAATTTACGTTGGCGTTAGACGAGTTGTAGATGAATTTTAACAAAAAGTTACTTTTACTTATTTAGTTTCAAGGTGTTTTGTATATAAAAATTTATTTTTATTATTTCATTTTAACTTGAAGACGAATTTGTATTAAGTTTGAAAAACTTAATCTCATCTAAAAGATTCTATTAAGTAGTTTGCTTCAATAAAGAAACTTTAATTGTTAAAACCACCACTTTAATTGGGGTTAAATCAATTTCTTTTATTCGAAAATATAGAAAAAGTAATTTCTTAAATATTTGAGATATTGAAAATGTGTTGAAATGAAATCTAATGGAATGTACTTAAGAAATAAAAACAAATTGAGCAGAAATGACGCCAATTAAAAATGAAATATATTTAGGGGTAAATACTTGAACTCCGAAATAGTACTGTTGAGAAATGTAATTTTATTTTAATTTAAAGCATTCTAACGGTTGTATTGCTGAATCTTTAATACCCTCCACCACAACTGCATGAAAAGAAGATACGATATATTTAAACATATTCTTACATACGTATAAAATAGTGTGGTTCGGTCTCCACAAAAAAATATATTGTGCCAGTTACCATCTAGAATAACGAATAGTTGATGCTGTTTTCAGAAATGCAAATTTTTCTTTTTGGCAATGCCCCTATATACTGTTATTCATGATTTAAAACCAGCTATATTTTGCCCTTTAATGCCTTTTGAATCTGATATTATATAAACACTTCTTCATACTTCGTATCCATCTCGCCTAAGGTCCTACTATTTATTTATTAGTAAAATTGCCTTTTACGACTGGGCATTTAAAACATTCGTTTTTTTATCATAAATAAATTTTGGGACGATTTGAGATATGTTCATTTCATTGTACCATATAAAACGTTTTTGAAATATTTTATTTTGTTTCTCAAGGTAGAAACTCGTACCAGTAACTCTGTAATAATAGTAACAGTCTCCGCCTAGAATGAATGAAAGCTTCAGAATTGCAAAAACTATTTTTTCCATGACCTATAATACAGCGCTTTTTTATGTATAGCGTCGCCGCCTTAAGTACCATCGAAAGAAGTCATTGTTAATGGTTTAAGCAGAGCTCAGTTTTTTCCTTTAGTGAATTTGAATTCGTTGTCAATTTCCAGAATTTACTTTTGTTACTTCGGTTTCTTCCCCTCTTAGGTGCTTCTATTTTTATATTAAGATGGATTTCAATTAAATACATTTTTGTTGTAATTTGAAAAAAAACTGATTGACATGTTTCTATTTGCAATGGCAGGAATCCCAGTTAATTATTAAGGCAACATACCAATATTTTTAATGTGTAAAAATGTAACAAAGTTGTAATCAAGTTAGAGAGTAGTCGACTAAAAGTGATTATATGGTGCAGTACATCAAGTCCTAGGAATGTAAAAATATGGACCGATCTCAGTGGAATTTAATTCTCTGATTTATAAAGAATAATTATTTGAAATATAAAAAATTTACCGTTTTATAGCTATAGGAATTTATTCGGTCGATTATGTCCGATTTTTTATTTACTTTCAAATGATTAATCGTTAAATAAAATAAGTTTAACGTTAAGATTTTTAATCAGTCCTATAATAAATTTAAATTGCAGAAATCAGTATATTAAATTTCATATAGATCCCAATAGCCGATCAAAGTTATATTTAGAAAAATAATAATTCTCCCCGCTGCACCATCTATCCAAAGCAATTTTTAAGAAATAAATCTGTAAGTTTTTGAATCGGTAAAGGATATTAAAGCTGAGGGGTTTTCAATTTCATTTAAGGCGTCAGATCTGATGATTTAATCGTCATTTGTATACAACGGTTTTTATATAATCCATCATCCAAAGCTTGGATTAAATGAAATCTCTAACCGCCACTCATAGTCTCCATTCAAAACAATTATCCAAAGCAGGCGTTACCGTTCAGATTTTGAAAAGTCGCACAATAATGGGGTTTTAGAAATAAAGTTGCAACTTAAAAGGTGATAAGTAGAACAAAAGTCGCAACAAGCTTAATTAGCCAAAAATTAACACTTCTTGAAAGTTTTTTTAATAATCTTAAATATAAAACTAACAAACAGTTATTTCTTAAATTTAACACTATTTCGATTTCCATTCTGATTTCGTAGAAATACCGCAACTGATGTGATTCCGTTCTTCTGTATTTAAATTTTTTCATCCATAATTTATATAAAATTTATTGAAATGTCCTTTGTTAAGCCAAATTAATGAAATTTCAAGGAGTTTTATACTAAAATGCAAACTTTAAAATGGGGATAAAAAGGGGAAATTTGCAAAAGTACACATAAAGTCGCACGTTGCTGAAAAAGTCACAATTTGCAAATTAAGTCGCACCAAGGCTAACACTGATCAAGGTCCATGTAATGAGTCTGGTATAAAATAAACAAAATCGTTGTAGTTACAATCAACTTACACATCGGTATCTGTGAGAAGACTTTTCAAACACATTTACATATTATATTTTGTGACAATGACTTCAATATGGTGTCAATGTTAATTAACCTTAAAGTTTAGAGTAAAACAATATCTCTTGAACTGTACTGTGTCATTTCGCTCCCTCAAAAAGTTTTAGAGAAGATACTCTCTCTAAGTCATTTAAATGAATTGAAAATCGTATATAAACTTTATGAAACGAAGAAAAACTTATTCAAAATTAAAAACTGCAAACATTCCGTGTCATGTATGAAGTTATTCAAAATTTTAAATTTGTTTTTTTGTTACACTTGTTAAAACTTATTTCTTTTTGGGAAAAACAATTATATTTTTAATATTTATGATATTTTTTGCGATTTCGAAAAGTAAATTTGACGATTTTTTCATATAATTTGATGATTTTTGTCTAAAATTAACTGTGCTCCTACCAGGTTCTTACTGTTTCAGAGAAATTCAATTCAAAATCAATTTCTTTATATATTCCCTATAAAAACCATATATGATTCCTTAACAAAATTTTATTAATCTGAATTTGGAAATTTGAATTATTTTTTAAAATTAAAAAAATAAAAATAAAACAAATTTTGTTAAGAATTTTATAATTTGTTTTTGACCGTTTAAAAAAGAATGTGTGAAATGAACGTAGGGTAAAAGTCTGTCTACGAGTCTAATCAAATTTGGTCAAATTAAACAAAAATACAATTATATATTAAATTATCTTTAATATAGAGTTACATACATAAGGTTAAGATCTAAAAAGTATTTTCTGCTGGACATATCTTATAGCAGATTGATCATTTTAGTGAAAAAATAAATTCGTATACATAATCTTTACGAGCTATTTTCTAAAAAAAATGGTAATCTTTTTAATTTTGGATATATGGACAAGTTTATATAAATTATATTGACATTTAAATAGATATTTTTATTACTTTCATTTTTTTTTAGTTTTTGACCATAAAATTTAAATTGTTAAATTACAGCTTTCTTTAAGGAGCTTATTAATGTTGTTTAAGAAGAATTTTACTTTTTACTCCATTTAATCATTGATCTGCCATTCAGTGCAAAAAATCAAATCAAGACTTCACGAATTGTGCATCAGCGGTCCCAAACATGACGCCTCACGAATTGCAAGAAGATAAGAAGGAACCTATTTCAAGAGATCGATTTTGAGTTCAATGTCTGCAAAATGATTTATGTGAAAATGATTAAACTAAAATTTCTACTTTTTGAAAACTTTCTAAATTTCTTCCAATACTTCCCACTTACTCTTTAATAACTTCTCTGCTCACTTTCATATATCAAAAGTGTCCTTGAAATAAATATCAAAAATATCGTAAATCTAACGTTGTACAAATGTATATTTTTGAAGATGTATATACCAGAAGATCCAGATAGTGAAGTAATAATTTATTTAACAATTAATTAAAATTTGATTGTTACTTAAGATTGTGCAACAAAAGTCAACAACATTTACACAAGAGTTCTATAAGATCCACACATACTGATTCTTTATGCAAATTATTATAGTGAAGTGTTTATTTTATTATAATTTTCCCTTTGGTTGCTTTATGCTAATTACAAATACATTACGACAACCTTTTCAATGTTGCCAGTTATTATTGTTTGTACTTTATTTTCCTGAGTCCTACTGTTCAGTATGTTTTACGTGAATTTTACTGTTTACACTGAACAACACATAATGCAAACGCCAACATACAACACACCCCAACAAATACATAAATTTTCACAAATGTGTAAAATAGTTATACAATATTAAAGATACATTGAAATAAGTACAGAGAAGGTCAATTAAATAGAATAACATGATAAATATTTAAATAAAAACATTGCTTTTTTTTAAGTTATAAAGACAGATTCTCTTAGAATTTTCTCAGAGAAATCCCGATATCTCTAAAATAAAAATTACTAACTATTTTTTTCGGTTCTTATGGATAGAAATTATCTCGCGAATATGAAAATCTTTCTTGTATATGTCCAAAATATGACTTGTTTTTAACATGAATAAAACAAGTATGTTAAAAACATGATGACCGTAGTTAGCCAAACTTGCTAACAGATTTGGAGTTCCTTTCATCGACTACGTCGATCTGACATTTTCTCTCGAAAAACCACAACAGAATCGAATCTAATTGGAAACCTTGCGGAATTTCAGGGTATACGATTAATGTTGCTTTTTAGGGAAAAAGCTTGAATATTTATATAATAATCTGTCAAAATTCTTTCGGAATATTGAAGTAAAAAAATATTTTTTTGGTGAAATTTATTCGTAAAAGTATATATTTCTTAATTAAGTGAGGGTTGTGCTTCATAGAAGGCACTTAAGTTATCTCAGATTTAAGAATTATTGCAATATTGTCCTTCACAGGTTCTAGTATAAATTTTTTTAAATCACTAGGCGATCGAAAGGAAATAATGATTAAAATTTTTAGGCGATAAGATTTGGTGAATGAAATTGTTGTGATCCCTGGAAAATGTTTTGACAATCGCAAAAATTGCTTAAATATATGTAGCGATTGTAATATCTATTGTGTATTAGTGTGACTATATGGCTTCGGTAGCAACCCCGTCATTAAAATAGGATGTGTTATCTTATTATCTACTAATCGTTCTTTTAACGAAATATCTAATAGCGTGAATAAACAATCCGATAAAATATTGATGACTCTTTGCATGAAAAATAGCATACGATTTCGATCATTAAATGTAATTACACTTTTGGAATCATCTCAGCTATGGTAACTCAGTACATTCATAGAATGAACGACGGTATGGCTACGGCTGCTTGTTGTAAGGTCTCAAAAAATATTATAAGTCTTTGTTTAAAAGGTCAATTGAGAAAAGAATCTTAGGAGTAGAGGTTTAAATCTGCCGAAATGTAGTATTGCGGAAATGCAGACAAACCCTGGAGATTTCTTTCTTTATTTATTCCATGCTGGATCTTGTATAAAAAATGGTCTTCCAATTAATGCGAACATGTTCATGCAGTTTGTATTAGATGAGAATTCCCTTAGAATATTTTCTAATCCCGGATCACCGAACATATTTGATCCAAAAGAAAGCCGAGCAGTGGAAGTACATGTAATTTATCGATCGCTATTTATTACTTTACCAAATCTATATAATCTTTATATAATAACGGAAATTTTGCAAAATCATCATAACATAGCGTAGCGTGATCGCTCTAGTAATTGAAATGAGAAAAATTCTTTTGATTTAAAATAGCGAGAAAAAACTAGAGTTATGGTGATATTCTCACTATATCCTCTTTCCCTAACTGAAAAGTGCACAACATGAACTCAATTGTGACTCAAATCATGCATGACCTGGACTTAAAATATTTATTGCGTTTGACTTGTAAGTAACTCAAGAGTAGTTTTACTGCAACTGAAATTTGGATGAAGCATCTAAAGTCTGTACTATCTCGAATCTATACCCGAATCATATGAAGCACATAATTCGAACTATCATTTTAAGTGTAAACCTAACCAATTTCACTTTGTAAAATTAATTTGCGAATCTATTTCGTTGATATTGTAAATTTTTTTGGTCTGGTGTTTAACCAAATAATACAGATATTTATTTTCCAAGATAAATGGTAACTCTGCTTCAGCTGTTTCAATCGAAATTTTTCACCAGAAAAGAGACTCCAAAAGTCGCGAAACAGTTTAAGCAACACCAGGATTAACTTTTATTAGCCGATAAAATAAAAGCTGATAATGCGTCAAACTGCTTTGGGCTCCTTAATCGGAAATAGTGAAGAAAGTTACCAAGGAATTAAAGACGAGAATAAAATGGATTTTAACTCCATAAATCTACCATCAATCACATAAATAGGTTAAAGGCTGTTGTTGAGCAATCTGCAAATGACGTTTTGACCATTGTTTCTATGTCGCAATCGTGATATACGGAAAATTTTAGTTGATGCTATTTAATAGAACACCATTGTATATAAAATGTTAATATATGTTATATGCATCCTTGCACAAACATTTTCACACACATAGATATTTAATAATAATGTTGCAAAGTTAAGAGATGCAAAGAGAGTGTGGAAAGAAAGAGAGCAGAGGTGGCTGATGTGGGTTAGTTGGGCATGTTAATGTAGTTAAAACACTAAGAGTTGTGTAAATTTACACATTTTTGTGACAAAATTGAAATTGAACACAAAATTGACTAAAGTCATAATTCAAAATTAAATTACACATTAATGGTCAGTCATTTATGGCCTTACAGCATTCACACACACACACATACACACAAAAGCAACCGTTTCTTTATATTGTTATTTCTATAGTCATTGATGGTGGTATACGAACATGTTTCTTGTGATATGTTGATGACGTTTAACAACACGCACACACACACATATTTTTGTGGGTTGTGTTTGGCGTCCGTCCAAAGTAACATAGACCATCATCAATACAATAAATGACCGTTTGGTCGATTGTCTGTCTGGTAATTGTTCATTTTTCGTAATATATGAGTTGAATGTTTGTAAATGTGTGTGTATGGAATGGAAAATAATAAATTACTTTAAAACGTAAATGTCATTTACACATTGATGTTGTGTGTTGTATGTTTATAATATTGGTCTTGCTGGTGCTGTTGATGACGATGACGACAATATTTTGATGTTGATGTTTAAGTTGAGTAAAGGCCAAACATAGAACTGGAAAAACATATACATACGTACGTTATATAACATGTCAATATCTATGTTTTCTTATTTATGTTCAAATGTCAAACACTCTTTGCGGAATTGTGTTTAAAGACTCTTTGTGGCAGATATTGAAGAGAAACCTTATAATTTAAAAGGTTAATTTATTTATTACAGATTTACACCTTTCACTGCAGTCAATTTCAAATAATTTACTACATAAAAGAGGGTTTATAAATGGTTAATCCAATAAGCTTTAATAATGTTATGGTTTTTGAAAAAAACAGAGTATATTTTATTTTGTAATTTATGATTGTGCATTTGAAAAACGTCAAATATATAAAAGAAATGTTTGAAGCAAAATAAATAGAGTGCTTTAGAACAGACTCCCACACGATTTGTTATTATCAAATAATAAATATTATTGAAATGTAGGAAATTTTATTGATAACTTATTTTCAAAATAACATTAAATTAACTTATATTTAAAATTTTCTTTGTGTTTGTATGGGATCATATATGTATAATAGGGTGGGTCTACATACCAAAAAAAAAAAAAAAAAAAAAAAAAAAAAAAAAACATTATTGTATATATAATGAAGGAAAAGGTGATGTTTATTATTTTACTATTTCAATATTTTTTTAAAGTCCGATCAGAACAAATAACGTATTCATGTATACGATTTAAAAGCGGCCACATTTTGATAGTGGCTTGACTTTAGCTACATTTTTTAATTGATCACTATAAACGCACATTTCAATGCGGAAACATCTGCACCGCAGCTTCATTCTCGAGAAAAAAACCCATATTGCTCTCATGACGATAAATTTGATAGTTTCCGAAATTTACAGCACTGTTTTTGTTGTAACAGAAAAAATGAAAAAAATGAAAGGTCTTAAATCGAAAATTTCTTATAATAAAACCGAATTCACCAAACTTAATTTTTTTATTTTTTATTCCATAACCATTCCATTCACTTTTTTGTCATTTTCCTCGAACAGGAAATACATTATCGATAAAATCTACTATATTTTTCGACACCATTTTTGCGCTCTTCAATTTTATTTTAATTTGGTACAAATACAGTTTTTTCAACATTCCTTGGTGTAAATTTATATAGCGCTTTACTTTTTTGCTACAACTTCATATTTCCAACAATTCAAAGAGTTTTTTGGGACATTTTTTACTGCTTTTCTTCGCAATCTCCCATCGTAAGCAATATAAAATTTTTGCCACAACATACGGTTTTTCATCTGTTATGCAGAAAGACTATTTTTTAGAAAACTTGACTTCAATTTTCGTGCTCTGTGTATTTTTAAAATTGCATAACTTTGATTTTTTGTACCAAATAGTGCGAGGTCAGAGCTAAGCGGTTTGCTTTCATACCGGATGTCTTTGGAGCTGTTTTGGAAATGCTTTCATTTTATCTGAGTCTTGGTTTTTATCAACGGAGTTCACCCGGTACTGTTAAATAACATTGGAAACAGTTTGACGCCAGACCTTTTAATGCTTGTCCAGCTTTGTGTAAGACCAATTTGGGTTTTGTAACAAACATTTAATAATTTTAGTGTGAAGTTTTTTCTGCTCACTTAATTTGTTTGTATAAACATTATATACGTTTATTTGACAACGTTTAAAATTATTAAATTGATTAAAATTATAATCAAATTTTAATGATAATATCAAATTAATACGCATTCAATGGAAAATTAAACAGTGTACTGTTTAATTTTAAGACTCGCGTTGACATACAGAACTTAATTATGCTGCGGCATTGTTCCTTAGAAATATCCTAAAGCTCTTAACTAGGTAAAGTGTTCTATTTTGGCCAATGGCTTAATGATTACATATACATGATATATGTTTTCATAAATTAAAAAAGATCTTTGTTTCGTCAAACTTTAACCTTTGGCATTTCTTGAATGCCAAATAATGATTCAATACCCGACGAATGAATTGCGTGATGTACACATTTGTTGAAAATCTTATAATCAATTTCGTAATACTTCACACAATTGGTTTAACAAATATGGCCTTGATTTTTTTTCTTAGTATCTTAATTTTCTGAATATAAAGCTGCTCAGTAATATAGCATTTCCTCAAAGTTCTCCTTAGTTTGTAAAATTTTGTATACCTTATAACACCATATGTGGTGGGAATGTTATTAGTTTGTGCAGATGAAAAAATTAAAATTAAGAACAATAATAAAATAAAAATTCATCAACGGTATTTTTACGAGTGTTTTATATGAGAAAATAATTAATTGTTGGTTAATATTCAAGGTTATTTGAACATAAATCGGAAATAGAGCAAATTCGTAATTAATAACTATTCAAAACGTATTAATTTTTGGTATATTAAGCCAGTAGTGACTTTTTTCCGCAAATTACCTTTTGGGTGCGATTTTATTTTCTAAAATCCCTTTTATGGGCGACTTTAACAAAAATCTCAACGGTAACACTGAGTATCACAATAATATATTGCACACATAAGCATAAATAAATAAAGAAAATCATTGGAAGATCGTTAAATTAAAACTTAAATATTTCGTAGCAGTCATTTACAACTAACAATGTGGGGTATTAAATACCCGGTCTTGACCAACAATAAAATTTTTACTTGTTTATGTGTGATTGTTTTAAAAATCTAAACTAAAATGTTCTTTAGTTCAATAAGTTTTAGCTTCACATTAACGACTCAATTCACTATAACAATAGAAGTAAAATGTCATCATTAGTATTTTTGGTTAATGATATTTGTATCAAATTGTATTCTACTAAGTTACAGTTCAACTTACTTCCATTTTAGTTGGCTGTTAAAAATTATGTTTGATTTTATCATATTTATTATTAAAACATGTATTAGTATGTAAGTGTGTTGGATGACTATCATGTAGATCTATGTTTTCATATTATATGACAAACAAATTGACAATTGTGACATTTTGCGAGTACAAAAAAGTACAAATTTATAGTTTATTTTTATGGGGTGGATGGAAATTACATTGTCAATAATGATTAACTTTAATGTAACATTTCTATATGTATGAATATGTATGCTCGCATATGAGTTTTTGTATACGGAAAATGGCTGTTGCTTCTACATTGTTTAACTTTGATAATGATTTTTCCTGTATGTAATGAGTTTTTCGTAACCTCAACCAACACAAGTGGTGAAGAGGGTTTATTAATGTCCATATGTCTATTCGTCTGCATATCTGTCTGTTTTGTCCGTTTGTCTGGCTATCTCTCCGTCTGCCCGTATTGGCACGCTCACATCCACAATAATTGAGGGAGCTCAATGAAATTTTGGACTAAGCATTTGCTATAGTCCTGAGAAGATTTCTGTTTAAATCAGTAAAAATGGTTCAGTATACCAAAAGCTCTAGCACAATATATGCGGCAACCTCTTACTATCAGCGAAGAATTTTCGTAAAAAGAAAAAAGTTATAGACAATTTTTTATTTTAGAAAAATGGATACATATTATGTACGTTTGTGAGTGTATTTATAATCATGTTTGTGGTGGATGTACCCTACTTTATATCTTTATTTTCACTTTTAAGTATACCATTCAGAATCACTTTCTGAGTAAATATAAAATGTCCATCCGTCCGTGCGTTCATCCGTCTGTCAGTCTATCTTACTCTCTGTTCAGCTGGATTTCCATATTAACGTTTATAACTTATTATTTATTATTTTGGCCCAGTTACGAAGTCTACTGATATTTGCCATGTGAGGTTCAATATTTTTTAGGTATCTCCCATATTAATGTCCTACCGCAATAAGGTTTTCAGAAAACAAAATTTCTAAATATATTAAATTGATAACCAAAATTGTTTGAATCTGTCATTCCATAATATCCTTCAATAATATAAGATTTTATTAGGACCATTATTTGGTTTAGATAACCCTCCTGAAATATGCTCCTAAGTTAAAAAAACTCTTACGTATAGACCGATTCTATTCAATCCCGCAAATTTATTTTTGAACTGTTTTGAATATGTGTTACTAGTATGACCATTAAAGGTACATATTTTGCTACGATTTTAAGGTTATGCGACTCTTATTTACTATTATCGTTCCATATTTTTCTACAACTCCCTTAAAAAGTCCTTTCTCAAAAAATTCTGTAAAGTTTCAAGATTGTTAAATTAGAAATGAATAAAATTTAAAACCAACTAAATTTTCGATAGATTTAAGTTTAAATTCTAATCGATTTCAAAATAAATAATCTAACACCTTTTTATTAAAATGTTTTTCCAAATTTTACTGCCTGTCAATATTTGACATATTTTGCTTCCAAATATTTATGTTAAAATTGTATAAATTATAAAGGACACCTAAATCTAGTAAAAGTTTGGAATATTTTTTTCTCTACTTTTGCTAATATTTCTTAAATATATTTATTACCATAAACCAAACTCAAAATAAATATTTGTCTCTAACAAAAATAAAAAAGAATTATTTACATTTTCCATATTTACTATTTTTCTTTGCCCAAAAGAAAATCAAAAAATAAATAAATACAAGAAAAAAATCTTTTTTCTCTTTTATGAAAATAAATCTGATTGAAGAAAACATGAAATCTGTTAAAGTACAAGTAAGAAAAACAACATAAAGATGTATGGAACAGAATATTGGAAATCAATTTTAAATCAATTTCAAATGTCAAACTTTCTCGGCCAAAGTATAAAGTCAGCAAAAATGCTAAAAGCATTTTTTTGCTACTTCAAACACAAATACATACACATACACATGCATATATACTCATTCATATGCAATATATACTGAGATTCAAATTGTACATAAACATAAAGTCTGTTGTTGTTGGTAATGTAGAAGACTATTTTCACATTTTTACATTCATATTTATGTACAATTTTGTATATGTGTGAGTGTTTTCATTAAGATCTTTCTAGTTGTATGCATTTACTGGTATATGTATAGGTTTTTTATGTTTTTGGGTATGTGTATTTTTTTTTGAAAATATTGCTACCGATGCTACAGCTTTTACTGTAAATTGCTGTCCTTGCAGCAAATACCATACGAATTTGTTGGATGAGATAAAATGTAGTTTTCGAAGGTGGTTTTTATTTTAAAAAGTAAAATGTATACAGATCGTAAATGTATTTAGGAAATTCAATGGGAAAAGTAAATTTGATTTTGAAGACTGGTTTTAGCAGAAAAAGTCTATTTTATAAAACTTCGAAACTAATGCATTAATTTATCCCCAGGACTCGCTACTGATTTCCTGACATTATTCTTCATATATTTGCTGGCGTTCCATCCATTATTTCCTCCTTTCTAAGTTAATTGCTAGAATTCGTTGGCTGATCACAAATAAGAAGATTTTATCGCAACATTCTTATGTCACGATAAAGATTGCAAACGGTATAAGACTGTCCATTGTACCACTTACATCATTAATCTTCAAAACTGTTACATTCACTTCCAGAGTAACGCTACGATTTGTATAGCTATAAGCTTCATCTTTGCGGCGTATAAATCCCACTGCAAACCTCTGCTTTCCCTATAACGAAAGAGCTTTCACATTTATTTTGTCAAGTTACTACTAGAGGCTATTGCTCTTGCATTGATATTCTCTTCCTCCTCTTCGATTTTCATATATTCTACCACCGTAGAAGGAATTATTTAGGGTCCATAATGTGTATATAATATGGCACCAAAATAAAATCTTAGTCAATTAAGCTTTGTCCGTCTGTCTGACTTATATAATATGTACTCATCAAATATTTCATGAATACATATTATTATTCAAAAAAGTTTATAATTTACAATCCGATAAATCGGTTCAGAAGAAAAAGATATGCCCAAGTATCAGAGACAACCTCCAAATACTGAAAAATTTTAACAAAAAATTTGTCCAAATATCTTTCTAAATTTTCATGCTGATATTTAAACGTAAACATTACGCAATATAATTTTTTTGAATAGGGCATTGGAGAGGGGTATACCCTATACAAACAACATATTAAATGTATATAACTATTGCAGGAAAAACCAAGGAAACGTATCACAAAGAATATAAAATATTTATGGATAGGAAAAGACTTGTTCCTACAAGTATTTCTTCATTAATCGTGGTGAAGAATTTGGCATAGCTGAATAGAACATTGCACAACAAATTTCCCATATTAATATGAACGAACTGTGGGCAGTATAGTCTAAGCGCTACTATATTCATCGATTTGATGAATAAGTAAGATAACATAACTTGAATAATTTTAAATGTCCCTCTTGTGAGACTTATAAACTTATGCACACATCCCTTTAAGGATGTTCGTTTTCCAGGAGCATCTACCATTATTACAAGCACCATAGCTATACGTTTTTATACAGGCAAAGATCACGTTTTATTTTCTTATAAAGTTCTATATAATAAAGCTGTAACTGTAGCTAAGTTTCCAGAATATGCAGCGCTATATTCAATGTCTTTCGCTCTATGTACATCCATATGGAGCTCGGTATCTACAAGCGCTAAAGTAAATATCGGCAAATTTATAATTCTACTCAACTTAGCGTTTATTATCACGTACTCAATTTTATTCTAGGTCCACTGATCTATATATATATCCTGGTGAACTTATGTATTCTACAGTGAGGAAAGAGCAAAACTTTCGCTTTTATATTATTCGTAATACAAACACAGAAAAAGTTGCGATTATGCATAACTAAGTACTTTTACTTGTCTAACGATTTTATTAGAGTCAACGAGCACAATGGAATCTCTCATAATAATTTTATTTTACCACTTTTACTTTCAGTCCCCCAATAGAAGTTATCTGTTAGAGTATTACACTTCAAATGTAAGGACTCATTAGAGTGGCGAATAAGAGTGTTCCACAATTCAAGCTTTTTGTTAAAGCCAATGGTGGTTTATCAAGTTGCTTTTGAGGTTTTGCGAATCAGTTTACGTGAGTATATAATTGTCCAAATGTATCCTAATAACTCTTAAGAAAAATAACTTTGTAAAGTATGAAACAAGGCACACTTCGTTGATGCGACCAACTATCACCAAGTAAGAGTTTATAAGTTTTTTTAAGATGTAATATATAGGTATCATCAAGGATTTATAATATTAAACCGATCTCGCTAAATGAAACTGATCGTAGTACTATATCTCCTAGCACCCATAGAATGATGATTGAATGAATTTTTGATATATTTTCGATTGACAAAGCTTTATTATTCACTTATAACATATGAAATGTTTATGGCAGACGATTTGCCGTGATTCGAATGATGCACAAGATCTGATATACTCTACCAATAAAATTTTAACCATTCTGTTCTAGAACTCTCCCAATAAAGGTTTTTATTTTTGCCCAATGTTCAGTTTTCAGTTCCTCTATTCCAAGAAACCTAAAGATTTGCAAAATGTGCTTCTTGAAAATTTTTTTGGCATGATCTCCCTGAACCTCAAACTTAAGAAGAATAGAATTAGAAATGATTTTTAAAAAATGTTGCTCAAGGGGAAAGTGGAAGTCCTCACAGATTGATATTATCTTGTCCAATTATCAGATTTTTTATCATCTCGAAATTTTTCTTCTTCTTACCCTGTATGTTTATTGGTCTATGTGTATACAGACTCCTTTCCATACAAACTGAAGCCATAAATAAAAAATGTTCCTTTAATACTTTGATGCAAATGAAAAAATTCATAGAATTTATTCGATTGGAAAATGGAAAATGCGATAATATTGTGAATATTCATTTATTCACTTATTCGTTTTTCTTTACTTTATAAATCGATGTTATTCTTGTTGCTGTTATTATTGTTGGTGACGATGATTTTGTTATTGCTGCTGTTGTTATTGTTATTGTTCTTGTTGTTGATTTTGGTATTGTCGTCATTGTGTCTAAGCAACATCAATTCCTTCAGCAAATATTAATTCACTTCTTAAATGTTGATGTTGTATTACGGTTTGATAGTGACAGAGAATGCAAGTGAATGAAGAATATATTCGTATATATATATGTGTGTGTGTGTGATTGTTTGTATGAATGTATGTAGTGTTTACATGCTGAGCGGCTTAAAGAAGCTTTTCTTTTATAACAAATGTTGTTTGTGTTTTTTGTTTTTACCTTAAATGCAGCAATTATTTATTGGCAAATATTCAGGTGTTGTGTAAGTGTAGCGATGTGTGTATGGCAATGAACAGCAGCAGCATGTTATTGTCATTAGAGATTAAAAAAATAATAATGAACTTGATGTTCAACATTTAGTTGGAATTCAAATAGAATTAAACTAATATATATTTGCAATTATTTGAATGCATGCGGTGATCTGGAAATAAACTAGCGTTTCTTTTTTTTTGGAAATTCATTTAAGTATTGAATTTTGGTTTTCAAATTTTTAATTATTTTTTATAGTTCCATAGAGAAACATTCCCCTGTTACACTTCTGGTTTAAGAAATAATTTTAAAAATTAAATAATTATAATTTCATGGCGTATGATTAATTTTACTTACTAATATCAATCATATGTAACACTGCAGAGAGCAGAACGTACTGAAATATGTTTTGGAAATCACTGAAACAGCAAATAATAACATTTGAGAAAGTTTACATGATCTGTATAATATATATTCAGGTTCTAGCTATAAATTTACAAATCAAATATATTTGTTTAACATATTTAGATAAATTATATTTTAAAGAAGTTTATATTTCTTTCTTTTCGGAAGAGGTTCTTCATATAATGAAATCATTAACTTGCGCTAATTATCAGGCAAGTCATGAACAGAATACTACAGGGGAAGATGTGCATATATAAATTGATCACATGGGCCTCCAACCTACAGTGTAACAGTAAAATAAACACGAGTATGCTTTGAAAACGTGTGCAGTGTTTTTACATGATTGAAAAGTGAAAAATGGTCTGGGAGTGAACCCTAAAAACTAAAATTTCTTTTATTCACTGGAAACTACACGAACCAAGATTTAAAGTTATCATAATTATGTGGATCAATACTGACACCGACTGCTTTATATGTCTGTCAGCTGTTGGCACGCTAACATCCACAATAATTGATAGAGTTCAATGAAATTTAGACTACGTATTTGTTGTAGTCCTAAGAAGTTTCCAATTTAAATCACCAAAACCAGTTCAGTTTTTTTAAAAAGATATGGACCGGTATCAGGTGAGTGTGTGTGTACGTATGTACGAAACATAACGTATTTTTTCATACGCATTTGTGGTGGATGGTATTGAAGATTCAGCATTGCTGAATATATCATTATTATTTTAGATGAAAATGAATGAAGTCAGCATTCATTTTCATCTAAAATAATAATGCTTATGGCCAAAAACATAAAAACAAGCACAGAAGTTGGTCAAGCTCTACTGTGGAATATATTTTACCATACTGTGGGTTATAAAAATAACTATGAAATTATGAAAGGCCTGATATAATTTTGTTTTCTGATTTCTGGTAATAAGTCCAATACATTATTATGATAACAACTGTATGAGATTTATGCGCTTTTTTTAACGTATCTTATTCAAAACAAACCTCCTATGGGGTTCGAAATTTCCAAAATTATAATGCTACACTCCTCTGCTATCATTATTTTAATTTCAATGTAAATCTATCCAGGCGTTTAAATATTATAGATTTATTTCCGAACAAAATTATTCTGTCCCTGTAATATATAATGCCGATTATACGTATACGTAATATTTTTGTGATTTATATTCATATAAATCATACGCAGATGTGGTGCTTGCGCTAAGTAAATGATTTTTAATGAGTTTATATAAACTTAAATTGTATTTTAAAACCTTCATTAAAAAATGTATTTATCGAGAAAAACAATTTATAGTTAATAAAATCTCATCTTATTTTTCATAGAATTTCTTTTATTGTAAGTTGTCTTTTAACTCATTTTTTAGTTATTACAAAATTTGCATATACAATGTTGTTTAATACATGCAAACAAAGTTTGAATAAAAAAATAAGTTTTTTATCGCTTTTAAAATAAAACTTTAATTTCAAGGTACAAGGTAAACTACTTTAAAACTGAGATTTTTTCTCCATTTTTCTCCTTGTAACATAATTAAGTTTGAATAAAAGGTAGATTTTTCTTCCCAAGTAGTTATTTTCATGTGTGTGCAATAACCACAACAGTGAAGAGAATATATCTAGTAGCACCGAAAAGTTCACTTCAAAATAGATCTCCAATGGAAAATCTTTAACGTGTGCAGGCAATTTGTTTATCACATGTATAAATCTGGTTTCTGAAGTTTTGAATATCTAAGGATTTTAACATAGTTACACACCTTTTTGCTAAAATTATGCTACTTATATTAACACTTTTCCTATAGACCAAAGTATTTCTACATATTTTTTCCAAAATGACTTTAAAATTATACCATTAAGGCGGTAAAAGAAAATCGATTTACAACTACGTATCAAATAGAGTAAAAAACCACTTTAAATTGGTTTACTAAACATCCTTCTTACCGTTTCCTTTTTACACAAATACATATATGAAAACACACTTACATAAGCATATGTAATCACGTATATTTTATACACAGACAAATTTATCTTTTCAAACAAACACACTTTCTGTATAGATCGATTTTTCTCGTTAGATTAAGTATTATTGGAAATACGTATACATGTTCTGGATTAACAGTGATGAGAAAAAATTAGTTATGTTGTTATTTTAAAAATTTTGCAATTACTTTGGATAACCTAACTAATTTAAAACAGTCAGTAGGATGACGGGAAGTAATGCTGAAAGAATTTGTTTTTATTATTTTTTCTTACTCGTTATCAACATATCTATAAAAGTCAAAACAAAAATGCACGTTTGTTCGCATCCTCCATTATTAGTCCCTATCACACGATGTCAACTAACTACTGAAATTGCAATACCAAAATATGACATGATCTTATACGATCATTAAGAACAGTTTTTGTACCATAGAAGAAGAAATAGATTCGTCATCTTTCGTGCGTCAATATTGGGATTAGTGATTCAATGTATAACCGACCAGATCTTTACCAAGAAATGAGGGATTTTAGAATATTTCCGAAAATTCTGTTTATACTGTTCTGTTTTTAATCTAACTATTTAAAAACTAGATCTGTTATATAATTTTAGTTTGGAAGTTTTGAGAAAATGATTTAAATTTATTATTTTTTTGTGAATATACTTTAATGCTTGAGTCATTAAAATGATCTTCTAGCACCCAACATTTCTACGATTTCTGATTGAGTCAAACATATTTACCTTAAAAAATTCTCATCAGTGTAGTAGATCAAAGAGAGTATAATAGACTTGAATTAGAAACTACCTAGAACTGAACAAAAACTGAACTTGAATCCGAACGGGAAATAAACAAGAATCTGAACTAGGATTTGAATTAGAACTGTGCTAAATCTAGCTCGAAACTTAACTTGAATATAAAATAGTATCTTAACTAGAATCTGAAGTGGAATCTGAACCAATAACTGATCTACTTTCTAAGCTAGATTCTGAACTAAAATCTCAATTAGATTTTGAGTAGAATCTGCACAAGAATCTGAATTAGAATTGCAACTAAAATCTGTACAGGAATCTGAACTAGATTATGTAATGGAGTCTGCATAAGAAACTGCACAAAATTTTTAAATCGAATCTGAACTAGAATCTGCTCATGAATTTGAAGTAGAATGTGACTCTAGTTCACATTCCACTAGAACCTGAATTAAAATCTGAGACTCTGTAGTATAATCTGAACTAGATCGAGTTTGAATTAAGTATGTTTCATGCATTTTTACCTTTTTTCCAAATTAGGAGATGAACAACATTTCGCTAAAAACATTCACTCACTCATTGATTGTTTATCTTTTAATTTCTTAATACTCTTGTTATCACCACCAGTATAACAATAAAGTATTTATAGTCCGATATCTGAAAAATATAACAAAATTCAACATTACAAAACCTTCAGTACAATAGACTGTTTAGTCATTATTTACGTCTGCGCTATTTTTGCATTACCAACAAATTATTCAGAAACACGTTAAAAATATGTTTTGAGTCCATGTAGTAATTCCAATCGACCGAGTAACCTCAAGCTATGAAAGTGCAATTTTTTTACTTATTTGTTTATTTGTCGTTAGCGGTTCATATAATATGACAAAGAGAATATATCTTATTCATCATGTGTGTAGGTGGAGGGTTATAAAAAGTTTCAAACAATGTATAATTCTATAAATTTTAAAATAGTATAATTATTATCCCCCAATTTTTCATTCTCACTGTTTCAATTTCATGTATGAAAATTATTGTAAAAGTAAATTATGTATTGCTCTTTCCAACTCTTCATGGACAAAGTTTTTTCTTTCTATGACTTATTTTTTTGGTTCTTCTATAAGTATATTTATTTATGTACAAATATACAAACGTACATATATTTTTTCCCAAACATACTACTAAAGCTTTTATCGAAAGTCATTTGTCACTAAGTGACAAACTAGTTAAATATTAATCAAAAGTATTATATCAGGATATAGACAACATCACCGCCACAAACAGTAACCACAATTTCATCAATTTGGTATTTTGTTTCACATTTTCAGAGTCACTCAGAGATTCTTGCTGTTGTAAGGATATGAAAACATATATGTATATACATATATACATATTTTTCTATGTTCATGTGTTTACAATTTGTTTTATATTTTATTTTTTTGGATCGTATAAAGTTTTCTTTTTAAAAATTTTTATTTAAGCGTTAGAGCAGTTAACTGAAAAAGTTTTGAACAATTTATTGCGCGAAATGAACAAATAAAATACCAAAACATACACCTGAGTTTCTATTCAGTTATTATGAATTTTTTAGTATAAAATGTTTTTATCTAAAATTATGAAAATAATTTTTATGACATTTGACCTTTCTTTCGTGTTATCATGTAGAAGTAATTGTCGATTCTATATATATACTGGTTTCATAGTTTATTGTTGGTTTCGTTGAATTATTTCGAACTAATATCAGACTGACATTTACTGCTTCCGATCAAGGCAATATAAAATTTTATCGAACTACTGACTGGCATGAAATGAACCATATGGAAATTTTGACAAATGCCTAATTCGTGTATACTATTTGGAAATATCATGGTTAAATCTTTGATATTTACGATTTTAAAAAGGGAACAATTTCCCTTTTGCTAAATAACTACATGTTGCGCGTACGATTTAAAACTTCTGAATTCAAATTCTGGTCGAGACTTATTATAATGAAAAAACTTATATATTTACCTTAACATCACTTGCATTTATTGATCAATAAATTTCCTTCTAAAATAATAAAGCAGACAAGTAATCTTTAAGAACCTAATTTTGTGAATTAAGGAGTAAAATCGAAAAATACTTATCATACATTTAAGTTAATAAAACAAAAACTAATAAACTTACAGTTTCAACTTTGTCTCTTCGTGATTAAAGTCACAATTCATCAAAACGAAAATTATGTTTATAGTTTAGGTCGCTTGTAATGAAATTTTGAACCTTTTTCGAAATACAGTGCTTTCTGTAATTTTGCTCAAACAGGTAGTTCATCTCCGTTTAAAATATTTTGGACAACTTTTCCGTGCTTTTTATTCTCATTTAACATGATTCCAATATTTCTTCACTAGTCTTAGCTAGATGAATTTCGGAGGATTTGCCTCCTAAATACAAGTTTTATATTATATTATTGTTCTTGTACCATCCAATGGCTTGTTTATTGCAGTGCCAAGAAAGCCAAAAAGTGTAAACATAATGAAGTTTTATGAAAAGGTGACTTCAATTTCCGTGTTTTTGGCCTCTAAATTTTTAGTAGCATTCTTATTTAGAACTTTAACTTTCATACCAAATATTCGGAATGTGTTGGAAGTGCTTTTGAAAGTACTATTTAATAATATTGGAAACAATTTGATGCCAGGTCTTTGAATACATGTAGGACCAATTTTGGTTTTGTTTTAAATATTTATTAAGGAAAATTTCTATATCAAATAGCATTTCTATATCAAATAGCAAATTTTTAACATGGAAATAATTCAAACTGTAATAATTTCCTACAAAAATTAAATTTATATAAAAATTTTACGAATGTATAAAAAGTACATATTCAAAATTATATGAAATACACTTTTGACACTTTTTATTTCAGGTTACTTTTCTAACGAAACACTAGAAACTTTTCATAAAAATAATAAAAAAATAATTTCAAGACTTAAGAGAAAAATGTATGGAAACTATACAAATATAGTTTTATATTGATATTAAATTTTTTATTCAAGTCCAACATTGGCATCTGAAGGAAGAATTTTATAGACCCAGTAAGAAAATCACACACAAAAAAAGCTTCAAATATACATTATATTATCGGATATTGCATCTGGCGATTATTAAAAATATCACGTGATTCCGATGAATCTTAATTGAAAATAGGAATAATGTTGTTGTTATTACGCATGTTCTTTTTTTAACCAAAATAACACTTATTCGTATGAGTTTAATATATTCATATATTTTATAAAGTATACTCCCTGTGATACAAATACAAATGCAATTAGTAAGTAAAAATTAAATTACTTTTGGTATATTAATTCGAATTTAACGAATTTTTGGAAGTATGAAGGAACTTGCAAAAGGATGATTATTTTGGATGATTTAATGCGCATTTTAAAAAAAGGATTTTTGACAGGTGATATTTTTCTTCACCCAATATAACAGAAAAAGGTAATATATTTAAAATTTCAGCTTGTTTTCAAACATACCTGATAAAATTTATACTTTAGGATATATGGGAGGTATCTGAATCCCTGAACCGATTTTTTAAAATTTATTTTGTAATTATTTCAGTATATAGCTGCATGCAAGTCTTTACAACCCTGGAAAAAAAGCCCCGTATTTTCTATGGTCGTTAGATTTCCTACTGACTGAATGATTTCCCAATACAATTCATTGAATTGCACTTGGAATTTTGAGAAGCCTATAGATGACAAATTACACTGATCGATGTTGTTTTTGCACAAATCGTAAACCACTAAATATAAAACTAATGAAATAAGAAATTTACGAAAAATTATGCTCCTACAGGAGAATATAATACAAAATATAACATTAAATAACAAAACCTAAGAAGTCGTTCCCTTGAACCAACACATACTGTTTGTTAGCTCCAATATTTAGTCGCTGGACTGTAAATTGCAGACCTAACACTAATTCATATAAACCAACACTAATCTGGTTAGAGGCACGCAGCTATTTTTGGTAGACTGGTATGTCGCTTGGCTTTCAACACTACAACAATAGATCAGAAATAATAAAAAATGTGCAATGGTCAGTTAAGAAAGTCTATAAATACCATACATTGTTAGATGAGCCATAAAAAGTATATTCCGACCTTCATATAATTTTGATTTCTGTTAGATTTGTGTCATATGTAGTGATATTCAGGAATGAAGTTTATAGGGAATTATAGATTAAAACTTTCAAAGTTTGATAAAGTGTATTATAGAATATCATAATATACAATAATTTTATAAAATTTATTCACTTTGAAATATACGTTCTTATGAAATATTTTCATGATCTTAGAAGAATCCGTCCTGAAATTACCAATTTTTATACTCTACACTACCATAGGTGCTGGGAGTATTAAGCGTTTGAGCAGATGTTTGTAAGGGGCAGAAAAAATAGTCCAACACCAATTTTAAGTATATTGATTGAATCAGAATCACTCCCTGAGTCGAATTAACCACGTCCGTTCGTTCGGCTGGCTGTCAATGTAAATGTTGTTCGCAAAGTACAGGTCATAGTTTTCAAGATATATTAAAGATACTTTGCACGTACTATAATTTTGGCCCAGGAACCATGCCCATTTAAATTGGTTATAATCAGTCTATTATTTCCCCATAGAATGTCCCCCGGATTGGGATTTTTAGTTGCTTTATATTTCTAAATGATATCAAGTATACACCTGGCGTATTCGAATATATAAAGCAATATAAAAACAATAATAGAAATCGTTTCTGTATTTATTTCACTAACAAAATTATAAAAAAACAATTAAGCTCAGAGTCCATTGGCCTCTAGGAAATTGCATTTATTAAATTGTAAAATGTTTACTAGGTAAATACTAAGTACTTTAAGCAACCAATAGATCCCAAATTAAAGCTTAATAATTTATTTCCAATTTTCCGTAAACTGGTCACACAGAACATAATCTGTAGAAGTATATTTTATATACATGACTACAAACAAAACTAAAAAAAACTACAGTTATGTTTATTACTAACATTATAACAAAGTAAAATTCTTTATAAAGCACACATACACATATAAATAAAACACAAAAATATCAGAAGTAACAAGGGGGAATATATGAACTCTGCAGAATAGAATATCTCCTCCACTAAAAACTTTAGATAATTTAATATGTGAAGCTCAAACACAAGTTAAATTAAAGATGAATAATTTGTTTAAAACAAAGTTGATTTTTTAGATTTTTTTATCAAATTCAACATTGGAAATTATTGAAATAATAGTGTTCAATATTACCTATTGATTAAAAACAGTGACGAAAAAATTCTTAAGCTTTTGCCGCTAGAATTTTTGCTACTAAACCTGCTTGACTGGACTTAAGTTGCCGCGTATGTAAGAAGTAAGTAAGTCAAAGCCTAAAATAAGTGATTGCTAAATGTAACGCATGAAATAAAATACTTAATATACCCTCTTTTGAAACACATATTGGTAGAGGGTGCGACATGTATACAAAAAATGTTTAGCAAATAAAAACTAATATAAACTATTTTTAATAAATGAATAGATGTTAAAACTGTGTTGCCAATTTCTCCAATTTTGCAAAATACCATAGCTCGGTGCTCTAACTATTTACTACGAAAAGTACCAACATTTACATCAGGGAATGTTTACAAATAAACACTGCTTCCATTCATATGACTTCATAATGTGCCCATTTATGTTTGGCTTCACTTGACATCCTTTCACTGTGGTAAACAAGCCCTTGAATTGTATCACAACAAATCTCTCTAATAGCTCGGAGGAAAGGCCAGGTGTGAGATACTTCGCTCTGGTTAACAGAGAATTGAAGATCAGTCAGTATCCTTTCATCATGAAACCATTCAATTATATATTCCAAGGATTAAATTGTTTGGTTTATCCTTGTTAAAGCTAGACGCAGGGAACGACATTTTACAATATTTTCATCGCAGACACTTATATGTTCGCGGCAAACATTTATTGTTATTACAAACATGTTAATTGTTGAAGTCGTTTTCTTTTGAAAACAATTTCGTTGCTGTAATAAAATAATTTTTGTTAAATGAAAATAATATTGTGGTCGCAATATGTTTTGAAAATTTTCCGACTGATCACAATTTGGTATTGAACTGAATATTAAAAAAATTTAAATATATAAAATAAGAAATATATTAAAATATTTTATATGAAAATATTTTTATTAAAAACAAAATAATGCAAACAAAAAATTTTATTTTACTAACAATATTTTTGAATTTTTTTAGTAGCGATTACAATCATTTTATTGGCAATAAAAATATTTTAGTGGGCACAATTTTAGCGGTGATAACAATAACTATTGTCATTAATGCAAAATAACAATGCGAATAAACAAATGTTGTAGTTACGGTAACAATATTTAATAACAATAGTTTATTGCTTCTTGTTTATGGTTACCGCAAACATACTTTTTCTCTGCATGTAGAACCTGATCATTTATCATTATCTTTCTTGTAGCTGCATCCTTCACTTTAGAACATGATATTAGAAATTAGTTTGGTTGTCTATTTCCAATTATTATGGGAATGTTCTTTATGAATGCTAGAAAGATATGGACAAATCAATGGGCTCAATGGACAATATTTAGAATACAGTATCGATTCATTTTATTAACTTGTATACTCATTTAAATAATTACATTAAAATAAGAAAGTGTCCTAACTACATTATTACTTACCTTCATTCTTATACAAATGACCGGTACTTTATGTCCCTAGTCTTAAGGCGCCCTACCCACTCTTCTAAGTTATTGCCATTTGCATTCTTTATTTTCCTTAGTTACGTTATGTTTTGTTATATTAGAAAAAATTTTTTTTCATCAGGAGAGGTAGAAAGATTTTTGATTTCTTTTGAAGCATCAAAAAGCGGTCCCAAAGATCCCGTGATTTTTATATATTTATGTATCAAATCAAAATCTGAGTTAATATTTTTATGGTCCGATGTGACCAACTTTGGGTCCCTGTGTAACGATCCTCCGTTAGGTCGACAAAGTTCAAATTCAAAATTTAAACTCGTCTACACTTCTGCTTTCACTTCCTTTAAATCAGACTTGCGGTTCAGTAGTTACAGATTTATTTCCACTTCATTTTTCATATGAAACACAGTGTCATGCAATGCTCCTTTCAGAAATAAGAAGTACAGTACATTATTTCGAAAAAATATATATATTATTTTTAAGGAATCTGACAACACCTTTTGCATATATACATATACATATACACACATACACATACATGAGAGAATGAATTTATATAAATGAGTAGATTGTCTTTTAATAAACCGTTACTTCGGGGTATTTTCTGTTACACAATACACACACATACATACATACATACATACATACATACATACATACATACATACATACATACATACATATTCATATAACAGTAACTATAATAAAAGTAAAGTATAAAAGCAAATGATGAAAACACATACAAGAAGTGTAACTAATGTTTATGTATTTAGTATTTTTGTTTATATTTGTATATTTATTGTGTATATAAGATCATAATATATCGCTCATATGCTCTTTGTGTTATTTTTTATTTTATTTTTTACAAAAAATATATGAAATTTGCATTGTTTTTAAATAAATTTTGTAATAATACTTTAGCTTTTATATTTGTGAAAATATAACAAATATGAACAAAAAATCTGACAGAATTAACATGGAAACAAGTATATTTGATTTAGAGGAATCTAGCACATGCTATACCCAGTATATTTGGCTGAACTATTATTAGTGAAAATCAGCCTCTGTAAATTATTATGTAGTGCCATAATACACAGTGTGTTGAAATCGATTTTTGGAAATAATTCTGTAATTTTATTACGATTCAGTGAATTTAAAAGTTTTCCATTCAGAAATGACCAAAATCTCAATATGTATAAATCATGTTGAATAATTTGATTTTTCTTACTTAAATTGTCATTACAAGAGCCATCCGGCAGAAAATAATTTTTGTGTGTTTAACTTACATATGAAGTATATTAAAAAAATCAGCAGCCTTGCAATTTGAGAACTTAACAAAAAAATTAAATCTTTTTTTCCAAAAATTTACCAATTTTTCCAGAACTGGGCATGTGGACACGAATTTGCCGATGGCATCCAGATTTGGTTTACATTAATTCCCATTAAGATTTATTTATAAAACAATAAAAATTATAAAGCACAGAACAAAACAATGGTTTTATAATTGAATAAATGTTGCCACCTTTTTGTAAAAAATCCCAAAAACATATTTATTTTTTTCTAGTTCATAATTCAGATTTTTGACGGCATTACATTTTAATGGCTGCATACAGTTATTGCACCAATAATTTTTTAAATTTAAAATTTGTTCCACTTGAATAACTCCGAAACCATAAGAGATAACCGAAACTTGTAAGCATATCTTTTATAGACATTAACTAGGACTATTTATATACATATAAAACTATACGATATAAAAAATCAGCATACCCGAGATGGTCAACTTTAGAGGGTCACTAAATACGCCAAATTAGCGAAAAAACACATCACCTCTGACTCTGTAGATAAGATATATCTGTTAAAAAGTTACATTCAGTTGATAAGTATGATTTTGACAAATTATGAATGAACTTCTGCAAATTCAAGTTATTAGTTTGCTTGAGATTCAAGAACAAACGTAATTAAATACAGTCAAAATTTCATATATTCTTTATATATAATTAAGTGATTTTCTCTTGATGTTACATACGGATTGACTTACCTTACAGACGCTAATTTATTACTTGTCATTATAGAGAAATGAAAATATATTCAAAACTTTGTGTGAAATACATTTGTAATGAAACAATGACATAAATTTACTAATGAAAATTTATTTATTAAAATATTTCAATGGGTTGATATGAACGAAAACTATATTTTTCTAAATATATGAGTATGTAAAAGTAAATATTATACAAGGATTTTTTCCGAAAACCTTAAGGGAAATATTATTAAAGTACTGATTAAAGAAATATGACACTGAAATAATTCAGTACCATTGAATTTTATTTTATTTGTATTAAAAAATACTTTTAAGCAACAATAAAATGGTTATGTAAAAATTGGGTGCTCAAAATAGGGCATCTGATAAAAACCTTTTCTCCACTTTCGAGTAACACACAGATTTTTACCTTCATTCATGTTTTGCTTCCTCTTCAGCATCAAATTAATTCCCTTGTTAGAGATTTAGCAGATGTGCCTGTGTCTGTATGCTGAGCAGATTTACATTATCCACTATGATTCTGAGTGAAGTCTCTACTTAGTGGTTTAAGGTCCCGCTTGGGCCTGTATTATTATGCAAAAGCTCTTTTTCTTCTAAAGAGATTTCACATAATCCTTTTTGATTGTTAGCTTAGAAATACTGACCTCATCATTATTTCCGCTAACATTTAAATAATATTTGTGGATGGATGTTCGTCTTTCATAAGATCCTAAAAATTGTGCTCGTAATCTCGACCTCAATTTTTATGCGCCACCTGGGGATGCTCTCGTAACGATTTACTATATTCTACAGAGCTGAGTTTTATACAAGAGGGCAACACAACTTTTTTTATTTACTTCCACACTTCTCTCACGGGAAAAATATTAAACCACATCTCACCAATATCAATAGACCTTCATATTGTACACTGAACCAAATGTAGTAGGTAATATTAGCGAAAAATTTTCGTAGATCTTTAACGAAAAAAGGTGTTGAATAAACAGATTTTTATTTTAATTAACAGAATTTTTTCTTGAAATTGAAGATCTTTTTCAAATGTACTAAAAAGAAATAAAATGTTCGTGTGCAAGTTATAGGTAAAGTTTCCTTTTGACATACAAACAAATTTCCCTAAATACAAAAATTTTGATAATTTTTCTTTTTTCCTTTTCCAACATTCGAGTAAAATTTGAAAATAAACTATTTTTACTTCTTTTTTTGAAAATTATTTTCAAAATGAATTTTTACTTGTTTATATTTTCACATAATATAATTGGTTTTCATTTAAGTCCATTTTGTTTTCATATTTGAATATTGACCCTGAAGGTACTTTTATTTAACTTTGTTATACATTACACCACCATAAGTGTTTTTTTTTTTTGATTTGTACAAAGAATTGTAACGGGAAGAAAAATTATGCTGCCACCACTTTTAAGTATACTGTTTGATTCAGGGTCACTTTCTGAGTCGATTTAATGATGTCCGTCCGTTTGACGGACTGGCTGTCTGGCGATCCATGTGAAATTCAGCCCGTAGAGATATCATAATGTAATTTGCCGTGTATCATTATTTTGGATTAAGGACGATGCCTATTTAAATTGATGATGATGGATATATTATTTTACCTTTTCTCTCGCAATCGGATTTAAGGTCACAAAATTGCTAAATATAAAGCGTTGCTAATCAAATTTGTCACAAATTAGTTCTATGATATGCCAAATTATAAGAACATCGGTCTGGTATTTCTCATTGGTCCAATACATAGTCCCTTTCGAAAAGTCGCTCCGTAATTTCTTCTAGCTCCCATGTAACGCCCACAGAAAAAAATATTATTTTAAAACGCATTAATTCCATGGATGTTAGCTGCCACTTTTAAGCAACAATGTAGTGTAAAGTATTAAATAGTCAGGCTTTTCCGACTGTAACTTCTTATTTGGTTTTATTTTTATTTTACATGATTTTGATGCCAAATTTAGTACAATTTTAAATTTTACAAATTATAAATGTAATAAGATAAAAAAACACAAGATTTACCAATACATAAACAAATAACAAACATTACTTATTAATTGGAAAACTTTGACAAATGGGTTTTCAAATTATGTGCAACAAATACACAACACAAAATACGTAATCTATCTAAAACGCCCGACATAAACTTATTAAATATTTAGATCTTTGTTTTTCTAAAATTTCCTAACGAATTGAAATGAAAATTTGAACACGCAAAAATCGATTGGAATATTTTGCATTCGTTCGCTGTGTACACGAAAGAAACCTGATTTGGTTAAATTTATATAATTGTCATCTATGCAAACAAAAAGGCGAAAGGCACTTAATTTCGAGAAACAGGCAAATACCTTCCAGATGTTAAAGGTATTCTTCAACATTTCGCTGGGATTTATATCAATGTATGAAAGTAAATAAAAGGTTATTGATTTTGGAAATACTGGTTTTAAGTCTTTCACCAAATATTTGCTAAAATCAAGTATTTTTGAAGTGTATTTAGTCATAATATTTACAATATTATAAATAAAGACAGACTTTATTCACCTGAATGTAAATATTGTATTTTATGTTTCTAAGAGAAATCAAATATTGACCAAAATTGCATTAAACAAATATAATGAGGGGTAGTAAATATTATGATATTTTTTTGGAAAGAAAGTTTTTGTAATATTTTAGGAATATTTTACAGGAAAAATATTATACCATATCAGTAATAAAGTAATGTCACTCCGTTAGAAGATATAAGGAAATAATTTGTAAAAATACTAAACATATAATATTCTTCAGTTGTGGTCTTTTTATAAGAACAATTAAAAATTGAAAAATTTTTAATGAGATATTCTACTGATCCTCTTTTAATTGAGAACACTATTTTAATGCTTGGCCTGTTGTACGATTGTGCAGAAGTTATTAATGGGCAGAAAAAAGTTCTGATACCATTACTTGTATTCCGTTCAAAATCATGTTCTGAATTAATTAAACGTTTTCCGTCCGTCTTTCTGACTGTTCATTTAAACCTTGTGGACAAAATACAGGTAGCAATTTTATAGATATGGTCTCGGAGTGGGAGGTAGAGTGTTCCAGTTTTAGAATTAGCAGTATTTAATTTAATTAAAAGGTTATTAAATTAGATTTTGCAAGATTTTTTATTTAGCAATACATAATTTTTGAGAAAGGAGATTTAGACCAACAATTTCGTGATATTCAGAACTTAAAGAAAAATATACTTACACGAAAAAAACTAACAAATAGATTTATTCTCTTCCCATTGTGATAAAATTTTTTAGAAATGATTATTTTGATATAAAACACGTTTTTTGATTATGATGGAACCATTATCTCAACTTCATTCCATAAAAAGGTTTTTGCTTCTTATTGGTTAAACTCCGAATTTCTATTAAATAATATATTTTCTTAAGAATTATAATAATAAAATGAAAACCGGTTAACCGGTTTTTTGATGTGAAACCAGTTTTTGTGAAAGGCTCCTATTTTCGTATCACTCGAAAATCGTTTTTATAAAAATGTTTTTTAATACATTAATACCCATCCAAATTTTACTATAACTGCATTTAAAGGTCCTTTTCGGAAAAGTGTTTCCAATTTAAAACCACTTTTCATAAAAGTGTTTTTGGCTTTAAAATTTTTAAAATATCGAACATTTTTATCGATCTATGGACAGAAGAATAAAGCGTTCTTACTTGTTTATGTAATGTATTTATGTTCATTCTCTCCTCCATTATCCACGGGAAGAGTTTTAAAACCTGGCTTTTGACATACAGTGTAATTTTAACCGAATCTACACTGGATGTGAAGGTTTCTGGACTCAGCTTTGGCTCGTTTGCCTGATCATTGTCGAAGTAGTATCTTGCCTAATTTTTTCCAAAAAGCTAACAGGATTTAAACCAAAATTTAATTTAATATACAGTTAAATATTTTTTAGACTGAAATATGCAAAATTTTGTTGCATCCAAAATCTGTGTGCTGTAGGGGTAGCAATTTTTAGGATAATTTAATGAAATTTACTATATATAATAATTTTAATACAATAATAAACTCAAATAAACTTGATTGTGATGGATTTATTATTTAACCCTCATTTATAGATATAAAACTCTTAAATTTGAACCAATTCTCTTAAAAGTTGCATCAATTAAATCAATTGAATATATGTTATTAATTTTATTGATTTCGATCTATATTTTACTATATATAAACTAGTAATTCTATTGATGTGATAATAATGAATCCCTACCCAGATATTTGAAAAATGAATTTAATGTCTGAAGTGGATAAATAAAAATATTTTACCATTCAAATGAACAAAATTAAATTTTGAAACTTCCGCGTAAATTAGTTTGATTAAAATTATATCGAGATATTTTTAAAGGCCATCGAAGATCGTGTGATTACGTCAAATTCAATTTTGAAGATATTTATTTTGAAATTGTTTAAAAGACAAATATCAAATTATCTTTGATTATAATAATATTAATAGAAAATAGTTATAAACTCAATTAAACAATTTTTCTTTTTTTGATTTTTCACAATCGTATCGTACATTTGCTGTAAGGAAGTCATAACTCAAAAAATCATTTTTCAGTAGATGCATTTTAAAATTTTTTGACAAAACATATGTATATTTGTTTGGAATTCATGAATAAAAACTTAATCTTTGCGTAATTTTTCAAACGCACACAAATTTTTTAATGAAAACTAAACAATTACCGACGTGAACAGGAATAACGTTAATCACTCAATTTTATATAACAAGCTCCATATATCTAACTTGCGAATTCTGAGTTATGACGATCTTGCAACAAATGGGCGATATCAAATCAATTATGTAATATTTATAGAAAAATAAAGAATAAACAAACAATATAGTAAAGTTTATATATATATATGCTTATGGCTATTAATACTTATATAAAACATATTATGACAAAAATAGCTTTTCGATTAATTAGTTATTAACTGCGTAAATAAATTTATTTTCTCTTCTCAATTAATAATAATAAAAAATTCAGCATAACAAAAGTTAAACAAAAATAAATACACTTACTTTACTAAAATACAACAGACTTAATTGTATTAAGGGTACTCAAGTCGCGAAGTAATTTAAAGCTTTTTATAAAACAACAAAACAAATGTATTTAAAATTTTTCTTAACCCTTTTGGCGACCATGGCAAAATTTGCTTGCCTGATGGGTTTTAGTTTAGTTTTCAGGTAGCATATGAACCAGATATGTCAAAAACTGTTTTAAATCTTTTTTGGTTTCAGTTAAACCTACAGGGTTCGAAATTTGTTTAAATAATGACCATTATACCACGAGCTGCTGCAGGAAAAAATATAGGTTTCAGTTAAACCAACAGGGTTCGAAATTTGTTTAAATAATGACCATTATACCACGAGCTGCTGCAGGAAAAAATATAGTCCAAAGGGTATGGATGTCAGTTATGTTTTAGATTCAGCATTTGTCTATTAACAAAAATTGTGGATAAGCTTCCTTAAGATGAGTTATCTCTTGCTATTTTTATGTAGAGTCTCATGATAGTCCAATCAATATGCTCTGCAAAAAGGGAAAATTCACCTTGTGTCACACTGTTTCGAAGTTTAAGACTTTAATGATTATTATCATACGTATAAGTTTAGCGAAATTCTTATTACCTTGATTATATTGGTCCACAGATCCCACATTTTACTAAGATCAGGTTACAGAAGTCATGCTACAGAACAGATTTTATTAAATTAGTGTCAGTATTCGGCTTTGGTCAAAAAAAGGGTTTGAAGTTTATTTCGACAATTTATTTACTAGTACAAAATTAATACATGGAAACTAGTAAAATATATATTAATTTTCCCCTGATTATACAACGCTATAATGGATATAATGGATCAGAAGTTTAATCATTTTATTTCCTTAATTTGAGATATACAATTAATTTTCAGCCCAGAGGCAACAATATTTGGCATGCGATAGGAGGATAATTTTTTTAAAAATGTTTGGTCGTTATGGAGTTTTGTGGATTAATATTCAAAATGCCATATTAAATGAATACCCTTAATGTTCTCAATAATATACACAAATTTAGCCAAATACATACATATCTTACATACACAAATTTATTTAGTTATTTATGGCCGCATAAATACTCAGGCTCATTCTTAGAATTATTTCTCTTCAGTATAAAGTAATTTTGTTTTTATTGACAAAATATATTAATGATGATCTCTACCAGCTAAATAAATAAATACCAAGAAGTAATTTCCCAGTCATTTACTGCCTTCCCTTTAGGGGTTAACCAACTGCGTGCAAATGTTATTGTTGTATTGAACAACAAAACGCTTCATATAACTGACTGATTTATACTCAAAATATTTATGACAAACAATATTTATTGAAGGACTATAAAATATTCTATTAAAATTATACTCAATGGTTGATTTAATCAATTGAGTAAATGAATGAAAGGAAATAAAATGAATCCACAAAAACGCCCATAATGATTTTAAATTTAATTGATTTTTGTTATTAAGAGGATATAAATATATTAAATTATAGACTAAAGAAGAAAGGAATACGAATTTAGAATCACATATTAATTAGCTTTATTGTGAAGAAGTGATAAAAAGCAAACAAGAAAGAGTGATACATTCGGCTGAGCTGAAGTGAAATATGTTATTGGTCAATTGGGTTTTAACGGAATCTGTCACTTTCTTTCCGTAGGAAAGGGCCTGAAAGTTATAATAAAACGTTGGATGATATTCATCAGATTTTATTCATTAGTAATATATATTATTTGAATTTGAGGAAGGTGTCTTGTTTTGGAGATATATCAAAATTTGTGTCGATATAAGATAGAAATAATAGTGTCAAAATTTTTTTATAAAATTAATCTATTTTAGGGTTTTTAAGCTTTCAAAATTTTTCCAAGAGAAGGTTTTGTATAGGAAGTTACAGCAAAAACTGGTTAATTTAAGAACTTATATTCAGAGACGCTAGAAGTTTTTGGTTTGATGCAAAAATATATATTAATGAGGCTGCTTTAGAGTCTTAGAGATTCCTTCTTAACGTAACAAAACGAAGTGGGTATGTTAAATATACCCTTATCGGTATAATATAATATGCACCGTGTAAAAAATACGTATGAGTAATAGACATAATTTAATTAAAAGTGTAAAATATCACAGAAAAAATCTAACTTTTTGTAATACTCGTAACTATTGTGACGGACATTGGTACATAATTGGTAATTGTTTCCATATAAGTGATTTTCAATAATTTATTAAAAGAGAAATAGTGACTACATACTGTGGAAAAGTCGCTTATATTTCATAATAACGTCGATCCACATAATGACATGACAGAGGTTTAAATTATCCAAATATCAAAATCACTCCACTCAATCTTACACTGAACCAAGAAAGATTGTAAAAATTAAAGTAGGTTACATATCAGCCAACGAAGCATTTATTTATCATAACGAAAATTTTCGTTAATTTTTCGTAAATCCCTCAAATTGATGAAAATTTTTCAATATTACTATTTGAATTCGTTAATAAAAATGTAGTTATCTTGAATAAATATAATTCGATTTGAAGAACACATTATTCAAGTTAAAAAAAAATTATTCTTATTGATGAATTTTATTCTATTTAAATACCATATTTAAGATAAATTTACGAAATTTTAGTTGAATTGAAGAAAGAATTACGTTAAATTGTTGTAATAAATTAATACATAAAATATTAAAATTCATGAAAAATTTCGATAGGATCAAGAAAACGAGTATAGAATATCTAAAGAACTGTAACAGCGAGAAGTTTCAAATTTGGTGACTTTCTCAAGAAACTGTTTTACTGAACAAAATGTAAGACGTATAAGATTAGGGGAGAAGTAGCCCACATACAAAGCAAATATTGGTTACTAAATATCTGCAAATCTATTACAGCTAGAATTTGATACCAAATACTTTTAATACACGTCGATTTGTGATTTGTGAAATTTCTTTTGAGATCTAGGACTGAGGAGAATTTTTTTGCAGCAAAGTGCTTTGGGTAAAGTTTAAGATAGAAAATGTATTACATAACTAAAAATAGTGCCATGTCAATGGGATGATCGTGAGCCGACCGGATGGTTTATCTTATGAAAAGTTACTTACATATTTGATGATCAGCTGACCTTCAATTTGCATATTCATAAATTTTAATTTCATTCATATTAATTAAAATGTTCTATTAAAAATAATTCTCCTTATTATATATTCAGTTTTACAT
Organism: Cochliomyia hominivorax; assembly: GCA_004302925.2. Taxonomy (NCBI): domain Eukaryota; kingdom Metazoa; phylum Arthropoda; class Insecta; order Diptera; family Calliphoridae; genus Cochliomyia; species Cochliomyia hominivorax. The sequence goes on along the minus strand of PYHX02000495.1, from coordinate 62,339,998 downwards.
TTTCATTGTCACATTTCATATTTCAAGAAAATATACAAAAATTTTCAATGAAAAAGTAGTTAAATTAACAAAAAATTTATCAAAATTAAATTCATTTTAATATGTAGATTTGAATAAGTTTATGTGCAATTTTACTAACGATGCGTTATTGCCGTTTATGCTAAATATCTGTTGACATAACATATTTTTCGTTAATTTTTTAACGAAATTTTAATAACTTTAAGACCTTTTAATAAGAAATTTTTTCGACTAATTTTTTTAATATATGTGAAGAAACTCTTCAATTTGAAGAAACGATATGTTAATTAGAATAAAAATATATATTTTTTAACATCTTTATTTAGTTAAAGTTCTACACAAATTTTTCGTTAATATTGTCTTCGGCATTTTGTTCAGTGTCCTAACAGTCTTTGAACAAATACAATACAGTAAGAAAAACAAATGTTTATTAAAAGAAAAAGATCCTTTAAATTTTACATCCCACTGTAGAAGGGGGATAATTTGTACCTCTTACTTTTTACCAGTTTTTTTCTTATTTTCAAGTGTTGTATATTTTCGTTTTATAGTTTATTAACTTTTAGCATTTGCAACAGTTTCCACAAATATATATGTGTAAGCAAGCATATATATATGTATACAAGTAATAACAACAACAGTTTAATTCTTTTTAAGCATAAAACAATAAGAGTTAAACACTTTAAGTTTTTTGAACACTCTTCACCACAGAAAATGACAAATGAGGATATATTTAGTTTGTCATCTAATTTACAAAAACTTCCAGCCGGAGTTACTATCAACTTCAATTGCATATTTTCTTATATTTAAAAGGACATACAAATTTGATCGGAATCACTTGTTATATTTTAGTAATTCAAATAAAGTTGAATTGAAGAGAATATTGATGTAATTGTCAACTCATCTCTTGACCAAGTTTAATTTTAGGGACCTGAACCATTGCTTCCAAGCTACAAAATATATGGATAAGGTTTATGGGTACATCTTTAACATTGTTTTCTTTATGTGGTGATTATAACCCCAAGCATATATATTAACAAATCCCAGAGTTTTATCAGGTCGATCGAAAAGCCATTGTCCTATAACAGAAGACTAAGAGGAGATTGATATAAATTCAGATGGCTAGCTACAAAGCTAAGGCTTAAATATAGAAGGTGCCTCCAATATCGTGAATACGTTGTCAATGTAAACTCTTTATTTTCATTTAATTGAATTTTTAACTGGTTAATCAGACCGAGCACAGGCAATGTTCCTTAAGAGTAACCCCTTACGGTGGAGCTCTTTCATCATTAATGTGGAAATATGAAGATGAACCGATTGGGTTTCAGAACCATACCGTATACTACCATACTGTAATGCTCCCATAATGAGCTGACACTTACATCTCTAACCAACTGAAATACTGAGAGTGTAAATCCATTACAAAATTTAGCCAACATTCACCGAAAGTTACGAAGTCTCAGACATCATATTACCAAAAACTACACTAAAATCAATGTTTAACAGGAATTGGAAATAGAACGTCGAAAGTACTTATTGATAATTTTTTCAAAATCAAGTTATCTATAGAAAAAGCAAATGGCAATATATTTGGTGTAGTGTTTAATATTCGTTATAGCCCAATAAAAGACTATTAAATGTTTCATTTTCTCTGTTAAAGATTGCACACATAAATGTTATACTACCACTTCTTCGAAAACAATTACAAACAAGGGAACATGGTATTTGAAGTGTGATGCTGATATGTAAGTCCTTAGTAAAATACGAAACCAGTTTTATAATTATCTTTGAAATTTAATTATAAATATGATTTTTGAAATTTTTAACAAAAGAACTTTTCCTGTAACTTCCTACAAATCCTTTACACATAAATATATAACTTCTTAACTTGATGCTCCTAAAGCTGCTGTTGATGACGATGATGAAAAAGTGAAAATAATATTAGAGGTGAGTAAATATTTTGTTTTTTCATCCACCTATTAAAAGACATGTGGCAGAAAAGGGGCACCATTAAAAAAAAAAGAAATTAAATAAAAGAAAAAATTGAAAGCATGAAAAAAAAATAATAATAATAAAATAAGCATGGAAAATTGTAACAAAGTATCTACTAAGTGTTTTGTTTTATTTTTTAATAAGAACATTAGTATTTGTGTGAATACAACTAAATACTTGCTACATTGAAAATGTTTATACATATATGATATGTGTATAAACTTATGCCTCGCATAGTTCATATGTATATCTAGATATGCATGTATATGTATAAGTGTTTGGTTAAAAGTGTTTTATATACACAAAATTACATGGGGTCGTAAGTACTACATGAGGTTTAACATTTTAAGTACGTACTTAAATGTTTGTGTCATTTTTACTTGTACACCATATACCTATGTATGTAGCACATACATATATATGTATACATAAAAAAGTGTCGTATACAATTTTAATACTTATACATATTTACTATTGAAGACATACATATGAAGCATGTAGCAACTAACTGTTAAGTAGGATTTAAATACAAAAAAATATACAAACTTTTGATGAGTTTCTCTAAATGTTGAGTATGAAGTAAAAGTTTCCAGACAATTTAGACCGATCTATGTTTACACGTACAATATAATGCTTATGTATGTAAATATGATAAGTTTAGGGGATTATTTAATAATATTTCTTCACATTACACAACAATTATTATTGTTAAAAACAGGTGGAAACTCTACAGCATATTGTTTTGTGAAATTTTAAATAGAAGGATAATTTTTTGGAGTTTTTAGCAGAATGTGGAAAGAAATAATAATACGGAGCAATTAAATTTAAAAACCAGGATTAAATGTGAAGCGAAACGGTTAATGGTTTTGTTGACAAATCTAACAGCGTGAAAATTGGATGCTGCCAAAAGCTTTTAACTTTTGGGTAATTAAATATTAAAAGTACACTTAAGTATATTCCTATAAACACATTAAATTTTACTCTACACCACAAGTGGTTAAAGAAATTTGGCATGTGTCATTATTTTGAACCAACGACAAGCCTATTGAAATTGTTTTTTTTATTATTTTATTTATCCTCCATCCAAATGTTGAAAATTGAAATTTGGCACAAATTAGTCGTATGATATTCTAAAATGATGTGCCAAGTTATACGATTATCGGTCTATTATTTCTCATAGATTTCACATAGCTAACATTCCGAATATTACTTTGAAGGGCATAGTGTCGGCCCATAATTTTTCTAGCTCGCATATAATGCCCTCAGAAATTTTACTACCTGTATTATAAACTATACACTTTAGCATAAATTAAAATAAACATTTATACGAGGATAGTTCGTAAATTATTTTTGTATCTATCACTTATAGCCAACGATATGGCATAGGGTATTAAATTATCGGGTTTAAATGACTATAGTTTCTTACTTGTTTTCTTTTTTCTCATCCAAAGAAAAGTTAAAAATTTTTAATGAGAGGAAAAGGCCAAAGTGTAAACCAATGCTCCGAAAAACAATATAAAAACTGTATAAAATTCTAACGAAAATACATAAAATGGACTAAGGAGTAGAAAAGTGTAATTTTCTTTGATAAAAAAAAATAATTTAGAAAGTTCTGGCTCATCCTAATGTTATTGGCACGATATGAGATCAAACAATGTTCGAATGTTTTTCGAAGGTGACAGTCTTCTTGTTTGGATGGCATTTTCCGCAGTTGGCATGTTTTGCTCTAACAAGAATAATTTATAACTCTGGATGCTCTCCCCTTTTCATGGATGAAAATATGACTGAACTTGTGACTGACTTATCATATATCTTGAAGAAAAATCTGGAAGGATGCTGGTATCTGTCATATATCTTTTTTATAAAAATTTACATTTAATCATTCAAATAAACAAACTTTGCAAAATGATGTAATTTTTTTTTGGTAAAAGTTCGTTAATTTTGGATGAGTATATCAAAAGTAATTTTTATATATTACTTTCTAATGACTCATTTAATTGATAAATTTAGTATAGAAAGTATACTTAATTAAATAAATGTATATACATATATAACTCATACGCATAGATGTTATTTGTTTATGATTTAAGTTGAAGACTTACGCATTATTATTTCTAATTTTTTGTATATTTCTTATCAACATATACAAACAGTCCCGAACAAAACTATTGGCACAGCAATTGTATTTTTTTATTCCCAATAATTAATTTAGCCATTTAAAAAAAATTCACGCGAATAAAAATTGTAATTAGAATTACCTTCACCACAATATTAAATAAAGCTGGTAGGTTTTATAAAAAAAACAATTTTTTATTAAATTTAATGGATTTAAAATAAAAATATCTCAATTTTGCTGAACAAAAGTATTAACACATCTACATTATATTACAGTATAAAAATAACATTATATTAATCAGTACTTATTGAGCAAACCTCTTTGCTTCAAACCTTAAACCAAACGCTTTGGCATTAAATGGGCTAAATTTCTTGTAACTTCTTCAATTTTTATTCATTTCTTCTTAAATACCTTTTGAAGATAAATAATAAATAAATGCTGAATTGGATTGAGGTCTGGAGGCTCTGATGGGTGGTGTAGATTATGAGCAACATTGGCCACAACTTGGGCTTAATGTTTTGGATCATTGTTATGTTAGTATTTAATATTTGTTTTTAAATTAAAAAAAAAAATTTCGAATATTTTTTTTAAATATTTAAATTAACTGTTTTATCGATACCTGTAGATGATATTCTGGCCACAAATCATGGTATGACTTCTCTATGCATATGATTTGCTTTTGTTATGTAAGTGAAATATTATTTTTTTATATTTATTTATGTCAACAAATTATCACTTTAACAGATCAGAATGGATTTAGATTTCTGAGAAACCAAAAATAATAAACATGCAGGACTGAGTGTGCCAGCTGTTCCTTTTGGATTAATAATCTATAATTATATGCAAATTAAATGAAAAATTAAAGAAATAGAAATACACACAAATTCGAAACTTTGTGAAATTTGTGAAAAAAAATAAAATTTTCCAAATTTAAAAAAAACTGGAAGCTGCTCTCTTTTTTTAATAAAATAGGAAGTTTGTGTGAATGTATGTATGTATGTATGTATGTATGTATGTATGTATGTATGTATCTATGTATATAACGCATGGACTAAATGTAGTAAAATTTTCACAGAATGTTCGCATAATACCCGAAAGTAACATAGGCTATTAAAAATTTCGTTAGGACAGGAATGAGGTACCCACATACAAAACAATATTGATAACCGATTAACTCAACAAACTGTTTTACTGGGCAAACCATAGGACGGATAAGACCACGAGGAGAGGTACCTCCCAAATAAATAAAATATTGATTATCGAACAATTAAAGAATTATAACAACGAAAGATTTCTAACTTTCTCTAGAACTATTTAACTGGACAAAACGTAGAACGGATAAGATTAGGGGGAAGGGTATTGCCCATAGAAAGCAAAATATTTTTTGGCAAAAGGAAGTTTGCCGGGAATGCTAGTTAATTTATAAATTTTATCATGCAAATTTATATTTATATTTATAATTTAATAAAAAATTAAACCAAAAAAACGGAAGAGCCTTTCATAATTCAAACATTTTTGTGACTTATATAGATGGGGTCTTGATAATTTCACGGAACAAATTTAACACACCCTCTTCACCACTTCTTCAATGATGGTATTATGTTTTGTCATTCCGTGTGTAACGCTCAGAAGGAATCATCCCGAAATGTATATTTCTACATAAAATCAAAATTTAAGTCGATTTAGATACGTCCATCTGTCTCTCTGCCTGTCAATCTGTTAGTTGTTCTGTCTGTTGTTGCACGCTCACATTCATAATAATTGACAAATAACAGTTGTTATGGATGATGCCTTAAATATTGGACCGAACATGATCAATTTCAATAGGTTTTTCATAAGGCCAAAATAATTATAAGTAGCAAAATTTTGTCCAGATATCTCAAAAATTGCGACTTTTAGACTGTTCATAATGTTTCATGGACAGCCAATCGGTAAGACAGATGGTTATCGTAAAATCGAGTCAGGAAATGAATTTAAAATGGGAGAGACACCATCAACTCAAACGCATAATAACCTAAAAATATAACTAATTTTATTACTCATATAGTGTTCCTGTGTTGTGTTTAAGAAAAACGTTTATATATTGTATACGTCTTTTTGTGTGTGTGAGTGTGTATGAATGAAACGTAACGTATTTGCTTAGACGCATTTGTGGTGGATTTACTTTCTTCAATCAATTTCACTATATGTAAAATAGGTAAAAAATCGGCGAAAAAGATATTTTATAACACTTACACATATGTATATTTGCTACGAGAAACCAAATGTTTTTTTTTAGTATAAAATTGTGTTACTATTTTATTGTATTACTAAACGTTATTACTAAACTTTTTCTCCAAATAAATCTTTTCCTTTTCATATTTAGAAGTAAATTAATTGTCATTGATATATCTGTTGCCATTAAATCACTGTCATAAATACGATGCCAGTGACAATAACAATATGATTGAATATTTTTCAATATCCAAACGTAGTTGTTTCTAAATCGTATTGGCTACGAATATGTAATAACTCAAGTTAAAATTTACCTTCCAGCAAGTTGATCCAAGAAGTGAGATCAAAAAGCAAAACTATTAATACGAAAAAAACTCTCTCTTTGCAATATGATAAATAACTTAAGTTTTACAGAAAGTCCTGCGTTTTTGTAAAAAAGAACACGAAGTACTTTTTGAACAAATATTTTATCCCATTAAATATATTTTGAGAGAAAAAGCGTTGACCTTTAAAGGAAGACACGTACATATATACGTGAACTGTAATACTCACAGAACTTTTTTCATAAGTAAACATTTATAAAATATGAAATGCAATATAATATTTGTTACAACAACATTTACAACAATATATAAATAATAAAAAAAACCAATACAATAACATCATAAAGGAAAGAAAACAGAAAAAACTATAGTTTAACTGTAACAGCTGTGACTTATTTTCGGTAGTTGTATTGCTACCAATATAACAACAGCGAAAACTGCTGCTTCTACCACTACTACTACTATTACTAACTATGAGTAAGTAAAAATGCTATATTCGATTGCGCCGAATTTTTAGTACCCTCCACCACTTTATTGAAAATAATTATCCATTTGTCTGAATTTCGATGAAATTGGTTCATATTTTATTCTGGCAAGTGGGATTATAAAGGAGTAATAATCAAATATGGCCGAGTTTTATAGATCAAAGGCGGTCTAAAAATGTTTATTATAACAGTTTGATAAGAACAAACCGGTCCGGTGAAGTTGCGTATGTGGAAGCTATAGCAAAATATGGACCGATATTAATCATTTAAATAACAAATATTCAAGACAATAAGAATATAAATAATAAAATAATAATAATTGAGCCGAATTTCAACAGAATGGGTCAAAATTATCTATTTTTTATAAAATCAAAAAAGGGACCTTTTATAGGAACTATAGCAATATATTAAACAAGATTGTTTAAACTAATAATTTATATTAAATGCCGTTAGAAAAATAATTGTGTCGAATGTCATTATAATAGATCTTTATTTAAAACTATTTTCCGGGAAGGAAAATAGTTTTGGACCGATATTAACTAAATAAATAACATATATTAAGGGCAGTACGAAAATTAATTGTGCCAAATTTCAATTTCATATTTAAGAGTTTTATAAGTTACAAATGATAGAGCGTTATATGGAAGCTAAGTCAAACAATTACCCCAGCAAAATTTTTTTTCTTTGGGTTTTTTATTAAATAATCTTAAAAATTATCATATCACATACAGATGTTGGGGTGTATCAAAATTCTGCCTATAACTCTTTTTATATTGATCAAATCTTGGTGATTTTTTGCACAAAAATGAAAAACATACAACAATAAATAAAAAATTTTATTTATTCCAGTCATCTCTTGTAAGAAAAGTTCATTTTTGCAGATGCCTGATATACCAGGTTTGAAATATGAAACTGTTTAGGACAACAACTAATAATGCGACCGATTTTTTTTAATTCGGACAACTATTGTATTATTTCAACAGACAGACAGACGGACATAGGTAAATGAACTCAACTTTTGATTCGATACAAGAATATGTTTTCTTTATGGGGTTTAAGATGATTTCTTCTTGGTGTTACGCACGAAATAACAAAGTTAATATACCCTCATCACTACTTGTTGTGGTGGAGAGTATAAAAAGTATAACTATCGATGTGATGTTTTTATAATGTTCTTGTATATGTATGCTATGTATGTTGTCGTTTGTGTATATATGTATATTTTTTAAATTTTTGTATTGTTTGTGTGTCAATGACCAAATCGCGTGTCCTTGTTATAGCTTCAAAAATATTTCATAGTTTTACATTACTTATACGTATACAATCATACCAAGAGTATGAAAACATAAAGTATTTCCAAATACGTAGCATTTATAGAGGAATTTAAAATGCAGGGATTCACAATTATTTTTCTTTTGAAAAAATAAAAAAAGGATTTACAATGGAATTTTATATTGAAATATGTTGTGACAAAATTCAGTTGAAATTATAAAGTAATTGATATCGTGAATAATTACTGTTCGACTGTATTTTACAAAACATTTAATAAAACGGATTTACCTAAGACTACTTTTCATTTTCATAGCATAAACGATAATTCTGGTATTTTGTTTGAATGCAATCAGTTTATACGGGATTCTATACCCATATTCTTCATATTCTATTCTTCTAAGTGGTTGCCTTAAATATCATAACTTTAAATAATTAAGACTCCATTATCTAAAAAACTGCTTCTTTTTTCTACATCAGTTCTTAGAAAGACATTGTTCAAATAAATAAGATCTATTGGAGACTGTTAAAAGCATTGAGCCAAACTTCAATAGAGTTAGGAATTATTGACTAGTTTATAAGCCCAAACGTGAGCTTATATGAGAGCTTCAGAAAAATATAGACTTCAAATATATATTAAGGATAGTCAGGAAAATCGTTGTGCCGAATTTCAGCAGAATTGGTCCTGGTTTATAAGTATATACACAAAATCGTTTAGAAATAAAATGTGCCAAATTTAAATAGAATCGGTTTATATTTAAGAGTTTTATAAGTTATAAACCACATTCCGGAAAGGAGCTTCATATATATTAGGTCAAATAATAATAAAATCTATTAAATACGAATGAAATGTCATAACAAACAGTTTGAGCCTTAGGTCAAACAATGACCCCATCACAATCTAGTATCTTCGGTTTTATTATCGTATTAAAATAAATATAAATGGAAAATTTCAGTAAAACAACTTTCAGATTTGGGATGCATCAGTTTTGCATTTTTCAGCCTATAACTTCTTTCCTATTGATCCGATTTTGATAATATCCGATGATGAAAAATATATTAATTTACTGTATTTCGTCTTTTTTAAAGTTTCGTTTATTTAAAAAAAATTGAAACATTATTTTTGGAAATTTTTGAGGTTATCTCAGTTACCGATCTATATTCTTTTCACCAATGAACCAATATCACTGGTTTTAAACAGAAAACATTCAATAAAAAGCAATATAATCAATAATGTTTCCATTTTATGAGGCCTGAAATGATTCCTTCTGGGTATAAAAATAAAAAAAACACAGGTCAAGATGGAGTACCATAGCATCGAAAAAAACTACAGATCTTTTACGATTCGAGGGGAAGAATACCTACCTATAACCTACAAGAAAAAGATCGTTGTTGAGGATATAAAGGAACCGACTTAGAAAAAACAATAAAGCAACAATATATAACGATACTGTCAGTAATTCGCCAAAATAGAAATTCTTATAACATAAAAAGGAGAAATGGAGAAAAAGTTCTTCTGATTTTACTTGAAAATTTTGATTGACTTGAAACCATTAAATGCATATTTAAAGTCAGAATCCCATGAAAAATTTTACTCTAGATTTAATATATTGACCAAATCTCAACAAATAAATTGCAATTTACTCGTAGTGTGTTTAGCATCTTTGAAAGGTTTCGCCAACAGAGAATTTTGTCAGTAAACTTTGAAGGGAGATAGCGATGTTTCTCTACCCTGTAATAAATTTTAGATCCCAAGATAGATATTTAACACTTTGGAGCTATCGCTTACCTTTTTTCTATATATATTGTCCTCCATACTATCACCAACTCTATTTGATGTATAAGAAGTAGTAAATATTCCGACTTTGTTGTTATGAGTTACACATGTTGTTCCAACTAAAGTATATTTTTATATCTTTCACTACCACAATTGGTGAAGAGGATAATTGACTACGTTATTTCGTGTATAACACAAAGAAACAATTATACAAGAGTCCATAAAATATACATATTGTTGCATTACATCAAAATTTGAGTCAATTTATCTGTATCCATATAATATATATAAATGGTCGTAGTGCAATGAAATTGGTAAAAAATCCTTATAATTTTCCTAAGCAGATCGCTTGTAAACCAGCAAAATCTCTACATTGAAAAGTAATTATATACCAATATCTTAGAAAACCTCAGAAATTAAGCAAAGAACCTTTTGATTTGTATACCCTATATTAACTTTGTCATCCCGTGTGTTACGCTAAGAATAAATCATCTCAGACCCCATAATGCATATATATTCCAGCATTCCGCCTGCTAGTTTGTCTGTTTTTCAAACAGATTTTCTGTATGTCCTGTCTGTAGTTGCCACGCTCTCATCCACAATAAATGGCAGAGCTCAATGGAAATTGGCCTGAATATTTGTTATTGTCATGTGAAGATTCCTGTTAAAAGAAAGATATCTGAGCAAACCCTAAATTTAAGTGAGAACTTTTGCAAAATGTTCAATTAGAAATCCACAAATTAGAATGAATTTTGCATAACATAAAATATATATAAAAAAATAAAATCGTTTCAGTAGAAAAAATTTTGTGATTCATGTTCCTGTGTTTCATATTCAAAAAAACTTTTGCGTTTGTGAGTGTATAGCTGATTGTGGATGTGTATACACATGGGGTGAAGGTTATTGGAGATTCGGCATAACCGAATATAGTACAGTTACTTGTTGATTTAAATGAAATCTATAGGTGATTCTTCACTATGCCAAAAATTATTAAAATCTCTATATAAATTTGTGAAGTTCTGGGCCTCAAGCCACATACATCTGTGTGCATTCCTACTTGTTTGTTATTAGCTGTTCTAGAAATTTCCTTATTCTTTGCAATAATAATATATTTTACATCCGTGCTATAACGCAATTAATTAAGAAATTTTCATCATTTCAATTTTAATTTTATCAGTTAAATCAAATCTACATGAAATGTCATAACAAACAGTTTGACATTCTCTGCTACTAAATTGCAGTTTATGCAAAACAATAAAAGAAAATATATGTATTCCTTTCGAGTATTTTGCGGTTGATACTCGTATTTTTTCCATTAAAATGCATTTCAAAGAATTTAAGTTATAAATATGCATAAATTTATAAATATACGAAACAGCAGTTAGTTAAAACAACTTGCATACAGTTGTAGGGTCCAATAGCAGTTGTAACAATAGTTTAACTTAAACACATAAACAAGTTGCAAGTAGCAGTTGCAACAGCAGTAAAACTTAAATACAACAAAGAAGAAGAAGAAATAATGAAATTTAAATACATAAATTGTATTGACGTTGTATTAAATACGATTAAAAGCGTTTTATATTCCGAAACATTTTAAAGAAATGCTGAACATTCAATTTCTTATGCTAATTATGTAATAATTATATATAAATATTGATTATTAAATAACAAGAGGGGAAAATAATTGCAATTGATAATTGTGTTCATTAAATAAATTATTAAATTGGAAAAAATATATATCAATCAAAGATGAGAGCTTGTGTGTCAGTAGATAAGGTGCTTTGGAACAGTATAAATTATCTATACCCTACCATAGGTAATATCGATAGAATGCGTACAAACATACTACAAAACTTGTCTTCATTTCCAATTAAGAAATTCTTAACACACATATATTTTAAGAAAAAAAAACCACTTAACTTACAATTTTATTTTGTCTTTATTTGATTGAAATTATTATAAAAATTTACAAAGAAAAACTATATTTTTATAGTTTTATTCACAAGTTATGAAATTTTCAACTTTTTTTCGGAAAAAACTTCCACTAGCGTTTTTATAGTGCTTTCTGTTACTTTGCCCGAACAGGTAGTCTAACTCACTCTGCTTAAGGTGAAGAATGAAATGGAAACAAATCTGTAATTTCCAAAGGTAAAATGTAATATGAAACTTCACAGAAGTAGAAGTCTAGACGAGTTTAAGGTTTGGAGTTTGGAGATTTTGAAATATACTGACCTTAGCTCGTGATAGTTTGGAGATTATGTTTCTCTTGGTGAAAATATTTAATTATAACTCTTGTACCAATCAAGTGTTTGCTTACTATAGTCAGAAGATGACAAGTTAGGCCAAAAATAAGTATACACATTATGAAGTCTTATGAATGGAAATATCCTTTTTCTGTATATATTCACTGTTGTAATTTTCGACATTTAGAGATCCTGTTGTAAGAAAATGATTGGCTCTTTTTGCCTCAGCGACATATTGCTTGTCATACCAAGAACTTTTTGGGAAATTTTACTACTTTAGGATCCTTTTCTTTTTTCAACATTCTCTCGAGCATGAGCAACAAAGATTTTTGTCCAGGAAGTTACGAAAAATCTGCCAATACGTACGTTTCGTCATCTGCTATGCAGCAAGAATATTTTTTTGTAAACTTGGCTTTAATTTCCGCGTACTGTTTGTGGTCTCTAAGTTTTTAGCAACATTCCTGTAGGGAACTTTTTGAGCTTTGTATGTTTTTATAGCCGCATCAACTCCAAAATTAAGCTAAACGGGCTGCTTTCGTTTAGAAAACTTGACTCCGTGCTCTGTTTTTGACCTCTAAATTTTTACCGCCGTTAATGTAAAAAAGTTTTTGAGCCTTGTATGTCTTTAAACCAGCATTAGCTTTTACTTTTCGTACCGAATTGTCCGAACATTGAGACTACGGGGCCGCTTTACTACCAAATGTGTTGGAAGCTCTTTAAAAACTCTTCTATTTTTTGGCTTAAGAACCATCATGTTGACCAGTTATTTAATCTGCACCAGGTTTTCTGCAAACGGACAAGCTGTTTAATAAGATTGAAGACAATTTGACAGCAGACGTTAGAATGCTTGGCCAACTTCTTGTAGGACCAAGTTGAGTATTATTGAAAATCTTTAAAAGTTTTAGTACGCACATTTTCGTTCACTAGTTTTAATCAGCTTAAAAATATACATATCTGTCCTTATCTTTTAATTTACTTAACCGATGTTACTGTTTTTAAATAGGAAACTTTTCAGGACTTTAGCAAATACTTAGACCAAATTTCATCGAGTTCAGTCAATTGTTGGAGATGTGAGCGTGTTAACAGCAGACAAATAAACGGACATAGCTAAATCGATTTGATGTAAGAGTATATGATGACTCCTTCTTAGCGTTACACACATAATGACAAAGTTAATGCACTCTTTTCACCAATTGTGACAGTGGAGGGTATAATAATACTTGGCTTAAAAGTTTCAATGAAAAACGTGTGTTAAGAATTTTTCGATCTCAGATACGGGTAGATTTCAAAATATTTTTTTCATAAGGCATTATAAAGTCATGATAAGCTCAATATTTTTCTCATATTTTTTCTATATATTTTTTTCCTAAAACTCATTATAAATGCACACTAATTAAAGTACATCAAAAACAAAAACTAATTCAATCAAATTATTCACAGCTTAATTAATCATTTTAAATAAAATATATTTTATCAAATTAGCAAGATTAATTAACATACCTTTTGGCATTAATATTCCCAGAGGAAAAACGCATGTAAAAACTTTTTTTAATAAAAAAAATAATGAAAAAAAATAAATAAATTAAATTTACTCTAAAGAATTTAATTTTATTGCAAAAAATTAATGGAAAAAACAAAATTAATTTAAATTATGCAATTGAAATCTTTAAATTATTAAAATTCCCTAAACGAAGACAGTTTATAAACATACAAAAAAAATGATTTAAACATAACGATACCTCATTCCACTACTCATTGGGTATATAAAGGAGTTGGGTCAATTATTAAAGCATTTGGAAGTAATATAATTCAAACTAACTTAACAATGTTTAAAAATACAAGAAACAATTAGGTATTAATAAATCCAATAAACGGGACACGAACCATATTTATTCCATGTTGAGGTAACAACACGTTTTCACATTTGGCGAATTTTGAGCCTTCGTGAAAATAAAAGTTGTACACAGATGATTTCAAAACACACTTTAATATTTACTTATTTTATTTCTCTTAACCTATTTCTAAAGCGGCTTCTCCTAACCGATAGCTCCCTTTCATCAAAAATGCCTTGCAAGCTGTGTATCAATAGATGAGGACTTCGCAGTGTCCAGATACTCTTATTTCTCGATTTTTCTGGATGTAGGGCTACAATTATTATTATTGAAGTAAAACAATGCAAATTTAAAAGTACCATTTTTATGATATTTTCTGCCAATAATTAATTGGGTTATGTCAAGTCCATTAATAATTGGCTAAATCAAAGATGCGGTATAAACACAAAATGAGTTATCTTCTCAAATTCTCTGCATGTGGGGGGCTAGTGAAAAATTAATTGTAAGAGCAGTGAAGCCGTCTTACCACCAGATGCTCTTGCTTTAAAAAATTTTTACTTTATAAATCAGATGATATGCAGTCGACATAATGACTTGGCTTATTGTCGACAGTTTCTTAATAAGCAAATGCAACAAAGCGATCCAACTACCAGATGTATTTGCTTCCAAATAGTCTCTGTTTTAGGGCTAGTGCGAACTGCTAGACAGGCAAACGTCCAACCACTTACCGCAATATTCGGATGTGGGTTTATGAGAGAGATGTTGGACTTATAGACCGATCCCAGTTGAAAATTCTTCAATATTTTTGGTTATATAAATCTTGAACGGATGGAACATTATTGACCAATAATTTTAAAATTTGACAGTTAGATTTGGGTCAATAGAAATTATTTGTCGTTTAGGAATTATTTTTAGCTCAAATATGAAAATTGCAACTTGTGGTTCTTTCAAAGTTATAGATTTTTAGGTAAATACAATAATAAAACAATGGAGCAGGACCTATTACATAAGTGTAAAGACATTTGCCCACTTTTTAAATTATGAAGATTTCAGTCCGAAATTTCAGGAAATGTTGATCCCAAGTTTTTAAATTAAAGAGTGTAAAATATTATGAATTTCTTAAAATAAGACATTTTCGGTTTTTGACCTAAAGAGTCCACAATAAAGAGGGGTCTGGAAAAAACACCTCGAGATTTCCAAAATTATGTACGATTTAAAAATACAGAATTTGGCATGTTATAACATAGAGGCTAAATTTCAATTTTCATTAAAAAGGTCACCAAATTTGAGAAGAAATAAAGTTTTAAGAAAAAAATGTAAACTGGAGGATTTAGTGTAATATGACATTTTAGTAAAATATAAATTCTATGTATGTTTTAGGAAAGCTTTCATTTTAGAAGAAAATAAGTGCAGATTTTTTTCGGCAAAGGAAAAAATAGTTTATTTTCAGAGCTCAAGATTTTTTTTATTAAAAAATAATTTTGTCTTTTTTAAAAAAAAAGTATAAGTAATAAACTTCCCATGTAATCGTGTTTTTAATGTCTTTTTTGCTATCAATGTTTTAATTAATGCAAATTCATCCCAGCGATGAAAAGGTACAAATTCATTAAAAAAATAGTTTTTACTATTTTCACAAATTCAAAAATTAATTCTTGTCACACCCAAAATATAGTCCATTTTAAATCCAATCGAAGATATATAAGAGACTAATTGCGCTTATTGAAGATTTCTGAATCTGACAGTAATTTCTAGTATTCACTTCTGATATTCCGTATCATTCCTATTACAGAGGATTCTGATTTTAACTAAAATTTATAGATTTTGAGAAAACTTTCTCTATTTATCACCTAAAATAATTTTTCTGTTAATATGGGTTACAATTTGCTTCGATGCGAAGGTGAAAACGATAGCTAAGTTATGATTTTGATAATCGAATATCTTAGGACCACTGCACCGACAGTTTTCAAATTGGTGCCAATAAATTTTTTAAGTAAAAGCTTTTATGGACAGAAGAAAGGGCGAATAGGACAGCAATATACACTGATCAAACTGCAATATACATTGATTGATCATACCCGTCCTGATCAAGGGGAATATAGATACCCCTATACCAAACAAATATAAATAACCAAATATCTAAAGATTTGTAAAACCGGAAGTATTCAAATTGGTTTCAATTACTATCCCAAGTATCTTGTTTACAGTCCAAAATGTATGACAGATAGGAACAGGGGTACAGAACGAATATTTATTATCAAATATCTAAAGAACTATAATAGCGATCGTTCTCATATGGTTCCAATCATTATCTCAAGAAACTATTTTATTAAACAAAATTTAGATAGTACCATTTGGAGGGATATAAAGGAAATAATTTTGGCATATCTAAACAACTGTAACAGCGAAAGCTCTAAAATTTGGTTTCAAACTGTTTTAGTGGATAAAATGTCCATTGCAAAAAAAATAATTTTAAATACACGTTGTGATTTTTGACATTTCGTTCGAGATTTTGGACTGAGCAGAATGTGGGTGCAGAAAAGCGCAACGGGTAAAAAATGATGATATAAGAAAGTCCATATTAACAAAATTTACTAATCGTGTTTAATTAAAAGCAAAAAGTTTTTCAATGCAGAACAAATAATTTTTGTAGACTTGAATGTCTAAAGCCATGTAAAATGGCTTTAAATGTAAAATGTTTAATAACATATTTGTCTCTTTATTATAAAAATTGTCACTAATGAGTGAAAATACAAATTACAAATAACGTTAATAAAAAGTAATAACTTAATTGAAAAATAAAAGTTACAAACAATTTATTTAAAAAATTTTAATTACAATATTACTTAATATAAATTGAGCAATTGACTTAAATTTTCTGCACTTTTACCAGCAACATCGTCTCTTATACAAAGTGTCATTTAAGTGTAAATAAAATATACTTTGTATGAACTTAAGAATTTCAAAAAGTATTTTCTCATTTAAGACATGAACATTTTACTTATACAGAGACAAAAAGAAAACAGAACTACAATTGCAAACAGAAAAGAATCAGTGCACAAACAAAAACTATAAGAAAATTTGAAAACAAATTTTTTTAATCATCATCATCATCGTCATCGTTGCAATTGCAGTCAACAGCATGAAATTTAAGATTTTCGTTAAAACACACTCTCACACAAAAATACTGACTACTTTAGGTAACATATAACAAACACATATAAACTACTGCATATATAAACACACACATACACACACTTTTGATTGTCAATAACGTTTCAGGCTGTTTGCTAGCTGTTGCAACAGATTCCGCTTCAGCAATTGCTTTAATGGTCTGATATGAATGATGGTGATACCGACGATAGTGGCAGCATGATATAAATATAAGAGAAAAATATTTTTTTCATTCTCTCTCTCTGTCTTACATTTTATTGTTGTTGGTAAATAGAACGAAAGCATAGAAGAATGAAATGTGTAAGTAGTAGTAGTAGGATAACAACATGATGCAAAACTTTGTTTTTTGGCGGACTAAGAAAAACCAGTGCAGAATATGCCCTGAAATTCAATTACAAAGGCAAAAGTTTATTTCTCTTTACAGCAGGAGGAAAAGTAGAACCAGGAAGAATATCCAAAAGAAGAGCAATAAGGAAATATAACTTTGTAAAAAAGCGGAGTTATAGACATAATAGAAAAAAACGAGCTATAATTATTAACTGAATTATTAAGTAGTTCTTTGGAGAAAAATAACAATATTTTCAATTAGAAAAATATTGCATATAAGAAAATATTATTTTTATAAGAAAAAGAAATGGTGATATTTTTTAAAGGAATAAATAACTTATAAAAGAAAAAAATATAAGTAGTTTTTCTATAAGAAAAATAATGACAGAATTTTTTTTTAAGGAAAATTGTAAGAAAAAAGTTGATATATTTTCTGAAAAAAAAAATATATAATTGAGTTCTTTTAGTCAGAAAAGTTTTGAAGTCTTTTTTTAGAACAACTATAAGAAGAAAATTATAATTCTTTCTTAAAGATTCTATATTTTCTATAAGGAAGATTTAGAATCTTTCTTTTTAGATAAATTAAATTTTTTCTATAAGAAAAAAATAGATTTTTTCTATAAGAAAAAATCAGGGACTTTTATATAAGAAATAATTGGAGCTATTTCTATAAGAAAATATTGAAGTTTTTTCTGTAAGCAAAAAAGGTGTTTTTCTATGAGAAATAAATAAATAAATTTTCTATAAGAAAACATTGGTGCTTTTCTATAAGAAAGAATTGGTATATTTTTACAAGTTGAATTTTTTCTCTTCTTCTGTTTAATTTTTCCACAGAAATCATTTTTGTATTTGTTTTCCCATGGGAAAAATTTTACTATTTCTTCTGATGTTTAAAAAAGTGACTATTTACTTTCTATGAAAAATATGATTTCCTTCTCTATAGAAAAGGTACCATATTTGATTTTCAATTAAAAAGGTTTTTTAATCTTTTTGGCAGAAGAAATACTATTTTTGTAACTAAAAATGTTTAATATTTCTAATATTTAAAATACTTTTTTTCTATAGGAAAAAATACAATTAGAAATAATTACTATTGTTATGGAAAAATCTACTATTTCTATAGAGAAATAACATTTTGTAGGGCAACTCTTATTCTCTTAAACTTTCGTAATTATTCTTAATTTATCTTCTTATAAAAAATAAGACGAAAACACTTATTACCTCTTCATAGTTCTGTAAACATAAGAGTTCCAATAATATAATTCTGATGGCACCAACAACACCAAAATATACTTCATTTGTGCTTGAACACTTTCCTTGGCCATATTTGCACTTTGCATTAATTTAATGCGATTGAAGAAAAATCAAGAAACATGAAAATCGCACATAAAAATTATGAAAAAAATAAAACTTTTTTTAGTTTTTTTCCCCATCTTTTCTTCAACATTTATTCATTCTGTTTTCTTTAGTCGTAATTTAACCAATAATAAGTAAAAGGAAATTAAGGTGGTTGGAAAATATTATTCCAAAATACAACTACTACCATAAATGGCATGTGGCTATGACTACTACGTTAGTAGTAAAATCTGTACTATAAAATCTTTTAAGTCAAGCTAATTGCATAAAGTTGAGAAAATTATGCATAAATATATGCAGCAGCAATAAGAAATTAAAACGTAAAGAGAAGTTGGAAGAATGAAAGAAAAAGAATTGTATGTAAAATTTTGGCATGTTAAAAAGAAGGTAAATGCAATAAAAAAGGAAACTTTTTTCGTTTCACTTAAATAATGAAATAGTAAGTAATGCTATATTCGGCTATGTCGAATCTTAAATATCCTTTACCACTAACACAATGAAAAAGTTGGCATTAGCTACAATTTTTTTTACCAAAATCCTTATTCGTTTATTAGCTTAAACGCCGGTTACCGTATCTAAAAAAACTACAATGAAATTTAGCAACATATTCTTGAAATAAGCTGTAAATATTGCTACCGAGTTATATCAAAAAAAATATTACATGAGAGGCAATAATGAAGAAATTAGACAATTATCTAGTTGTGTTCATTTCCAAGTGGGATTGTAAAGTAGTAACAACCAAATATGGATCGATAATTATCAAATTAGTTTTATATATTAAAGACAGTAAAAAGATGAATCAAATCCTTTTCTGGTAACGGTTGTTATATGGGAGCTGTAGCAAAATATTTAACGATATTGGTCAGATAAATTACACATATTCAATACAGTTAGAAAAATTTTCACCGGAGTTTCAATAGAATTGGTCATTATTTACTAGACTTAAAAGCTCAAACCCGAGAAGGGGCCTTATATGGGGACTATAGAAAAATATCTACCGAGGTTAGCCAAATTAAAAATATATATTCAAATTAATAATATAATAAACAAAATTTCAATAAAATTGGGCTTTATTAAAGATTTTTATAAGCGCAAATCTGTTTTCCGGGAAGGATCGTTATATTGGAGCCATAAAAAAATTTCGACCAAGCATACTGATGATTCCGATGATTTTTTTGTACGATGATGAGGCATATATAAATTCATGTTATAGTTAAATTTTTGGTTCAATCCAGTTACGTTTAATTGAAAACTTATAAAGTTCTCTTCGGAATTTGGAGGTTGTCTTATATATCGGTTTATAATTTGTTTGCTGATAAACTGATATAAATGGTAATAATGAAAAGCTGATTAGGACAATAGCAAATGTTTAGGCCAAATTTCATTGAATTCGCATGATTATTGTAGGCGTGAAAATGTTTCTAACAGACAGGTGGACATAGCTTAATCGACTCAGATTTCATTTTAATGCAAGCATATATATACTTTGTGGGGTCTAAGATGAATTCTTCTTGGTGTAACACATGTAATGACAAAGTTAATATACCCTCATCACCAATTGTGGAGGGTATAAAATGTTTGTATTGAGCACAAAACTTTAAATGAGGAAATCGTAGAGAAGAATAAATTTAGTTGGTAAATTTTTGGTTAGTTTTAGTTAAATTATTGATTTTCATTTGAATAAAATTGTGAAATGAAACTTTATAGAAAATAGATTTTTGAATTATATAGAACCAATAGTTGAATAATAAGTTTAATGAGACATTTATATTTAAATTCAAATAAATTTTAATTACTTGTATGTAATGATGATTTAAGAGTATTAAACGTTATAAAACACTTAGATTATTGAAATAAAGGTGAAGATTATTTGAAATTGTAATTATGAATCTGTTATTAATGGCTTAAAATCGTTTGTGATTGAATTGTAATTGTACAACATTCTTTACTGTTTAATTATATAATGAAAGCTATGCAATTAATTAAATCTAAAATTTAGGTATATTTTACGTTTTATAATAACTTACATAGATATGATAACGTTTAACCCACTGTGGTCCTACGTTTGTTTTTAAATCGCCAAAATTGTATATGTAAATTAATTGAACAAATATTTTACATCCATAAAGCCTCTTTAAATTTTCTACTAAAAATACGCTTACATGTGTGCGCTAAC
The DNA here is from genome assembly GCA_004302925.2 of Cochliomyia hominivorax. Lineage (NCBI taxonomy): Eukaryota > Metazoa > Arthropoda > Insecta > Diptera > Calliphoridae > Cochliomyia > Cochliomyia hominivorax. The sequence continues at coordinate 62,318,702 of PYHX02000495.1, read as the reverse complement.
TCTTATAGTTTAATAGATAATTAGCCGAAATAAAATTTTGACACATTTTTGGGCAAAACAAATGTTCTACCACTGTATACTTTAAAGTATACTGCTCAACTGTTGATCACTTTCTGAGTCAATTTAAGGATTTCGGACAAAATGCAGGCCACAGTTATAAAGATATCTTAATGATCTAGCTTCCGTAGAAATTTTCTCCCGCAATGGGAATTTAAGGTCACAAAAGTCTTTCATATGAAGTCCTATATATAAATCTAAAAATTTACCAAAAACAAAAAAAAAAAAAAAAAACGATAATCGGTTCATTTTTTTCATAGGTCCCATACAACCCTTTCTCCAAGTATAACTGTGAAGAGCTAAACTCTCAAATATTCATAGGAGTTGAAATAAAAATTATTCAAATAAAGACAAAAATAATCAAAAATCAATGTGCGAAATTTTACGAGGGTCAGTGCATAAAATTAATAAAAAGGATGTATTAACTTTGTACATTTGTACCGCCAAATGAATGATTTGATGGAAATTTAAAACTGTCTGCTTCTTCATTTGGCTGTTATTAGCGCGCTTCTATCCAAACTAGATAATTGAGCTGAAATGAATTTGGGCTGCTTATTTTCTATTGTTCAGCGAAAAACTGCAAATCAGTTCAGCAGAAAAAAGTTATTTTGCTAAAATTTGACATACTGATATTGACGTGAACCTATCTGAACATCCGTTAAATATATACTTTAATTCTCCAGATTTTCTCTTGACTATTAGTTTATCTAAATTCCAACGGATGTTCCTTCCATTCACATAAAGAACACCGGTTAAAGTCCTTTGAATTGTACTTTCTATATATGAATACTTGTGCTAATCATCTCCATAATTAGATACCATATTTTCGTATTGATTGAATTTATTGTTGATATGTATTTTGCTACAGCCCTCATTTAAGGCTTCTTCCCAGAAAATTACTTTCTTAAAGAATTGCTGCAGTGAAAACATAAAGAGCAGAGAGCATCTCTAGTATAACGGAAATATTTATTAGCAAACATCTAAAGAGCTTTAATAGCTGGCATTCATTAATTTAGTCCCAATCATTTTACTATAAAAGAGTTTAAACTAATGCGAAGTTTCACCATTTTGACCAAATACTAATTATCAAATAACTAAAGAACTATTTCATTTAGAGTCCCAAAGTTTTCCAATCGAACTGATACATTTAGAACGAACTGGGTCATTCTATTTGAAGTAAATATTAGAAATCCAATATCTGTAGGACTATTACGGTAATAGTCTTCCAATTTGGCCAAATTTCCCATGCATGGATTTTTTATTGTATTTTTTTCGAATACAATTAATTAAATAACCAATTTACATACAATATTATTTAGCACTTAAAATAATTTAAACAGAAAAATCATTGATTCAAGAGCGACAAAAATATATTGAAATTGTAAAAAATATTTAAGTGTTTATTTTAATACTCAACAATTACTCTCTGTTTTTGTCAACAGAGTTTTTCAATTTATTACTGTACAATTTTTAATAAAACTACTTCAATGAAACCTAAAATTTACTAAAAGTGCTATAGACAGCTATGACGAATTTTAAATAAACTACAATGAAATAGTTTAGAAATTCTGTTTTAGGAGTTTAAGTTAAATACCTAAGGAAGTCATTAAAATAAAGACCTTCACCAATTTTCAACTTTCTGTAAATACTGGAATCGAATGCTATATTTTCTAGTCAAAACAAGTGGAAAAAATCTTTTGATTACCGACTACAATTAAAACGAGTCAAAATAATTTATTTAAAATCAATTTAATGTCATACCACAGTGACTTAAAACCAACTTGTTGGAAATGATTGTAAAATGTTTTTATCAAACAAAATAATTGGATATGGTCACAGTCAAAATATTATCAAATGAATTTAGAGGAGTACAAGTCCTAACTAAGGGTGAGTTGTTTTGACTTAAAAATTTTGCCATTCCTTATATGAGATAAAAGTAGATTTAACTTTTGCCTCCGTATAATTGAGAGTATTCCATTTTATTTCGGTAAGCGGTGTTGCGTTTCTAATGGACCGTTTGTTTAACGCGGTCAACTGACATGACAGTTGCTCTTAAGAATCTGGAGCATAAATGTGCTAATTGGGTGAGAAATACCATTTCGACGGATGTTTCTGCATGGCATTAGTTTCAGGTTAATGGGTTTATAATCATGGATTTGTATTTTAAAATTGAGATATTGACCATGATGCTTCTGAAGTAATATGGAGCCGATTGCGATGCCTACATCAATTCTAATGATGAAACGGTGTGTTAAGTTGATTAAAATATAATATTAATTTATTTAACAGAATATATTTTAGTTAAAAAGGTAATTTCCAAAATTTTCCGAGGTACAACCGTATTTTTTATCAACAAGTACATTTAATTCAAATTAAAAAATTAGACCAATATGCCATTTTTGTCAAAAACCCGAACGACATATATACAGAGATTAGGTGGCAGGAAATCGACATAATAAAAAATCGAATTCTGGTTTAAAATTGTAAATATTACTCATTTAGAGGTTTCACTTATTCAAATTTTCCATTTTTTCCCGGAAATAAAATTTATGATCTGGTTCTGATTCATGCATCAAATAGAAATATTTTTGAAACATTCTTGTCCGAATTTAATGACAATTTTTCGCATTGTTTTTCCTAAACAGTTTCCTATTTAAAACCTTCTATATCATTCCATTATAAAAGAAGTTATAGACCATTTTCTGAGACAACCTCAAAATTTCGAAAATGATCACTTCCAAAAAGCGATTGGGTTTAAAGGTATTAAAAAATTATAGACTAAAATATGCAAAAATTTTAAACACGACAGAATCAGTATCTCATGTATGTCGCAATTTTGAATATACATTTCTGATATTTGACACATATCTCTAAATTGATATAAGAATCAACTCCAAATCTAGATTGTTCTTGACCTTAGGTCACTTTTTTAATCTTATGAAACTCTTAAAGATTCTATTGAAATCTGGCACAATACTTTTTGTTTCGAATGTATGCTTTTAGTTTGACTAATATCGGTCCATTTGCTATAGCTCCCATATAAGGCCGCTTTCCGAAAAACAGGTTTAAGCGTATTAATTTCTTTAAAAATTGTCACTATTAAATTTCCTTCAGTCTTTAAAATATATTGCTAATTTTATGGATATCAGTCCATATTTGGCTATAGGTTTCATTAAAGGATTTTCAGCACATAAAATTGTAAAATATAAAATTATTTTATTGAAATTTTGTACAATCACTTTTTCTATTATTTCAGGTGCCACCCATTCAAATGATCATTCCGGATTAGTAAAACATTATGTAAAAAATTCATATGAAATACTTGTACATTAAAAATATGTGTAATAAAATGGAACAGAGAAAAAAATGTGGTTTTTGAGGTTATGCTAGTCCAAAATATGCTACAGTCGATTCATCATATCTCATAGGTCCCATGCAAACCACAATTTTAGAGGCATAAATACATTTTTAAAATGCATAAATTTCTTATAAATATTAATGTCACAATAACGTACTGCAGAAAATTAAATTATACAAGAGTCGTTCATTAAAAGTTCTTAAAATAGACCAATTTCATTGAAAATATGAACTAATACCATATTCAACTTAATTAATATATGAAGCCTTTTTCAACTCATGCAAATATTTGGATAATATAAGCGGTGAAGACAATTTCAAATTTGGCACAGCCAAATATAACATTCTTACTTAAGTTTCAACAAATTTTGAAACATCTTTCTTCGAGATAAAGAGATTTTTTCTATATTCATTGTTTCTTTAGAAGCAACTATCATGTCATATTGGTTATATGCAAAGTAGTTGTCCTAGTTGACATTTTTAACTTGTATATCGAATAAAATAGCAGCAAAGTTTTCAATATCACCTATAAATGTCTGTTGCCTTAAATCAAATCCAAAAAATTAGGTCTTGTTTCATATATTTTGGAAATGTATATGAAAGTGCCTAAAAAAATTTTGATATGTCCCTGAAGTTGTAATATATATATATCCTTATTTACTACTTGTCATCATGTAGGAGTATTTTTATTTAAAATTGAAAAAAAAATACAAACTTTTATATAAATTTAATTTTCTACAAACAAAATAAAAGACATAAAAATTTACAATAAACTACTGTAACTTTACATTAAAAATATAGAAAAAAATATATGAAGGGATATTTACAAATACATACGTAAAAAACGAAAAATATTTATTAATATAGAAAAAAGTGTATAAAAATGGAAATAAAATATTTCAACATTTATTATGTTGTAAAACATGAACGCACATACATAAATATTGAATAGTAAAACATTATGTGAAAAATTTATATGAAATACTTGTACATGAAAAATATGTGTAATAAAATGGAAAAGAGAAAAAAATAATAAAAATACAAATACAAAAAAAAATATCATCCTTTTTTTGTACCAGTACAAAAAATGAGGAAATAAAGAAATAAAAGTGAAAAAAATGCAATATGTAACATTGAGGAAAAACATTGACACATGCATACATTCACACACACTCGCAAGGAACATATTTACGCAACACATGCTGTGTGTATGTATTGTATTGCGTTTATGTGTGTATAATGAAGCAACAAGGATGTTAAAATAGTAAAAAGTGCAAAAAAAAGAGAATAAAATATTTTAACAGAACACAATATGGCTATTTGTTGGACAAATCGACAGACGGATATATTAAGGTATTAAATACAGTGGTTTATTGTTACATTTTTTGCCTTTTTAATAGAGAATTGAAGGCAAAAGAGGAAACTGCGATAGGAAATATTAAACCTTCAAACAACTTTATTATAACTTTTTCTAAAAATGTTATTGGGTATGCAAATTAAAAATATCGATCTAAACCACAAATGTCACAACTATAATAAAATTGTTATTATGGAAAGTATATGTCTGTAATTATAATTTAGTATGCAGAAATTTGTTCGAAAGTGGATAGGAAAGTTATCGATCTTAAGATCAGCTCGTTATCACGTTGGGTCGGAATTGAGTTTTTATTAAATTTTGTTGAAATTATGCTGTTCGTCATGCCAAATATATATATTCACCGAAGACAGCTGTTTCATTTGAAGGGAGCAATCAAGAGAACCAAGTAATGTTTAACTATTTCAAGACCTGCCAACAACTAATTGTAAAGCACAAGGTGGATAGTTTTCATTCGCTCTGTACTCCAGAGATTAGGATTTTTGATTACCATTTAAAATTTTTTGTCTGTCGATGCAGTACACAAGTACTAGAATTTGAGTCAATTTGTCAATGTCTCGCTGAAAGTAGGTTTAGCTTTCTACAGGAATCCGATTGAAGTCCTTTGAAACCTCTCAAAATTTAATTTTCCAGAAATAACTGGGAGTAACTAGTGTAATTCTGGAGTTCATTGAATATTGTTTTTTGTATTGTATTAGTTCTCCTCTCCTGCCCAATTAATTTACTGAACACACAGAAGACGCTTGATCACTATCTTATGGAAATATAACAAAACATCGTTACTGGTGGTTCTAAGAACGAGCATGAATTTGGTGTACATGTTTCAATTGGAGAATTATGTAAGGAAATGACATTTAGATTCCAGGATGTATGTAATAGTTTACAAGGTAAAATTGTTGTCATTGGAGAAGTGATTCATTGGCACTGGATTTATAATAAATTCAGGAGGTATATTATGATTTTAACTGACTGCAAGGTCCGGTCTCTAACAGATGTATATACAATTTTGAATCTTGACACATATTACATAATAAGATGCGCTGATATGCGTATGAAACCACTACGGCAAAATAATGAGTCCGTTCCTTAGGATTTAATGTGTTGGCGATATTAACATCTCGACTTGAATTCAGTACTCAACATCTTTTTTCTTTTGTAATTCTTCTCCTTATATACATATTTCCCTACCTCTCTTCTCAGACTCTTTAATTCTACATCTTTACTTTAAATATTCTTCGAGGCCTCCAGGAACCATATTGGTCATAACTTTATTTATAGTAAAAAATTAATAATATATCAAGGTTTAATTATTATTCATTTCTACAAATCTGAAAAGATATTCGAACAATTTAATATTTATCATCATGTATCACTGTGATTTCTGCACTTTAGCAATTATCACTAGTTATACATTTATCTTGGTTAAAATTCATTTTCTCGTTGTTTGGTTCATCAAAAGCATTTAAATTTATTGTATAAAAATAAATAAATAAATTTGCTTGTTGTTGTATGTAAAATAAATTAATGTAAATATTTATTTAAATAAATTGTGGAGTTTAATAATATTGTTGTTGTTGCTGATTTTAAATAAAAAATCTACAATTCCAATTAAAACTTTATATTAACCAATAAAATGTGAGTTTTGATTTATTTTTGATTTTCTTTGTTTTTGTTGAATAAAAATTCATATTTTATATACACAAATATACACATGTTTATATTTACAATTGTGTACATAATATTCAATGAAGGTTTTATATTAAGGTAAATTAGCAATGCATAAAAAATGATTGAAATTTTTCATCAATCGGTAGACGTTAATAGTAATTGTAAAGTTTTTTAATGTTAATATTTTCTTTCTTTTTTAAATAACTTTAGAAAATAAAAACTTAATATTTTTGCTTTTTTGCAACTTATTTCTGTGTGTGTTATTCGCACACACATTTTGCTATATTTATTCAACGCTAAGAAAATCTATAGACCAATATTTGAGGCTAGATAAAATTTTATATTAAGTTATTGAATAAATATCAGTTAAAAGTGTAAATTAAAAAAATTAACTCCTTATACGTATGACTGATATTTTATTTAAATATTAAGTATACGTTGTATGGAACACTAATGTTTTTTATTTAATATTGGAAAGATCTTTCAAGCGTAATTTTACAATAACATTCACAAAGTATTTCTCGACTGGTCTTAAAAACATAAAGTTTTTGGTTCCTCTCACACGCATTTTGCAATATACATATTCAATTCTGAAAAATATATTGACTGATATCTAGGATTAAATAAAATTTTCTATTAAGAATTAATATCAGTTTAAAGTATACAAACTGAAAATATTAACTCATTTGAAATTGGATTATGTAGTAGTGATTCATATTTTATTGATCTTAAGAAGCATACAAATTTGTGATTATTCTCACACACGTTTTGCTATATATTCAATGCTTAAGAAGATATAGACTGATATCTGAGTTTAAATCAAATTTTATATTAAGTGATTAAAAAACTATCAATTAAAAGTGTATAACTAAAAATATTAACTCCTTTAAAAATGGATTACATATTTTGGATTACGTATGATTGATATTTCTTAAAATATTAAGTATATGATACATCACACATGAGTCTTAAATTGTTTTTAATTTAATTATTTAATTTAATCCTAGATAGATGTTTCAAGCGTAGTTTCACAAGAATATTCACAAAATATTTCTCAATTGATCTTGAGAAGCACAAAGTTCTTGGTTATTCTCACACACATTTTGCTTGATTTATTTAATGCTGAAAGGATATAGACTGATATTTATAACTACATACAATATAATACTAAGTAAATCAAAAAATCTCACTTAAAAGTATATCAGCTAAAACTATTGACTCATTTGAAATTGCACATACGTATGATTGATATTTTATACAAAAATATTAAGTATACTTTACATCACACAGTAGTCTTAAAACGTTTTTTTGTTAATAGCTACTGGATAGCTTTCTCTTAATATAATTTTACAAGAAAATTCTCGCAATATTTTTCAATCGGTCTTGAGAAGCACAAAGTATTAACAACAAAAACGCACATGGTTCTACAATGACATACATGACATACCATTTAAAGCATTACTAGCACAACCTGTCGATATAAAACTTGATTCAGGTAGAAGAAATGGTTAAAATTTTTAAAACCAATATGGAAAGCTTTTTCAAACGAGCTCCCAAAACATCTGCTAGAAAAGCAGATCGGTTAGCTCGGACGAAAAGTTAAAAGAAATGAATGTTTAAAACCTAAAATTCCCTGCTCTTAAAAATTTAGAGACCTAAAGCAGAGCACCGAAATCGATGTGCTCTGCTCGATTTTTCTAAAAAAATTTCTTCGTAATTGACGACGAAACGTATGTTCTGGCAGATTTTTCGCAAATTCCTGGTCAAAAATTCTATGTTGTTGATATTCGGAGGAATGGTGAAGAAACATTAAATACTCAAAAATTTCCAAAATGTTCTAAGCATGGCAAGCAATATGCAGTTGCGGCAAAAGAAGCCAATCATTATTTAGCACGGGCTCTATAGATACTGAAATTAACATCAAAAGGCTGTTTTTTTTTTGCTTTAAAATGTATCCACTTAGTTCAGGCCTGACATGGAATCCTGTCACTATAGTAAAAAAGCCGTTTAGTGATACAAAAACAATAATGTGGTATTTGTAATAAGACCACTAGGAGCTAAGGCCAATGGAGAAATATTTGTTAAACGAGAATTGAAAAGCACAAAAAAGGTGTGCAAAAGTGATGCTGATTTTAAAGGCAAATTGACTACCAGTTCGATCAAAGTCTCAGAAAATACTATAAAAACGTAAATGAAAGTGTTTACGAAAAAGCTAAATTTATAACACTTGTGACTACAACTACAAACACGCTATTATAAGTTCTTTTTTTGCTGTAATAATAAATTTATTCAAGTAAAAATGAAACTGTCAGTTTTTTTAGTTTTGTTTATTTTAACATATATGTATGTCAAGAATTTTTTGATCTCAATCCTTATATTGAACAAATCACTTAATATAAAGTATCATTGGGGGTGATTTTTTTGGAACTGGATAAGAAATAATATTTTGCACATGAATAAAATATTTAATGTATGATTCCAAAATTTGTTGGTAGACCATCCATGGAGTCAAAGCCTTCAAAGCTACGCTCTTCTTTTTTATGACTTATTAAGGTTTATTTGTTTTATATGTAAAAACTTGCAAATATTGTATGCGTTAGTCAGTGAATATGTGAGTTTGTATACTTAAATTATATTCATATGTATGCAAAAAAAACGTAACTACTTCATGCGCATTTGTGGTGTAGGGTATTGAACATTCGACATAGCCGTATAAAGCATTCTTTGGTGTAAGGATTAATTTATTCTCTCGATACTTATGTTTGTGCTGGGAGTAATAAATTTGATATTAATAATAAACAACATTCCTTTATACTATTTTTAGACAATTATATAATAATTACCTACATTTAATTTCATTACACTTATTTTCACACTTACAAATAAATATTTAATTAAATTTCTAAAAAAAAATAACAAACGAACTTCACAAATGTCATTATTATTATCACACCTGATGAATTAAATTAGTTGCTTATTAAATAGGATCTGCTTACTTTTTTCCTTAATATTCAATGAATAATAATTATTACTTTTGGAATTTTATTTCCTTACATACATCTACATAATATCTTATTTATATGTATGTGTGGGAATATCATCATAAATAAAATCATCTGACATTAATGTCATTGCTCTTTTTTTGTTAAGTTATTAAAATTGACTGAGTTGATTAGTTGTGACAATAATTTTGATTTACGTCATAGAAAGTTTATTACTTTTTTAACTGAATTTTCATTTTAACATTTATTTATTTAGGAAAATTTTACTTGAACTCAAACATCAAGTTAAAGAAAATAAAAAAGAAAAATAATTGAATATTTTCCCTATGGCAGCTCGAAGATGACAAGTAAAGTAGGAAAATGAAAATATTTATTTTTTGTTTTTGCTAACGCAGCAAAAAATAAAAAGAAATGTTTTAGTATTATTTGGCTGCTAAACAATATTCAATTTTTCTTTATAATCATAGATATTTTTCTAAAAATACATGTTTTGATACCCTCCACCACCACCATAAGCGGTGACGAAGGTATATTAACTTTCATTCATTTTGTTATAACGCTACGGAGGAGTCATCAATTTGCTGAACAAAAGTATCGGCACACTCAGTCCTGCACGTTCATTATATTTGAATTTTTAGAAATCTTTCAACCATGAGAGGAAGTATAATATTTTGCATAAATCATTATGTGTCGGTTCTAATCGGTTAAAGTGATAATTTGTTGATATAAATTCAAAAGAAACTCTGCCAAACCAATAAAGAGCCCAAAATAAAAAGAAACTAGTGAAGCTGAGCGAAGAATAATACTACACCTGCATAACCAAGACAAGACATATGCCCAGATGAATCAAGTAATGCAACGAAGTCGGTTCACTATTAGAAGCGTAGTGAATCATTTTAAAGGGTAATCAAGTTTTAAAAGTTCCAATAGAACCGGACGACCTAAAATTTTTAACTCCCCAGGAAAGTACCTAAATTATCCAAAAAATTAAGCACAATCCTAAAAACTTCATCTACTACATCTACATCAGCAGAAGTTCTGGAAAAATAAAACAAAAATATTCACCCCTTTACTCTTCGCAGAGTACTGCATGAAGCTGGTTATAATGCTCGAGTTGATAGACCACAAATCTCTTCAATAAACCGAATTAATCATTTAGAGTATGTGAAAGAGTTTAAAAGTAAATCTTTTACATTTTGGAATCAGGTGCTTTTTTCCAATGAAAGAAAATTTAACGTATTTCGTGATGATGACCGAATTACCGTGAAAAATCTAAGGCTAAGCTGGTGTAACGACATGGGGCTGCATGCCGTCTACGGGTATCGGTGAGCTGGTTTTCAAAGACGGTATTATGGACAGAAACATTTTTTTAATATTTTAAAAGTTAAATTTACAAACAAGTTTCACATTCCTACAAGATAACGATCCAAAATTTTCAGTCCATGATCTACATATGTGGTTTATAACCTACCGCTCCCACCATAGATTTCAGACCTCAATTCAATTGAGAATATGGGAGAGAACTGGAAATATGGGACAAGAAGTAATCTATTTCAAAATTATTTGATCATCCAAAGGGAAGCATGGTTAAAAATCGGGGAAGAAGTTACAAGTTTCCTGTAACGTCCCGCTAAATGTCCAGAAATTTCGTGAATAAAGTGCTATATTTTTTATAGCTGTGATAATACTTTTGTTCGGAAAAATCGATTTAGTATTGTTTTAAACGCATTACTTATGAATTAAAAAAAATGTTTTGTAATTGATGAAGGTAATTCGAAACACATATTTTTCTCACGTGAAAAGTTTTAAAATCGCTAAAAATTGGGAATAAACAAAATACACTTGCTGTGCAAATTGTTTTGTTAGGGACTGTATATATATTCTTACATCAAATCAAAATCTGAGTCGATTTAGCAATGTCCACCTGTCTGTGTGTCTGTCTCTCTATCTGCCTGCAAGTCTGTCTAACTGTCTGCCAGTTTGCCAGACTGTCTGTTGTCCGTCTGTCTGTTGTTGGCACGCTCACATCAAAAATTATTGACAGAACTTAATGAAAATCGCCCATGTATTTGTTATTATCATGAGAAATTTTCTATTTAAGATATATAGACCGACATATGAGGCAACCTCTAAGTTCATGAGAAGATTTTTTGTAAAATTTCCAGTTATAAATCAAAAGATTAGAATAAATTTTTTGATACATATAGAAAAACTTTTATATATTGTATGCCTTTATCGGTGTATATATGAGCGTATGTAAGTTAACTATACACACATGTATGAAAAAAAAAAAACATATTTACTTCATACGCATTTGTTTTGAAGTTTGTTGAAAATTCGGCATAGACGAATGTAGCATTCTAACTTGTCCTTTTCATTTTTTGTTGAAAAAGATAAAATGTCATGCATTAATAAATATGTACATACATACACACGAATTCAAATACACATAACGAATTTATTTAACAGTAACGTATTATGAGGAAAGTAGCAAAATAACGGTTTGAAGGAAACCCAAGAACAAATAAAGAACTTGTGCAGAGAATAAGTAAATATTCTCCTACTTAAAAATTGAGCTGCATCCGGTTCTGCAAACAAGTGAATATTCGATTAGCAAAAAATATGAATGAATAACAGGAAATGAAATAAGTTTTGAAGGTATATTTATTTAGAAATATATTGTTTCTAGACACATCTATAACCCCACAAAAATCAAGGAGTAATATGTAATGTATGTATGAAGGCAGATGTCATGTTTTTCTGCTTGACGATCTAAAATTATATTTACTTCTTAAAATTTCTACATATTGAATAACTCATATTTAGAATATGCAACAAAGTAGGATAACATATGAAAAGGGTTAAGTATCTTTTTTCTATATTATTATTTTCTGAACGTAATTGAATCTCAAACTACAACAATTACGTTGTAAGTTTCACATTAAAATATAATGGAGCCTCAATCCTAGAATGGCATATTGGCTAAATAGGAGCGTAATTAGGCTTATACTATTTTTAAGTAGTATTGAAATGCAACATTAAGATCTTAAAAAATTTTATAGAATTTGTATTATGAGGATGACACCTACTTGTATACTCTGTGTCCAGCATAATGAAATTGGTGTTCGATAGGAGACTGTCCTTTTGTTGAACCGACTCCAATTTTGGGTGAAATGGAGCAGTAGGTAAAACAAATCATATTGTCGATATATTACGAATGTCCTGTATGGATCGATATGGAAATAATTGATAGAATACCAGACTGACATAAGAGAGTGATCGAAATATGAAGGAAGATAAAATGGCTACATTTCCGCCGAATGTAAACGAGTGGGCGATGGAGTCACACAGAATTTTGTGGAACACTGATATGATTGGAAAAACAACGAGAATACTATGGGCTATCTAAAGGAGAAAAAGAATTTAAAAGAAAAGTGAACTTAGTAGGATGATGGTCAATGGAGATTCCACTCTACGATAACATATTAAATTTAGTGTATATGTTCGCAGGATGCTGAGATGGAGAAACAATACCTATACCACTGCCCAGCCTTTTCAACCTAAAGATCCAACAACATAATTAGTGATACTAAACCAGGCATGTCTTACCTTAAAGGCATTGATTGGGAGAAATTGAGGAATAACGTACCTGATACAGATTTCCTATAGTCACTAATGTTTGGTTCAATTTTTTTTCAGATGAGTGCATATTAGCATTTCTTTCTGTCTCCTCAATCTATCTATCTACACGCCTTGACGTTTACGGAGAACTTCTCCATCTCTGAACAAAATCTAATGAAGTAAAATTGGTACTGAGTAATAAAAACCTTCAAGTTTTACAAAAGACTGAAATCTTTTAGCACGAGAACAAGTGGCTCCTGTCATGGCAGAACTTTCTCGGTCTAGTCATACTGAACTAGTTGTTCATAAGGATCTTCGGAGATTTAAGCCTCCGATATGAGTTTGCATTTTAACAAATGTCCGGCAGGGGAAAAATAGCTACAACCCCTTAGCAGAATGGGATTTTTTATCTAGAAAATACAAACCGCTATTCATCAATAAAGTCAAGATCAGATAATTTCTTTGTCTGAATCCCATGTATATTTAATCCATGATATAAACTTCTTAATAAATCATTTAAATCAACCTATAGAAAACAAAAATTTGTAAGTAGTAATTCGTGCTTAAATAAAATAAAACGCAAGTAACATCATTTCTTTCTAATACAGATGTTGAATTGACAATCAGTTTTAATGACAGAATGTCAAGGACACGTAGCATTTGTTATCATGACAAGAGAAAAAAAGCCCATTCATATATTTGTGTTCTGTCCTTCAGTCTTTTGTACTTTTGAGTCATTCTTTCAGTCACTTGCTTGCTTGTTTATTTGTTTGTTCGTTTGTTTCTATTCAGTAGTAAATAAATGAATGTTAATTTTGTATGTTACTGACGTACTTATACCCTTCACTATCTTAATTACATAATGTTATATATTCAGTATGTAACAGCTAGAAAAATTTTTGCGTTCTCATAAAGGTACATTAATATATATGGACAACAATAAAATATCTCTTTAATAGAAGATATCTTAAACATCGATATTAGCAAAAAAAATCAAAAAAATTAAAAAAGCTATTTAAGGGATTTATATGACGAAATGATCTTATGTTAACAAGAAAAGTGATAGTGTACTTACGGTCATCCCGGATAAAGCTTAGTTGATTCCTTATATGGTCATTACGCACCTTCAGTCCTGTTATATTATAAAAACCTGTTTAACCGTATGAAATATATTCCGGTAATTCCGGAACTAGTCTAGCTGAAAGTTATAAAAATTTCTCTAAATTATGCACAAGTAAGAATATTATTATAAACTATGCCGAATCTTCAATACCCTCCACCGCAAGCGCATGTGAAAAAAATACATTATGTTACGTATTTACCCACAAATTAGTTCTGTTTTACCTGTTTTCCTTCTAAAATGATTTTGATATTTTAAGGAATGATAATGAAGAACATACAACTTAATATTACGGCGAAATTTCATTTTAATTTTATAAAAGATCGTCACTTGAACTTAGAATCTGCTTCAGATATTTATCTATACCTTTTTATATAACAAACTGATTTTGATGGTTTCAAATAGGAAATTCTCAGAGCTAAAACAAATATTTAGGCCAAATTTCATTGAGCTTTGTCAATTATTGTGGATGTGAGCATGTCAACAACAGAGAGACAGACAGACATACGGACAAGCCAAATTGGTACAGAGTTTTTTTGTGCATTATGGATTCTGTGATGATATATTGTTACACACGGAATTACGAAGTTAATATACCCCCTTTACCACTTGTGGTTGTGGATTGTCTTAAAAATTTTGCAAAAGTTTAAACATACACAAAAAGAGTTGGTAGAGCATTCGAACTCAGCAAGTGAATATTTAATGAAAGGTCCATAGAAAGGTATCTTGGGTTTATCTTCGGTTTCACTTAATAAAATATAGATCAATTATGTGAAATCTCTTAGGCGTAGTCAGCAACACAGGAATACCATATATGGACACGTTGGCAGAAATATTTCATCGTTACTTTGGAATATATGCTACGAGTATTAACCTTCTTGCTGATGATTTTAACAAAAGTTTTCAGAATGAGTCTTCTTATAATTTTTTAGTCATAACTCGATACAGTTCTTAACAGATCGATGGCATGCGATACAAAACGCTGAATGGATCCATGTAGGTATTTACAAATTTTCCGTTAAACAGGGTATTTCTTAATATACCAAGTAGCTCATATTTTTTTAGTGAAAATCTAAATCAGAAACGTCCACATTATCACGTTCACATTGCACGTTTTATAGTCTTATTTAAAGTCGGCAATTTTGGTCCAATAACAAAATAGCTTCACCATAACATGCAGTTTTTGTGGTTTATCATCGTCTTAAAAATCATCGAAATCAGAGAAGTAAATAAAAGTTATATTCTATAATATGCAAAATTTTGATACCTCAAAAATCAACTCACTGAGTTTGAGATGTTTCATATCGCAATTTTAAAGATAGTTTTCTTAAGTTTGTCTCATACATTTACTGTGGTATACATATTAATAGGAAAAAATTGATTATGCTGGGACTATTATTTGATCTAGATCCCATATAAGGCCTCATCACGTAGTAGGGTTGTTACGTAATAAAATCTTAAATATAAAGATTTTTTCGAAATTCTAATACATGTTACTTTTTTGAATACTAGTTCATATATCGTTGTATATCTTATCTAAAGCCCATTCCCGGAGAAACCATATTTTACTCTATTTTTCATAAATACCTTTTTTCCTTTTCCCAAAATGAGATCCATCTAAAATGAGAGACCCTAGTGATTCAAACACTTAACTAAAATTTTTGTTAGCATCTGAACCTTTCCACTCTGGGATGATTTGATATACGATTGGTAATAAATTTTGACCATTTAATGGGCCCAAGTGAATTTATGCGGACGCGATTTTCATGGAGGGTAATAACAATTCGATATATTCAAATGTAGAATCCTTACTTGTCTTTCCTTTCTTCACAAATTGATTTGTTTTTCATCCGTGTTGCTGCCTTTTCCTCCGCACAATTCTCTCAAGTTGTTGATTTCCTTTTATTGTATTCCAAATGCCTGGCAGCAGCTAAATAATATTCGAGTGTGTGTGTGAGTAAGTTAAAGATTCAGGTTCTTTTTATTTTATCACGGAAAAATGTTTTTGTTTTCATGATTTTTAAAAATCATGTTTTTAAAAGAATGAATTACAATTAATTATATGAAATTTATGTCAAGGACATAATGAAACTAAAAATGGCGGCATTAGACATTTTTCGTTAATTATAAAAGTATAATATTTATTTAATTCATTTGTAATTGAAATTATAAGTTTTAAAAGTGAAAAGTGACAATTTTTAAATAATAAAAAAATAATTATTAATTTATCCTCTACCACCACATGAAGAAGTGAAGAGAAGTGGTGAAGAGAGTACACTAACTTTGCCATTCGGTATGTAGTGCTAAGAAGGAATCATCTAAGACCCAAAGTGCATATATAATCCTGCATTAAATCAAAATCTGAGTCGATTGCTGTAACCATCCGTCTGTTTGTCTTTATGTTGTTGGCACGCTCACATCCACAATAATTGAGAGAATTCAATGAAATTTTGCTGAGTATTTTTCATTGTCCTAAGAGATATAGAAACAACCTCCAAATTCAAGCGTAGAACTTTTGTAAAATTGTCAAATATAAATAGACAAATTTCATTAATCAATATATTCAAGTTACTGGTACAATTTCCATGAAAACAATGACTATGATGTACTTGTACTTTAATACTTCCTAGATCCAGATTCTAAAGTAAATACATAGGAAATCTATCAATATAGAAATACTCATAATTTATGTCATCTATTCAAAGCTTTATCTTATATATGTCATGTCTACCTTTTCCTTTTTTTATTCAGTATAAATGCTAGAAATTTTACTTTCATGGGGATTTTCTCAATTTCACAACTTGTTGTCTATATGTGTATATATATAACTCCATTTACGTGTTTTTTACATTTTATTCGAATTTAAAGAAATAATATTATTTTTATTATTTCATGCGTTAAAGTTGTATAATATTGTCTGCATTATGAATTTTGCTCCCATGACTTTTATTTCAGTATTACGGAATAATATCTGCATTATTCGCATAATAATATTGCTAAAATTTATTTCAACTTATTTCTGCTAGAGCAAGAGAAATGATTATTTCATAATGGAAATTTGCATAAAATAACATTGAAAAATATTGAAAAAGAAATTACGCAAAATGTTGAATACAAATAAAAGATTTAACATTTCAATTTTGTTGTATTTACTTCATATTAAAGCTTAAGAGAAAAATTATATTAAAAACATGTAAAAATACTATATACGAGGCTGTGACGAATCTGTTATACCCTCCATCAAATACCTTTCTTTAATTATTACCATGAATTGAAGATATTGCACTAAAAAACTACTGTTACATTCATTGCTTGAATCTGATTTCCACAAAAAGGCCATGAAACTGCAGTAAATGATGTCTCATATTCTAGAAATTCTCCGTAAAGATTGCTACCGAGCCAAAATTTTTAATGGTCAATTTTATTTAAAAGTTAATTTTAAGGGAATATCCGACAAAGGGAGCAATTTTAATGAAATTTGTTACATAAATTGAATTTAATAAAATATTTGTCTAAATTTGCATAGAATTGGCCCTTCTTTAGTATTTTTAAAGTCTAAAGTCTTATTTTAGAAATGTTCATTTAGTAGGGTTTTTAACAGCACATGGCTAAATAATTATTATCCATTTGCAATATTTAAACAAGCTCTAGTTAATTTACAATAAATCAAATCATAATAAATTTTAGAACTTTACAACTTTGAATTAAAAACATCTGAGTTTCTGAAAATTTTAACACTCCGCAGTGCCTAATAAAAAAGGGTCTCTAAAAAATTTTAAAAAGTCAAAAAATAAAATTTTTTAAAGAAAAACATAATTTCGGATTACCTAAAGCATACATTTTCTACAGCCGATATCTGGAACAATTTATTTAACCGAGTTATTAAATTTTACTCTATAGTAAATTTTTATTCCTTATAACGGTATCGGCTAGTGGCCCAAAATGGACCAAAACAGTTAAATAAAAATTATACCAAAATTGGACAAAAATAAAAAGTAATAATAGCATTCTGAACAGAATAATGCCAATTATCGAGTACAAGTTTCGATCATTTGGAAGTGAGAATGCCTCTAGCAGACAGACGGGCATAAATAAATCGATTCAGATTTTGTTTTGTTGTAAGGATATATACTTTATGAAGTTTTACATGATTCCTTGTTGGCGTTCAATAGATATGAGGCAATACATTTATAATATTTGGGGAGGAGAGTACTTGTCCTTCAATAGATTTCTAACGGGCAGTGAAGAAAATTGATTGATTTTTATACCCCAGATGCTTGCATATTCTTGAAGTGACCCAGAATTTCATACATACTTTCGGAACGTTTAAATTTACGAGCAATTTTTCTATTGGAATATCCTGGGTCATGGAAAAATCAATTTATATATTTTGTTTATTAAACAGAAATATTCTCTTTGGCATCTGTAAGCGTTATGAAATTTATCAATTATACTAGAGTTTTTTTAGTAGAATTGAGATTTTTCCAAGAAAACATGTATTTATTCATAAAAAGAGGAAATTAAAAAAGTACATTATTTTTTGGTAATTTTTTTCACGTCTGCGTTTATAGAAATATTCCACATAAAATAACACAACAACTAAGCGAAATTGTTGTTTACTTTAAAAAAGTACCGTTAAGTTTCTTCCCATTTAAAAATGTCAACTTGACATTTGGTTGAGAACAACAAAGTAAAAACAACGCTACTACCACATTTATCTATTAACAACATTATGAGTACAAGTATGATGTCCATTGAAATTAGTTTTATCTTTCAGGTAGCTCACTTGTGTCATTTATGGCCATTAAATACCCTGATATGAAGATATTTTAACAAATAATATTTTATCAAAATCTTGATTTCAATATTGGTCCACATAAACCACAGTTTGCATACAGAACCTTTCTGGAAATCACTTAAAAGTGCATACATCTCAAAAAATCGAGTATTGTGATAATATTTCGTATATCTGAAATTTATGCAATTAGAAAAAAGAAAACACAATGCCAAATTTTTCTCGAAATGCTCCATATTTTTTTTATTAGTCCTTATATGACGCTTACTAAAATCTCCTCAAATAGCATAAGTCTGTCATATGTAACAGTATGAGTAAATATATATATTTATATACAAACTGAAATCATGAACACAAATTCTAAAAGGTTCGGTCCATAATTCTTCATGTCTGCGTCATGGAGAAGGTTATTATATATTCGGTCTTTACTGACATTTGCACTCCTACAAGTTTGTTGACACATACAGAATGACACTTTTATCGCCCCATTCATTACTTTCCCCTCAGTGTAGGTAATATAGAAAAGGTGTTTTATATGAAAAGAGATTTAAATCAATTTGCAATCAATTAAACATGTTTTCATAACATTTTTTACTATTTTTAAGATAAAAATATGTTTCAGCGTATGTGTGTGTAAACGTAGCCATAGATAAATTTAATAATGTTTGCATTCAGCATTATTTTTACAATTTAGTAAAAAAAAAGAAATGTGTTAATTAATTTATTTATTTTTCACTGATGAATTAATAATAAGGGAAGCTTAAGTGTAATAAGTATTATAAACGATTTAACCTATTGAAATTTACAAACGAAATATTTTATATCCTTTTTTCAATAAATTTTAAATGGACTTAAATATGGGTGAATGAAAGGGCTTTAAAAATGAATGCATCGGAAACAGAAGTTCTGAATCAGGAATGTTATTCAAAAGTTTCTGTAGGAATATTTGAAGAAATGTATATCATATCTTTGCTTTATTCTGTAACTTTTCGTTCGATCTGTTATTGTACAGAAACGAAAACTTTAACTGTAAATTTTTGTATTCTATATCAATTTTTTAAATTTAACTTAAATGGAATACGTTACTGTTAAACCGTTTAGGTTTTGTCACTAATTAATTGTATGTGATTGGCAGTTGTATAAATTCAGGATTCAGGGTTAATTTCAAATAAATTTCGTTTCAAAAATTTTATATTTTCACATCAGGCAAAATACCAAAAAAATTTATGTCAATTACTGTTATTAACATAAATAAAATTAAAAAATTATAAAAAAAGGAACAAATCAAAATTAAATAAAATTTATTGTTTTTTTAATGATGTGAAAATAAAACAAAAATGTTTGCAACGGCCATAAAAATAATGTTATCACCTGAGTCGATTTGGGGATGGTCGTCCTGTACTGCTGGCTGTGTATGAAATCTGTAAACAAAAAGTTTTAAATACAGCTGGATGAAATTTGAGTGTGTTTCAGCTCAAGATGGTTCTTGCATCTATATTGATGCAACAATATAGATGTACAAAATTTCATAAATATCAATTCAGAAATTACTTTTTGGTAAAGTTTTATAAAATTTATATACTCGAGGTGGTAAATTTTGGAAGGTTACCGGCTACGTCTCTGTTCGTATAGGAGTCATCACTCCTTCAAGTGAACCAGAAATCACATAAGCTCTAAATATTTAAAATTTCTTGATGATATGTTTAACGATTAAAATGATTATAAGAACGATTTGGACAGGGGTTCATTATGTCTCATAGTTCCAATACAAGACTTAATTTTAAGTATCATTTTAAAGTCTATAAATAATAAATATTATAAACTATTTTATAGTAATGAATTGTAATATTAAGGAGAAAATTCACAATTTTCATAGATGGAAACATAAAATGAAAATGTACAGAGCTCATGAATCGAAGAAGATATTTATGATCCTTAAAACGATATTTATTTAACATTTTAGTATTTATTAAAAAAGCCTTGAGTTAATACCCTGACCCTCGTAAAATTAAGAAAATTGATGCTTATTTAAACTACATATAAATAATATACCAATGTATGTTTAAGATTTAGATGAGCTAAAGTGATATTCGGGATTGATATTCTGTGCGAAAAATAGGAAATAATGCACCGATCCTCTTAAAATTTAGCATATTAAGACATGATTTAGTCGTACCAAAATTGTTTTACATTAAGGACTTTTATGGATGAAAAACTCAATTCCGGAGGACATTTATGTGGATGATTCAATGTACCGATCTTAAAAAATTTCTAAAGGCTTTGTACTTGATATCAAGATCAAGTCTTCTTCAAAATGGCGATCAATACTTTGATCATAAACTTTACATGACAGCCTTTCGTACGAACTTGGTTAAATCGCCTTAGGAAATGAAAATATTACAGACAATAAAAGAGAAAAATTTACAGACAATAAAAAAGGTCACAAAACTCACCTAAACTCCCATTAAAAACATATCTGCTCTTACTATGTTCTTTTGTTTTCTCTATAAAGGTCTTTGTCACTTTGGAATTGAAAGCCAAATGTTGAAATGCCTAAGAAGACAAAATGGTGGGAAAAAAGTGAAGGAAAGAATTACCAGATGTCGTACCAATGAGCATACTGGTTCATAGCTCTTTCGGGATGATCTAAAGTCACTCATGGCCCTTACTTTGAAAAGAAAAAGAAGAAATCAAATCTGCCTTGGTAACAATATTTCTATACTAATTGCGAGGCCTCAAAAGAGGAGAAGAATAAATACTACATTTATTAACCGAATTCAAGCTCAAGCAATTTGAGCCCTAATTTTTGATCTAATCATACTTTATATATGAAATAAGCCACAGGGTATTAGTGCATGCATAGGTTAAATAATCATCTGCAAAAATTAAGCCTTGATTAAGTCATATTGATCAGATTTTAATGCTTCAAAGATGTACATACAGCTGTACGTCAGATTTAAACCTCATCTAACGCCATTAACATTTCCTTTAAAATTTCATTAAAGATCTGGTTTGCAATTTCGAGGCTATCTGAGATATCGGCTTGATTTTAAAAAGGAAATTGAATAGTAAAAATGTAAATAAATTTCATTTAACTTGGACAATTATTCTAGGCGTGAGATTGTTTCTAATAAACAGACGGACATACAGAAAGATAGACATGCATACTTACAAAGCTAAATCTACTAAACTAGTGATATGATCAAGAATATATATGGGGTCTTAGGACATAGCTTCTGAACGTTACACACGGAATGACAAGATAAATATATCCTCATCACCACAATATATTTCGTTTCTGTTCCCATTGCTGGATAAAATTAACAGTAAATGGTTATCGTAGCGAAATTTCTCCCTTGCGCAAAACTTTGAAATTTTCACCAACAAAATCAACTGCAACAATCTTCATATTGTAGTTGATGGAATACAAATTCCGATTTTTAACTATTTGAAAGTTACATTTGACTGCGAAGTAAACATAAGATCCACAAAACATTAGCCGGCAGTATCTGGGGTATTGATAAAAAACTTTACAAATTACATATAAAACGATTGGCAGGTCAGTGATAAATTATGATGTTTCCGTGTGGACACCATCGCTAAGTGATACGCAGTGAAAAAATAATAAAAATTGTCAAAATGCAGCCTTAGGAAGAATGTTCAATTAAGGACCATAATGAAATATTAAGAAAGTAGTTCCTTCTAGGATGTCATAGGAGAAATCAATATTAAAAAACTGGAGTTATCACGGAAGCATTTAAGAAAGGATATTTGTATATAAGAACAAAGCATGCTTAGGTGTATTCAAGATCCTTTGGATAAAAATTCGTATATGACAGCTTTGAATGACATTGAAAAAGTTGCCTAAAATTCCGGGATTTCAAGTTACAGTGTAAATGTCGTGTTTAGAGGCCACCAACCGCCCATTGCAACAGACATGGTTGATACTGATATAGTGTTGACCGTGCCATCCTAAACCTATGCCACTGCCATTGACAACATGACTCATCCAATTGTGGTAGCTCGATTTCTTGGCCCGAAGTTGAGCTGTTGCAACAAACACAATATAATTTTAGAAAATATTACTTACCCTTTACTTTATTTTCAATATTCATAAAATAACACACATTCATATATACTGAGTTTAATTTCATTTTTTTATAATATAATTTTGTTTTTACTATATTTATTATTAACTAAATAAGAATCGCTTATAATGCAACATTATGTTTTTTTTTCTCATTTTTCTTAATAATATAATTATTTTAATATAATATTCATTTTAATTATATATATTTTTTCTGTTCATTCATTGTTCATTTTTTCATAATTATTCATTACATACAATACTAGAAGATCACCAATTAGTGTCCAGCTGCCCAATTTTTTGCTATATTTCATCCGCAAACATTTACCACAACAACACAGACACATCGCTCGCATATTCATATGTAATGTGGCTTGTAAACTATGGTGACATGGTAAATATCCAATTATGGGATTTTTGCCTTTTTCTTCTTATTTTTGTTTTTTTTTACAAATTATGTTACAGGGCATCATGTGGCCGAAGTGAAAAAATAATAAAAAATGAAAAATTTTATATAAAAAATTCAAAAAACGATTTAACGAAACAACCAACAACATTCAGTCATATATTTCACCACCATTTGCCACCATCACCAAACAGCAGCAGTTACCAAGTTAACCAACCATTTTTTATGGCTGCTTTTAGTTGGTTAATATGAATTGCTTTTGCTCCTGGTTGTTATTCCTTTGGGAATTGTTGAATGTTTTGCTTTTTAATTTTAGCATGATATTAAACATGACCTCATTTGTAATGGATCTATGCATATAACAGATGTCACTGCAATATTGACTTTAAGTTAATATTTTTCTCTAATTTTTTTATTGCTTTTACATTTCAACTGAAGTTTTGTTGTTGTTGTTGTTGTTGTTGTTGTTGCTGTTGTTGTTTAGAGAGCTATCTGGTGGTTGTGGTTGTTTAGTTTAGTGACTTCTGTGACTCTGTTTTGTGTCGTAGTCTGCCTTTGGCTTTCTTTTGAAAAAATAATAATAATCAAGTATTCCTATTCATACCTAATTATAGTCTTTATTTCTTTCATTCATATATTTTATGTTTTTTTTTCTCTTTTTCTCTATTTTTTTCCTTAATTTTTTGTTTCTCATTTCTTGTTAGATTTTGTTTTTAAATTTATCACAGCAATTGTCGTCTTGGCGAAGCAGTATTTGTATTGTAGCCCGTTATAGTGGTAGGAAAACTCATAGAAGGTGAGGCAGTAACAATTGTTTGTCTGGCTGTTTCGTAGAGGGGTATGCCTATGGCATTACTACCACCCATTAACTCCCGATAGCCTTGATCCTTGGTATTACTATTCTTGTTGTTGTCCTCATTGCTGTCGTGTTGATTTAAGCTGGTGCGTCGTGTCAACAATAAATTTCCAGCTGTACGATGAGTGGCATTATAGGGAGGTGGTGGTGGCTGACGATATTCGTAGGAGCTGCTAGAATCGGTGGGAGTGACTGTCGTTGTGGCACTGCAAACAGTGCGTTGAGGCAAAAATAATGATTTAGTTTGTCGACTGGCGTTTTGTTGTAGCGTATCCGCTGGATTTGGGGAAGATCGTGTTACTGTCAAAGAGCTAGTGCCCGTCGCCAGGGGAGCTTCACGTTTTAATGTATTTAATTTTTCTTGACTTTTTGTTTGCTTTTTTGTTATTGTACCAAATCTGGCCTGTAAATACTCTTGAGCACTAGTATTGTATTTACTGCGACTAGTTGTTGTATTATGTGGCAATGTTGCATTGGCCGTAACTAAATGTTGGTCCTCCATCATATTTATTGTCTTGTTACTTACTGTTGCTGCAGTTCCAGTGGAGCCTGGTGTTATAACGGGACTGTATAGTTGATCTCCTTGCTGTTTGTTGTTGATTTTATTTCCTGCATAAGCTGGCAACAAATCTGGCTGAAATTCAACTGTTGTTCCACTTAAATTGTTACTATTACGGCCTTTGATATGCTGACCTGTTGCCATTACTGCTACGGTATTGACTTCCGCCTGTGCTCGACCATGTGGATATTTTATATGAAGCATGTCTGTAAATATTATTCAAAAAGGAAAAAAAACGAAAATGTATTTTTTCTTAGTTGACCTCGATTAATGTATTTATTATTATTAAATTTGTTTTATAAGAGAAATTTATTTTTCATATAAAACAATCTGGAACGGAACTATATAAAATTGACTAAATATTATATAAAGAAGTTTTTGGTGTATTTGTTCTTGTTAAGAGTTATTGAAGTGGGAGTACTCCCAAGATTTAATTTAAAATATTTTTCAAGGTAGAGTAATAGAGGTATATAATGTAAATATTATTTATCGATTATCTGTATAACAAAAAATGAAGGGCTGATATGATTTTGGAACAATATTTTATATTTAAATTTAAAGTTTAGTTCTCACAATTTCCTGTGAAACAGTATTATGTAATGAATATAATGAAGAGCTGCCTCCTATTTAGATTAAAAACTAATTTTTGAATATCTAGAGATATATTGAACCTAGAGTTTCCATATTTAATATTTAATATCTCAAGAACTACTGTAGCGAGAATCTTCCAATGTGCCACATCTCCCATTGCCAGAAATGCATTTTATGAAGAAGTGAATTTTTGTGCAATGAAATACACCAGATAGAAGATACTTTTCATATAAAAGCAAAATATTGAATATAAATTTCATACATTAACTTCTTTAAAATTCGTCTTTGAAATCATTAAAAGCCAAACATTAAAAACATGGGTGCGTATGAGTTATTAATCAATTTCACAAATTTTGTGCTCAGTGAAACCACTTAGTAAATAATAAGTCGAACGAAAATCTACTTGAATGTAATTCAATCACTCAATTTCCTAAAAAATTGAGTCTTTCTATACCAAAATTATGTTTTTTTTTTTTTTTTTTAATTTTTGTATGAGTTGTCGTTAAGTAGATGTAAATTTTCGTTCGATATTGATAAATTGTCTATGATAAAAAGTCAACAGAACTTAGATCCAAGTTAAGTAAAGAAAGTAATAAATTGACATTTACATCAATCAAATATAAATACTATCATTTTCTTATTATTGCAAACCAAATAGGGAGTATGGAAGCGTATGAGTTATATTAGTTAATTACATTAAGTATACGCCTACGTACTATAAACTTAGATACTATTTGTATTCGGAAATATATAGAGCGCATGATCGAACAGATTATAGAAGTCCTTGATCGATCAATTCGTTAAAGCATTTTTGAAAAAATATTTATATGTCAAAATTTCTAAGGTTAAACTGATCAGGAGAATATAAACCTTCGAAACATTTCTAACCATGTGAAATTTCATAAAGTTGTCTATAACGATCTAAAGACACAAAACTGCAAAAGGTAATACTATTTAAAAATATATGTACACCGACACCAAAAATTTTCCCTGCAAGCCCTTTTATTCTATTGTCTTCTATAATCCTTAAATATTTGTTATACTCCAAACATCTTATTTCGACAAGCTGTAAATTAAACGAAAAAGCCAATTAAAAAAATTCACAGTGCAGATTTTTTAATTAATTTTTAGCTTGTCTTTGGTTAGATGGACTTGCATGAAGTTCCACATAATTATAGTAGAGGAGTATAGAAAAATAACTTGGCTTAGACTCAAAATGGCCTCAAAGGACATAGTTTTAGGAATGCAAATTGGTGAACCTTGGACATTCAATTTTATTAATCCAATGCCAAATTTTATTCTTCACTACACTGAAAAAAAAAATAAATAAATAAAAAATTTTTAGTCCGATATGACTTGAAAATAGCTCACATGTTTTAAATAAGTCTAACATTTTTCCAGTTATTTGCATTAAATTTTCAGCTTTCATTTTTTAATATATATCTAAAAATAAATAAATAATCTAATATTTCTAATGATTATAAAATTACAAAAAAATCAAAAGAAACTATAATTTATTCTAACTCTGAAATAACTCCAAATGTTCCATTTATTTTAATTAAAATCGCATTTTTTTATCAACAATCAGTTTTGTAAATATTTTCCTGCATTCCGACATTTATAAAATTTGCTTAACAGAAAATGATTTATTACTTAAACAACTCCACCTCCCCCCAAGCTAAAACTGAAAATGAAATACAACTGATTTTCTCTAAACAACTGAAGCAAACAAATAGTTGTTTCATTTCAGTTAAAATCTCAACATTTATTTTAATAACTCTAACCCCCCCCAAAAAAAAAAGCACTGTAAAAAAACTTTTTAGGAGAATAATAAATAAAAGGAGGATATGGAAAAACTAAAACAAAATATTAAAAAATTACTAAAATAAAAGTAAATCACAAAATATTGTAAATAAGCTTTTAGATATTTCTCATTTTTTTGACAAAAACATAATAATTCCGTTTACAAACTCTGAAATTATTACAAACAAGCAAGAATGCTATATCAGCTATGTCGAATCTTAAACACCCTCCACCACTGCACTGAAAATAATCTAGTTGTTTGAATTTCGTTGGAATTGATTCATATATTATTCGGAGAAGTGGAATCATAGAGGAGTAATTACCACATCTGGCTGATTTCATGTATTAAAAACAATTTAAAAGAGGAATAAAATTATAATCATTTTGTGGGAACTGTAAATAAATATGGCTCGATATTCGTCAAATTAGTTGCATATATCCAGCTATAGCTAAATATGAACCGAGATTTCTTGAATAAAAATTATATATTAAAGATGGTTAGAAAATGCATTGTACCTAATTGTAATGGAATTGTTCTTATTTTAAATACTTTATAAGCTCAAACCCGTTTTCCGGAAGGGCCGTTATATGGGAGCTATAGAAAGTATAAAATTAAAAGCGTATATTTAAGATAAATATACAAATTATTGTGCTAAATTTCAATAAAATGGCTCGAGATTTAGGAGTTTTATAATCTAAAAACCATATTTCAAAAGTGGCGTATAGAAACTAGGTCAAATGATAATCCTAGCACAATCTTGTTTCTTTAGATTTATTATTGAATAAAAGTAAATATATACGGCAAATTTCAGTTAATTATCTTAAAAATTGCGACCCATATGTCACAAAGATTTTAGGGCGTATCAAAATTTTTCATTTTTCGGCATAAAACATTTTTCTATTGATCCGATTTTGATGATTTTATGCATAATGATGAAGAATATATAACTGTATATTATTTTTTGCTGATAGACCTATAAAGGTGATTTTAAATAGGAAACTGGACAATAGCAAATAATGTAGGCTCATTCGGGCAATCATTTTAGGCATGAGAATGTTTCCAATAGACAGACAGACAGACAGACAGACAGACATACAGACATAGTTAAATGGGTTTAAGATGATTTATTCTTGCTGTTACACATGGAATGACAAAGTTAATATACTCTCATCTTCGCTTATGATTGTGGAGGGCATAAAACTAACAACCGAAAAAAATAAGAATATTTACAAATTACTAATAACGTTCTTTCTGCAAAAGAGAAAAGAAGAACCGAACAAGATAAACATGTATCTGGATTTTATTCCCCAACTAATCAAAATAAAAATTACCTTTGGGGTAATAAAAAACAATAAACAATAAACATAAAAATAGTATTCATAACAAAATATATATAAAAAATAATAATAAAAAACGACATAATAACAATAAAACGAATAAGAACAATAAGAAAGACAACAAAAACAAATAATTTTTTCTCAGATATTTTTATGTTAAATAAAAATAAATTACAACAAAAAAGATGTATTTTTTTAATACTTATTGCACTTTCTAAACAAAGATTGAAATAAATTAAGATTTATGTAAAATTACACGCAGAGAAAAAAATATCTTTGCCGTAACTATAAACGAGATGCAACATAGTATTGTTATTATATATTTTTACTACAACTAAATAAATTGTTTATTTATATTGTTATCCCCACATTGTTATTGTTATAATGCAAAATTCCAATGCAAACAGATTAATGAAAAAATTATTGCTTGTCTATTTATAATTGAGTATTTCACGAAAGTTTTTTGCTTAAATTTAGAGATTGCTCAGATATCGGTCTTTATTGTTTATTATTCTAAACTGATTTTGTTGGTTTTAAATAGGAAACTACTTAGGATTGACGGATAGACAGACAGCCATATCTAAATCGACTCAGATTTTGATTTGATGCTAGAAAATATATACACAATGGGCTCTTAGATGATTCCTTCTTAGCGTTACATACCGAATGACAATTTAATGTACCCTCTTTTATACCCTACTTGGGTGTAGGGTATAAAAATTTAATATATCTAACCACAGAACCAATCAGCATAACCAGTCTCATTATTTTTGTTATGTTATTACTTAACCAAATATTTCATGTCGATTCACTAAAAAAGTAATCATGCTGTTCTACGGTGTAACTTTATAATCCTTTTGTAAATTTATGACAAATAAAACTTGCAAAACTCCGTTTTGTTTCATTTTCAATTTAATAAAAAATATTTAAAAATATTATGAAAATGAAATTCATATTTACTGTAAATAAAAAAACATTTATTTTTTCATTTTTATACAACATTTTGTTTGATATATAAAAAATATCTGGATTTAATAAAAATAAATTTTTATCATAATGAAAATAAGTAAAACTAATTGTGAAAAATTGATGTTATTAAAATAAATATTAGTTCACATTTTTGTTTCTCCCTTCTAAATAAGAAAACTAATTATATTTTATGGTTTTATGGAACAATTTTTTTTCATAAACATACAGATATGCTCAAAATAATAGATAAACTTTTAAGTAATAATTTTGAACAGCAATTATTTAACAAATGTTTCGAATCCTATCGGCAAATAATATATGGGATCAGAAATACCACTGAAAGTAAAAAATCGGATAGCATTGTCTCACATGTCAATTTATAGAAGCGATTTGTCTAAGTGGTGTAGATACCCTACGTGCGTTTGTGCAGTCACTTGTAACGGGCAAAAAAATACCGTCTGCCTCAGAATCACATCCTGAGGCGATTTTACCATTTCTGTCCATCAGGCTGGCTGGCTGGTTATATTATAGTTACAAAAGGATTCGAAGTATTGAAATTTTTACATGAAGATGTATCTATTATTTTGAGCATATGTGTACATATATTTGTATTATTTTCCCAGTAGTAAAATTTTTACACTTTAATTGCATAAATTTTAATTTGTCCAAAAGATATATAAAAAAGAAAAAGATGTATATAAATATTTGATATTTTTGTTGATATGTAAATTAATACATTGTTTTAATTTGTATAAATTTACTTGAGTAATAATAAATAATAAATAATAAATTATATAAAATATATACAAAAATACAACATTAAAGTAACTTAAGTGAAATGTATTTATTTGTATGTCACATCTTTCTCAGAATATTAATTCTCTAAAGTGATTTTAAGAAAACTTTATGAAATTAAAATAAAAAGGGTTAGTGAAGAAGAATAAAGAGGGAAAAAGAAAAATTTTAAATGTATAAAAATGAGTAAAAAATGAAGCTACAAAAAATTATGTTCAGAAAAGAAATACATTATTATATACAAAAAATATTACACTTATATGGGGAGAATATGAAATAATGGACCGATCATAACAAATACAAATTTCATGAATATAACTTCAAAACTGCAACATGTATTATGATCATAAGCTTATAGGAAGCTTACAGGAAAATCTGGAACACATAAAATAAAAACAAGTAGGTATACTGTATTTGGCTGTACCGAATTTTAAATATCCTTCACCACAATTGGTAAACATTTGCGTGTGTTTAAAAAAAGACTTAATAAAAAACGAAAAATACCATACACGAACACTAATATTTATGTGCTTTTTAAGATGAATTGTTTGGGGATGGTTTTTTGATATAGGAGAAATTCTGATTTTTATTTATATTTGTCTTAATTTGACCAATTATTATAGCAGCGGCTTATATAAGAGATTTCTTGTACGAGATATATGAGAAACAATAGACCAATACACGCAGAATTCAACTCATCGTTTTAGAATATCATAAGACTTATGTTAGCCAATTTTAGTTAAAGCCGCTTTATAGTTAAAACTTTTATGTGCTTAAGCTCTTATTCCGACCCTCGTACAATTTTGCACAACCATGTTTGTTCATATTTAGCTTAATTTGAACAAATATTATAAAATAATTAATGTATAGTGAGATTACAAAAAGTATGGGACCTATGAGAAGCAATGGACATACTCTTACATAATTTGGTGCATCGTTTTAGCCAGTTTCAATAGACATTGGTGTTAGAACTAAATAATATGTAAGAAATTTTGTCAATATATTTAAGAAATTGCGACCTGTAGAGTATACGCAACATTTATGTGGACAGCCTGCCGGACAGACAGACGGATGGACAGACGTGCACAAACATAGCCTATGGTAATGTAGGCTATAACAAGTGTGAAACATCGTATTGGTCCATGTTTTCAATGAAATCAATCAAAACTTATGAATCCTTTAATTATTAAAATTAAAATATATTCCTCTAAAGTTATAACCGAATACAGCCCGATAATTGTCAGATTAGATACATACAGGTTAGAAAATTCTTATAAAAAAATCAATACACTTTTTCAAAAATGTTTAGTGTTATTAGCTTAAAACCCTTCTCTGAGAAGGGACCTTATATGGAAGTTTTAGAAAAACATGGGCTAAAACTCATCACATTCACCAAGAAACAAGACATATTATTGGTACATATATAACCACATTCCTGGAAGGGGCCTTGTATTGGAGCTTTATCAAAATAAGGACCGATATTTTTTTAAATTAAGACTGTTAGAAAAATAACTGTGTCAAATTTCAATAAAATTGGTATTTACTTGAGATTCGTAAGCTCAAAATTATTTTCCAGGAAGTGGAAGCTATAAAAAACATGGATCGATATTGGCTATATTATGTTAGTCATTTCAAGGCTGAACCAAAAATGCTTATGTCAAATTTTAATTGAATTAATCCAAATTTAACAGTTTTATAGGTTTAAAACCATATTCCGGGAAGGGCACATGTAATAGAAAAGTATGAAAATATAGGTCGATATTCACCAAATCAATTACGTATTTACAGACTGTTATAAAATATTTAACCAAACTTGTCCTAAATTTAAGACTTTTATCAGGTCAAAATTGTTTTCCGAGAAAACATAATTTCAAAACAGTTTCAAAAATGATTGTGCCGAATTCGAATAGAATTGGTCTTTATTTAACAATTTAAATCCACGTTCTTTGTGGGTTTTAGAGCAAGTACTGTTCCCAGAACAATCTAGTTTCTTTAAGTGTATTACTAAATCAAAGTAAATATGTTTGGTGAATTTCAATCTTTAAAATTGCAATATATATGACAAGTTATTTTCAGGGTGTATCAAAATTTTGCATATTTTAGCCTATTATCTTCTTTCTATTCATATTATATCCGATTATCTTATTTTATGTACGATGATGAAGTATATGCACATTATGGTTATATTCCGTCTAAATTATAAGTTACCTTTTTTGTTGAAAAATTTAGAAAAGGTCTATTTCGATAATCTGAAAGTCTATAAGTTTCTTACTAATTGACCGATAAAGCTGCTTAGAACAACAATAAGTAATATGACCAAATTTCATTTAATTTGGATAATAATATTAAGTGTGATAATGTTCCCAGCAGTCAGACAGACAGACAGACATACCAGTTGTGGTAGTGGAGGGAAAATTTGTCTATTTTATACTGAAACTTCACAATAGTACTTTTAAGCATTTTATTTAGAGTGTCAAATATTAAAAAAGAAAATTCAAAATGATGACTTAATAATAAATAAGATTTATGTTTAGAAAGATATATCACTGTTCGCAGACCTGCTAAAAACATGAAAGTTCAAAATATAATATCAAGTAAATCTTGCTACGAAAGTTACCATTTTAATTTGTTTAACACTCTGGGGTATGAATAATCTTGCACATGTTAATAACACTTATACTTTATTGTTGTTAAATAAGGCTGAATTAAAAGAAAATCACCTTGTAAATTCCGCATAGAATAAAAACAATTCGCTTAACTTATAAAAAAGCCTTTAAACCCAATTCCTTTCTAGTTTCCTGACAAATCCCTGTAATCAATAAAAGTTATCTTTAATAAATCATAAATTTTACATTTTAAATAACAAATTAGCATGACATTTATTAAATATTTTTTGTAAGTTTAAACCAAAATAATTGTAATCAACACCCGCTTTTAATATTTTCAACAGTAATTTAAAAGAGTAAATAAATAAAATTTAAAATTCCCATGTAAGAGGAAACTTTCTAGACATAGATTTTCGGCACTAAAATGAAACAAAAAGTGTACAATAAGTACGTATATCAATAACAATATTGCTTAAGTTTTCATAAGTTTGTCAGTGGTGTTAATTACACAAAACTTGTATAAATTATAGTGCTTTTTGTTGTTGTCTTTTACAACCCTTCAAATATTACTTTCAGGCAATCACATACACTTTTAATGTTTTACAACGAAATAAAGTTTATTTTAACTTAATTTACACCGAATAAAAGCGGACATTAATCAACCACATTTCTCGGGGAAACATATTAATTAATACGAAACTTGAAGTTAAGTGATAAGAGAGGCGGGTAGTAAAACTGAGTAATCAAACCAAAAAGTAACAAAAAGTGAACTTAAAGCATTAAAAGGGAAAAAAGTCATTATCTGGCCATTAAACAAAAAGCTGAGAAAAAAAGTTATATGAAGAAAAACGTACAAAATGAATAAAATGAAAACAAATAGAATAATGAATGAGTAAAAAAAGTGATGGAAGTATACGTAATACAAAGTGCCGGCTTAGGTGAAACTGTAGTGCGCTAAATTCGTAATTTTATAAAAGAACATTACAAAAATTTGATGGTCATCAAAAATTGTTGAGCATTGCTACGGCAATTGGATCTCCATTCCAGATACAGCCGAACTCGTACAACAACAAAAATTTTAGGCATCCTATGTGGTATTCCTCTCAGGAAGGATGTTATTCTAATCTATCGCTTCATGAGGAATTTTATGAAAAATTTGTTTGTTCCAAAATTGAAAGGTGTATAGAAAATGGCAATTGGTTCCAGTATATGGTAATCGCCAGAATACTCGACGTTGTAAGTGCAAAGGAAGAAGTAAGAAAAAAACTTTCTTTATTAGAAGAACTGCTGGAAGTTTTAGATTAATGCTATAAGCTAAAAGTCAATATGCACTAATTCGAAAACGCTGGTTTCGGCAATAAAGAGGAAAAGTTGAAAATTTAATTACCAATTGGAGCCACATCATTTTTTTCACTCATCTAAGAGTTTCAATATAAGAAATTATTCGGGTCTCATATAAATTGAAGAAGGACTTTTAAAAGCGGAAATACAGTGATGACCACAAGTTTGAAAATTATATGTAAAGACCAATGGAAGCTATAGATTTGGTAGGGAAGGACGAGTATGAGGGAAAAACGTTCAGTTCGATTTTTCTCCTATCACTAGTCGCGAACTAATAATATACTTAGTACAACAATACATTAAGATCCGTATCAAATTAAATATCACACTTTTTAAACAATCAGAGGCTGTAAACGTATGACGCTTTTATTATTAGATTTATCAAAGGTCTTTGACATTTTCAGCTGAAAAGTTCTCTCCTCATGAATAAACCTTGAACTAATTGCAAGATCGGCGATAGCTCGTAGAATTTCAAGCCCATAAACGCATTAACTTATGCGGAAGACAGTGCAGCTAAGGTGATGCGCTATAAAACTGATTATTTATGTGGTCCGGTAAACGGTTGTATTATTCATATTCACAATTTTTTTACTGTACGTAACTTGAACCTTTTAAAATTGAATTCAACAGCAACTTAGGCGAGAAGTCTAAAATACGACCGTTAACTGCCCGAACATCTTAGGGATTATATTTGATTGCCGATCTACCTCTTCTATTAATGGAATAATATTGCCAAAGTACTAGCCGGATTGGCTGAATTCTGTATTTAAAGGGTAATACAATTGTGAATATGGAAATTGGGATAGACAATCGAAACGAAAAATTGAAAAAGGAAAATTATCTTGTCTTAGGGCATTTCTGTTATCTTTACTCCCTTTTATCTTCTCTTTATTACACATTATTCCTATTCTTAACCTGCTCTACTATTTTTGGTTCTCCTTTCTCTTTTCTGTCTTCATTTTCAGGTTATTAGCCGAAAGGATCACAATGGAGTATATGGGTATATTATGATGCTAACATCGCTTTTAATCGTCAACCCTTCTTAACCTATGATTATTACTTCCTGACGTATTGGTGGTACTTACCAAGTACCTTATATTATTATACCACAATTTATCCCTTATAATGGTGAAGTGTATCAAAAATGTGATGGAATTAAAAGTATCAAAGAGAAAAATGTGAAATAATGTAAAGCAAAGTTATTATGGGTGCCAGGAACCGACAATGATTGATGTTGTGATTAAAATTTCTCTTTTTTATTTTAATTCTATTTACTGTATTTTTGGTACTTAAAATGCGTGTACTAATACATACAAATGATTTGGCCTCATTACTGTTGTTTTTTCTTAAGCATTTAAAATATTTATGGAAGACTTACTGCGTTCTGCGAACCTACACATACACTTATATTTATACACTTGTCAGTAAAAAAGCACACAGAGAAGGAAATAAGGAAGTTATCAACGCATTTATCCAAACATTTAATAAATAAATAAAAACGCTGAAAATACTTAATGGCAGTAAATTTAATTTATGGCATTAAATTTAATTCCTCTCAAACAAACCAACACAAAAGACTCTTTATACAAGGAGAGACAGAGAGAACCTGGTATCCACAGAAAATGGTACGTTCAAAAAAAGTAAAATAAATAATAAATATCAGGTAATAAATGGCTTAAGTAACAGAATTTATATATTTACCTTTTTGTCGCTTTTTTACAATAAAAAATTGCGTTGTATTTGCAGACCTTAAAGGCGTTTAATCATTAAGACGATAACACACATATGTGTAATATTTTTTATTCATATCTTTACAAAAAAATTATAAATAAGCTAATAAAACACTGTAGATAAATCAATCAATCAAATATATTAATGAAGAAAAAGAGTGACATCATATAGAGAAAATATTATATGAACTACACTGAACCAAAAAAGGAAGTAAATGTAATGAAAAAGGGCGTAAAAATGAAAAGAGTAACTTATATATAAGTCAACGAAACCTTAATTCACAATAATAAAAATTTTGGTTGATTTTTCGTTAATTCTTCAATTTGACGAACAATTTCTCAATATGACTATTTGAATACGTTAATCAGAATAAATATTATTCAATTTGAATAATTCATTATTCGACAAAATATAAGACGAATGGGATTTAAACGAAAAAAATATTGATTATCGAATTTCTATGGATCTGCAAGAGCGAGAATTTGGTTCCAATTACATTTTTGATATAAAATAAGTTATTTGTGCTTCTTTACCGATTTAACAATTTTCAAAATCGGTTTAGTGGGAAGAAAAAAACAAATAATTTTTATATTCGTTAAGTGCTCCTGGGTTGTATTTAGAAAAAATTTTATATATTATATGCATTTGTGAGTGTATGTGCTAAGTTTAAAGTTGCATACACTGTGTATATATGAAAAATAATTTTACTTTACATGTATTTGTGGTGGAGGGTGTTAAAAGTTCGGCAAACCAAATATAGCATTCCTCATTATTTCAGTTTTGTTAATCAGCTTTATATTCAGCGTAGTGATTGATTAGATTGCTGTAGCTTAGTTTTAGCATAATATATTTAGTTTAATATATTTTTATATTTGTCGTTGCCTGTAATAACATCCTGTATGTTGTTTTATAGTTTTGGATAAATATTTGAATATTCATACATCTGTATTCCGATATTTCATATTTATACATCATCGTTTGGAAAATGGAGTCTGTTCAATAATTTTTATAAATTTTTATGGAGTGATGAATCATACCACATTTTTTTATTCGAGGATTGACATTGACTATTTTTTGTCAGCAAAAACCAGGTATGCTCGTTTTGCAGACAAGCACTTAACCACTACACCAAGACCATTTCTTTACGCATGCAGATATGTCAGTTATTAAAACCTCAGGTTTATGCAGAAGGAATGCGGAAACATGAAAATAAAATTATAATGATACAAATAAAATAAAGCCATTTTCAAAAAATCTTCAAACACATCCGGAAGGAAACCAGTCCGGTAAGCTAAATGCTCGATACTTAAACTTAAAGCTGTTGCAGGTTTAAAATCATACAAGGCTCAGAAAGTTCCTAGCGGGAATGTTGCTAAAACAATAGACGCCAAAACATACCAAATCTTTTTTCAAGAAGTGTTTACAAAAGACTTTATAATGCGTCCACTTATTTTTGCATAAAGTTGCAATATTTACAATAATGTGGTATTTGTACAAGCAAAGCAAATCCTCTAAACTACCCAGAGCTAAAGCCAGTGGATATTGGGCTCTTGTTAAAAAATAAATAAATGGTACAAAAATGTGATTGATTTTAACCGAAAATGGACTACCTGTTCTACCAAAGTGACAGAAAGCACTATAAAAACGATAATGGACGGGTTTTCGAAAAAGTTAAAAATTTTAAAAATGTTAAGAATAATTTCAGAAAAAAACATAAATAAGTAAGTTCAGATGTTTCACTTTTATTAACATAAATGCATTTCAGAATTTTTTCGATTTCACTCTTTAGTAAATTGAAAGATCGTAACTGGTAAAACAGTAACGGTAATTAAGTTCATGTTAAGACACACAAGAATATGGAAAAAGTGATTATTATTAAAAAGAAAAATATATATTTAAACGTTTCATTAATGCTATACAATTTCCTACAGATCAAACGGTATTTTTTCGTCATACGGCTAAATATTTTTGATAGAACAATAGCCGACGTTTATTAAGCCCATTCGGTATCTTTTCTATTTTCAATTAAAAAATATTCTTTTATCTTAGTAGCGATCTCAATCTTATTTTCCTATTATTTCCTTTCAGTTAACAAAAAAGTAGACTTTCAATAACTTCATTATATATAATATATTACATGTCAAGACCACAGTACTTGCAAATGAAATATACTTTTAAGATCTATCTTTCTATTGAATTACTTTGATGATATTTTGATAAATCGCCGGCAACGACATGACAAATATAAAACAATACACAATTCATTAAACAAGTACTAAGACTTATAATAGAGAACAATAAATATTTATCAACAATAACGCCTTAAGATATGAATGAAAAAAAAGAATACAAGTATGAATGCTATATTCGGCTAGGACGAATCTTCAATACCCTCCACTATAAATTGTGTGAAATAAATAAGTTATATTACGTAATATAACGTACAGACAGACAGACAGACAGACAGACAGACAGATGAACATAGCTAAATCATCTCCGATTTTGATTTGATGCAAAAATATCTGAAATGATTCCTTCTTAGCGTTGCACACAAAATGACAAAGTTAATATACCCTCTTTGCAATTCTGGTGGTGGAGGGTATAAAACAGTTAAAGTCATTCTTATGTACATAAAAAAGCACATTCAATGATCTGCCTCTGGCCTAACGGAAATTCACAGAAAAAGGTCTTTCTTTGCTTAAAAATTTTTATAAGAAAAGACAAAAAAGTATTTGATATATATATGTAGATATATATAAAAGAAAAGAAACAAAACGACAATGATGAAGAATATTTATGTTCACGACATATAACAGTTTTCTTTTTTTGTTTTGTTTTGCAAAACAACGATAAAAAATATTAACAAAAAAGATAAAAAAGCTAAAAGACGTAAAAAGAGCAGCAAAAACATCAGCTTCAGTAACAGCATAAATCGTTTTCATTTTAAAAATTAATTGCTGTATTAAAGACAAAAGACAGACAGAGAAATATGCGCTACCTGGTGTGCTATTGCTGCCAAAAAAAAAATATTGTAGAAAATATTTTGTGAAATATTTAAGGAATATAAATGGTTATTATCATTTATGACTAAAGAGAAAAATATCCTTTGGGTTTTCTGCTTTTAAAATACGAATAAAGCTATTAAAAAAGATGGTGGTGTGTATGTGTGGGTTTATATTTGGATGGACCAGTTATGTACGGATTTATGGTTAACATTACATTAAAATGATATTGTACTTTTTTAAGCGATTAAAATGTAAACTGAATTTTAATTGGTTTATAAATTATGTCACTTTATCATATCATTTAAGTCATTTTTTATGAAATGTTAATAAATAGAAAAATATTGTTTAACTGAGATGGAAAATCTAAAAATTTCATTTATAACAACTAGAGAAATATGCTATAAAACTGAATTTAAACTGAAATTATGTGTTGTTTAAATGCCAATTAGAGAACTTGATATACTTCAAAATAAATATTTTTAGTGGTGATGAAATGAAAACTTTTTTCTTCTTAAATGGTTTTATGGTTTTCCGGTCAAAATAGCTAAATTTAGAAATTTAAAGAACACAAGCTTGAAAAATCGCATGACCTTTAACAGTGGCTTAGATGTATCTAAATAAGATAGAACTCTCTAAGGGGCACGTTTTTCAGCACCTAAATATGATGGGCAAAATGAAAGGATAATTCAGATGATGATGGAAATTGACCTTAAATGCACGAATTTTATTATTGGTAACTAAATTCAAAGGTGATACGTAAGCGGATAATGAGAGATAATACAAGAAAAATGTTCAATCTATTATTTTCCTCTTTATTATCACAACTTTTACAGAACTCGCTTAAAGGCAGGTTATAACTCCTATTACCTATTACAAAATGGGCCTGATATTAAAACACGAAGGTAGAACCTCGAAAGGGTCAGAAATTGGTTAGATCGTTTAGATCATATATACTAGATCTGCAGGAGATGAGAAATTCGCCAACTAGATGATCACCCTCCTCTTCACCATTCCCATCTCACACCTTGTTAAGAAATGTGCGAAATACAAGAACCAGTAAAAAATGTGTAACAGACAACAATCGGGAGAAAAACTTTTAATACAGGAAAAACTCTTAGACCACCACTGCAATCTAAACAAGATACAATTGCAGGAAATCCTTATTGGAAGATGGAGTCCTTTCCTTTCAATTGGGATTCTTGATCAAAAAAGAAAAGTTGATTCGATTTGCTTCGCTTTACTGCGGTCCCCATTAATGACCAATTCGGGGCTCCAGTATATTGAATAATTAACAAAATCTGTTCATTTCTTTATACTCTGTCTGCATGGGAGACATGATTTTGTTCTAAGAGGGACTAACTACATATCCAAAGAACAACTAGACTGCTCGAAGAGATAAATAGAAATTATGATATTTGGATCTTTCGTTTGTTCATTATTTCGGAAAGGATGCAAATAAAATAGATTCAAATAGAAAAGTTTAAATGTACTAAAGAGACAGAAACGAAGCTGAACAGTGGAAGTAGTAGGAAATGCTGGTTATTCCCAAAATGTATAAATAAGACTTAATTACATAGCTTAATAAGAGATATGGCTTTGAACTTTATAAGTCAATATATTTTTGTTTTAAATATAAAAAAATAAATTTAAGTTTAAATCTAGATTATTCCACAAAAGTACATATAACAATTTTATATTTCAAGTTGTGGACATAAGTAATTTCTTAATTAGAAAGAAAAACTAATTCAACTGAAATAGATTTTTATAATAACTTTTTTTAGAAAAAAGTAAGTAGCTGCGACCCAAATAAGTAACTAATATTTGATTTTCT
This sequence comes from Cochliomyia hominivorax, assembly GCA_004302925.2. Lineage (NCBI taxonomy): Eukaryota > Metazoa > Arthropoda > Insecta > Diptera > Calliphoridae > Cochliomyia > Cochliomyia hominivorax. The sequence continues at coordinate 62,277,789 of PYHX02000495.1, read as the reverse complement.
TCAAAATGGCCTACCATGTTCACAGAAATCATTATTAATAAAAAATATTTTCCTTATTTTACTATACTTCATCTTTCCTCTTGGAAAAGAAGATCCAAAAAAAAACATATTCATTTCAATTACATATTTAAACACTAATAAAACTTTTACTTTTTCTACATATACACATAAACTTACCATCATTGCTTTGCTCATAGTATTTTTTCTCCATATGACCCAATTGTACATCACAGTTTATTTTGCCACCCATAATCCCACTTCCACCATTACCACCACTACCATTATTACCATCTTGCTCCATTAAAGGTGAATTACCAGAACCAATGCTATCGCCACCACCACCTCCCCCGACAATGCCCATGCCACTACCTCCATTATGTTTAATAAGTTCACTATATTTGTCCTTAATCAAAGTTGTGCCTCCATTTATGGTAGTTTGTTGTAGATGATGATGGTGTTTTTTATATTTCAATGTATCATCGACAACACCCAACATAACATCTGTATTGCCGGTCACTGTGGTGGTACCATGATTAGCCACTACAGTACCATGAGCGGTTAGGGGATCATTACCGCTTAAATCAAGATGATGATGACGATGCTGATGTGCAGAGGCAGAGGCTATAAAACGTTTGTATATACAACAGGTAACCATGGCCAAAAATACCGATACACTTAAGAGACCCAAAGCCATCAGGGATATAACAGCAGCCAAATTGCCCTGCAGCATATCACGAGCACCAGCTTTTTGTATAAGTAAAGTCATTTGTACACTATCTTTGCCACCAGCATTTTCGGCAACACAAGTGTAAGTGCCTTCATCGGATTTCTCTGCACCCGTTATGGTTAAGCGGGATATGTAAACATTGCGACCAAAATCTTTCTCCTTGGACATATCATCTTGTATGATTTGTATATGAATTCTTTGTTGTAGTTGTTGGGCAGGTGGAGGAGCCAATTGGCTGGTGCTTGTTTTGTACATAGATTTTGTACCATAATCCCAGGTGATATGGGTATTAGCTGAGGCATGTACTCTACATACTAATGTGACATTTTCTTTGGAGGTATTTATGGAAGCTCCTTTGGCGGGGAATATAATGCGAGGCTTACAGGCAAATGCCTCTGGTTGATCTTCTATCCATAACATGCCACGTAAAGAACTGGGATAATAACAGGCGGTGGGCGGGGTATAAAGGTTGCGACGTAACACAAAGTCACGAAAGATTTGTAACTCACAAGTGCAGTTCCAGGGATTACCATCCAAAGATAACGCTGTCAAGCGTTTAACAGACTCAAAACTCTCTTTGCGTAAAAAACTCAAACGATTATTATTCAAATAGATTTGTGAGAGCAACGGCACATTCACAAACACCTGGGTGGCTATCTTCACCAAACGGTTATCTTTCAATTCTATCTTATGCAGATATTTGAGATTTTGAAAAATACCATCCCCCAGTGACACCAGCTGATTGCCATTCAATATTATGGCTCTCACCTTGACAAGACGAGCAAATAGATTTGCCTGCAACGTGTGCAACATATTATTGGACAAATCTAATTCAATCAGTATTTCTAGTTGAGTAAAACTCCGTGGATCGATGTGCTGTAATGTACTATTGCGTATATACAACTTATGGAGATTGGTGAGGTCAGCGTTTAGAAATGAATTTTCCTCCAGATAAACAATACGATTTAGGGACAAGTCTAATACTTGTACTTCATTGCTGAGATTTTCGGGTACAGCGGTGAGTGTTAGATTCTTACAATCTGCTGTCTTTTTACCCGAATTCCATTTGCAATGACAGTCACCGCAATCCATTAGCCAATCTGCTGTGGCTTGCGTTGGCATGTTGCAGAGAAAAGTGAATAGAATTAACTGGCCCAACAATAATAACGTCGAATTAGATTTGAAAAATTGGAAAAATTTAACAAATCTAAACAATTCTTTAGAATGTACTTGGCGTTGTGCCTCCTCCAGCTGCTGCTGTTGTTGTTTTCTTTTGACAAATAGTCTCCAAATCTGTTGTTGTTCTTGCTGATGTTGTTGCTCTTTAATAGGGAATTTTCTTTTCCTTTTACGTCGTATACTCTCAAATTGTTTTGTTATTGTTTTTTGTTGTAGCTGAGGTTGATGTTGTTGATGATGCCGTTGTTGTTGCTGCTGCTGTTGTTTAAACTGTATTTTATTGCTCTTGTTTTTCATGTTTTCCTCTGAGCCTTTATCACTTCTATGCTCACATCAGTCACGTTGACAATTTTGGCCACCGTTGCAAGACTTTTAATTGGACCTGTTGTAGAACTTGTGTTCTGGTTTTTGCTCTTTTGAATGTTAACTTTTGTTTTATTATTTCTTGTTGTTGTAGTTTCTGTTGTTGTTGTGTTAGCAATATTTTTCTTGTCTGCCGATGTGTTTTCATTTAATCGTTGTCTCTTGTTTCTGTTTCTTTTCCTTGTAGTTGTTGTATTTATTGTTATTGTTACTTTAATAATAATTTTTCTAGGTTGATTTGTTATTCGCTTCATAGAAATTTTTGTCGCTGTAAATTTTCTGCGTTGTGTTATCTCGTTTTTATTTATTCTCCGTATTTCTACTCTCCCACTTGTTTTAAAAAGTTGCACACAATTTTATATTGTCGCACTAGTGGCTTCAACAGTCTGTTACCGTTACTTCGTATTCTTTAACAAGTTTAATGTTGGCACAATGACAGCAGCAAAACACACATATCATCGGGTCTGAAATTAAATTAAAATATGAACATTTGTTAGTTTTTTGTGTTTGTTTTGTTGTTGGGCTTATAGTCGTTTTTTTAAATATAAATTATTTGCTTTGTTGGGTTTTTAATCGTTCCATATTCTTAATTCAATGTTTTGGCACAAATCACTATGAAATAGTGAACATACGATATTTAAAATAAAATTCCTAATAGTAATTCCTAATGATAAATAAAAACGTATGATGATTCAGTTATACCACAAGGGTTACAGTGATATATTTTTAAAGTAATTTTATTTAAATATCATCAACGGATCAAAGGTTTCGGGAATATTCCTGAAAAGTTGTTTTGAACATACTGTGTTAAGAGTAGTCATATTAAATGAAAATAGTTAAAAGATTTTTCGGGAACATTAACAGTATTGTATCATGAAGCCCCTTCGGGCTCTGAATAGAGACCCTGACAATTTCATAGCACAAACTCCTCAAATTGTGTTGTTTTGTCATTGTAGGGGAATTATGAAGGATTTACCCACATAAGATGGTGGAAGATTAGGTGTAATTAATAAGACATTTAGTGCTGGACATATTAGTTTTGAGGAAATTTACAGATTTTTAATAAGACTTTTGCTATATTCTCTGAAGCCGCCCAAGTCTGATGATTCATGTGCATGTGTAAACCATTGAGAGATCTTTCAAATGAAAAGTATTAAGTGGTAATATTTTTGGATGTCAAGCAATCCTTTGATAAATTATGACATAAGGACCTTATATACAAAGTTAGTATTCTGTTTTCACCTTGTACATCGGAACTGTTCGAATACTATTTGGATGATAGCATTTCAGGGTAAAATGTAAAGACTTTATAACTGGGAAATTCTGTACAAATCTGGTGTTCCTTAGGGAAATGTTCTATTTAAAATTTCCCGACACCGACTACAATATTTTTCTGTCTCATGATTCCAGTCATCTTATTTACTTTCCCTTGGAGACCAATGTAGTTAAGCTGCAATATGGATATCACTCAGGTGTCCAGAGGGCAATCACTCTTGGTGTTGTTGTTATTGTGAAGGAAATGATGGTGGTGTTGCGTATGATGATAATTTTCCTAAATTCCGGCTCGGACCAGAAGGATTTTGATTCGGGGTCCAAAAATGTCTATTATCAAAAATTTTGACTGAAATTTTAGAGTTAAGAAAAAAACCGACCATTACATTGTTATCTAAACGCACATAATCAAATATTTTACTTTACAATTAATTTAAATCCTGCACCCAGAAATTAAAAAATTCTTTTATTCGGTTACAATTTCCCAGAAATGTACTTGGTACCATGAAAATACTACTGTAATTCAAACTTTTTAAATTGCTTAAAATATCTTCTGAGGGTGAAATAATAAAAAATTAATATAATAATGACACAAAGTTAACACCCAATTATTTATTTCCGGCTAAATAACTTTAGCATATTTGTAGTCGTGCTCCTAACAACAAAAACAGCTTTATTTTCAATTGCTATAAGATAAAGATATGATGGCCAGCCATAACTTCAAGTTTACATTTTTTTTAAAATCGTTTTTTTCTTAAATTATAAAGTTGTCTACAAAAGATATTCTTTTTTTTTTTTTTTTTTTTTGCTCTTATTTTAATAAAATGTTCAATGAGCTTTAAAGTTCATAAACAATTGAAATGTGTGATAAAAAGAAACTTTTTAAGTGTTCAAAACAAAGGCAACAATAATAAGTACAAACAATGTCCATCAAATATCCTTAGGGAAATATGACAACTATATTATACAGTCGCCAAAGCAACTTTAAAAAATACAAGACTTTAAAGTAAAGTACTCAAAGACAATTTAAAACAATAACAAAAATTGAATTTTAAAGTTTAACAGAAAAAATTTTTTGATAATTTTTGAAAAGATATCTAATGTAATTATCATTTATAAAAAAGTGAAAGTAAAGAGTCGGTCAAGTCCGACTATTAAATACCCCACACCACAAATGTCACTGAACTATTTTTTTAAAAATGATTGATGTATTGCTGTTCAAACAATACATCATTTATGTTAAATAAAAAGGCATGTGTGAAGAGTTTAAAAATACAAGTTCTTCGACACCCTTCTAACCCCTTTTCATTTATTCTTTATTCTGAAAATTCCACAATTTTCTAATATGTGGCTTAGGAATCGAACTACAAGTGTCCAGGAAGAAATAATTTCATATTCAAAAGAAGATTTACAGTTACAATTATTTTAAATATTATATATTATTGGCGCAGATACATGAGTGATAGGTTTGGAGAAAATTGTGGGTCATGGTTAAGTTCACCTTTCGTTATAAACGATGCATGTTAATCTTTTGAAAGTGTGTCATATAGAATATAATTTCTATGTTTTTTAAATTCCTACTGATCTGGTTTTGATAATTTTTGGCACAGTGGCGAATAACATATATGAGTCCTTTTGCGTTTAATTTCAAAAATGTTAAAAGCTTTTCTTTTTTAATATTGATATTATTTCTGATATCGGTCTATAACGTTTCGTTTAATGAATCGATTTTAATGATCTTAAATAGTGATTTGCGAAGCATAATAAGCATTTTTGGCAAACTTGATTGACATACCGCCAGTAAAAAGCTGAGCTTGCTAGAAACAAATGGCGGATTGGACATAGATAAATCGGAGTTAGATTTTATATATGATACTATTATGTGGTCTTGGGGTCATTCCTTCCCGGTGTTTTAATTATTGCCTAACCTTGGTTCAATCCATACAAAATTTGGAAAACGAGTCTTTAACTTTCAGGATATTTTTGCAAAACTTCGTTTTTTTCTTTCCTACCTAAAAACGGAATGTGTATCAATTTTTCATTATTTTAAAATAGGAGGAGTTACTATTTGTGCGTCGTTAATATGAAATCTCTGGAATTGTTGCAGCCCTCGTATTAAAATATATTTTAAGAGTGCATAATTTTTTCTTAATTTAAGGCAATTCTTATCACAATACCGAACGTTTTATGTGATATTAAAACTCTTCCAAAGTTATATTAAGGGGGATTTTATGACAAAATAATAACCTATCCTCGTCATAATTTGGGAACAAAATGTTAGAATTTTATTAACATCTTACTTGTGTCAGGTTCAAATCATCAAAAACATAATATTTAGTATTTCGGGAAAAACATTTGCATGCGACATTGCATGCGATAATAGACCTATCATCAGTAGGCATCGTTCATAGGTCAAAATAATGAGACATGTTAATTCATCAAGATATTGTTTAAATTGCGACCTGTATTTGTTTACAAAGTTTACATGCACAGCCAGACAGACGGACATCGATAAACAGAAGTGATTATTCAATTGATGATACACGAGAACCCTAACTTGGCTTCTCATACCCTGAAAATTTATTTGAAATATTTGAAAATGTGGTTGAAGAATAATAACGGAAAACGAAGCCTTTGCTATTAGAAAAAAATTTCGATTTGTTTCTCTTAATGGTGTTAAGATCCTTTAGGGTGATTATGTTACATACCTTTTAATTCCTTTGGAAAGGCGACTTTCATGGCATATAGAAAAAAGTCTTTGTATGAAGTTAAAAGCTTCTAGTTTTCATTGGTTAAATAATCATCAGTCTAAATTAAACGTAGACAATAAAGTTGTGTAATACCATTTTAAAACTAATATGGACATAAAGTACCCAATTGTGGGAAACGGTCTGCAAAAGGAATATCGATATTATAAAGAGGGCACAATCTAAAATTTTTGGAATAATAACTGGCGTTTCTAGTACATTGGAAATGATAACATTCATAGAGAGTAGAAAAGTATATAAGAGATAAATAACAAGGATAAGGACCTAATCCTAATCTGATAACCAGACGTTCAAGTCTCAAGGTTCAAGTCTCTGTCGGAATGATTTACCGCCATATTAACATGGCGATAGTAATATGGGCAATGAAAAACGGAAGTCAGATCTTCCTAGATAAGAAAATTTGAATTTGGCTTTTAATATTTTAATACTTATTGTGAGCCCTCAAAAGGGAGATTCTATAAATAAAGCCTCATTAAAAAAGAACGGTATACATAGAAGTGGTAGCATTCTGCCCAAAAGCATAATATGCCAACCACCTACTCTAGTGTAGGGTGTAGAAATATTTATCAAAAAGACCTTAATCATAATTCATAAAAATCAGTGTAAGCAATTATCCTTGGCCCATTCACTTCTTTAAAAACTTCACAACAAAACATCGTTTTTTACTCTCTCGAGAATATTATCTACCTTGTTTAAAATTTGTTGTAAATATTAAAACTCTTGAGAATTAAAACATTCCATAAAGATTTTTCCCCTTAAAAGTCAATTTATAAATTAATGTTTATATGTTTATAAATGTGTGTATGTGTGTAATGTGTCATAAGAGATAAATTATAAAGAAAAATAACGTTAACCTTAATTTTTTTTTTTTTTTTGGAATATTCATCAGTACGAAAGGTCATTCAAAAAAACTCAATTTTGTAAACTTTGACTTTTTGAACTAATAAATGAGCAAATAATGATTAAAAGAATACGAAGTTGAAAATTTATTGAAAGGAAATTATAACACAAAACTTTTTCATAAAGAAAACTTTGGAAAAAAAGTTATAAAGTAAATAACAATGGAAATATTACTGATGGAAAATTTTAAAATTTTGTCCTCGTTTAAGAAAACCATAAATTTATGAATTTCTTCGATTTTCCGGGAATAATTATATTATACTGGAATCAAAGTCTGTATACTTTATATATTTTATTCATATTACTCATACGCCTAGTGATCATGATTTTTTTTTTTTTTTCAAATATTAAAGTAACTTATGAATACTCCAAGTATAGCTAATTTGGCAAATAAATAAATACAATTACATGTTAAATGTATAAACGTAAAACGTATTAGTTATCTGTTTAAATTAGATTAAGTATACGTACACTTTAAAAAAACGCTTTACTGCGATTTTTGTACGTTCCAACACCACAAGTGGATATATTAATTTTGTTATTCCGTGTGTGATGCCAAGAAGGAATCATCCCAGACCCTATAAAGTAATTATATGTTCTTGAATCAAATCAAATTCTGAATCGATTTACCTCTGTCCGTCTGTCTGTCTGCTGGAAACATTTTCTCGCCTAAAAAAATTGTCTGAATTCAATGAAATTTTGGCAAATAGTTTGTTATGTCCTAAGAACTTTCATTCATTATCAAAAACTTATAGACCGATATCTGAGAAAACCTAAAAATTCGGAAAAAGTACTGTTCCAAAAAAGGAGAAAATATGCAAAATATAAAGCTTTATACAAAACACAAGAAAAACTGTTTCCATTTAAGACCTTTTCCCAGAAAAGTAGCCTTAAATGGGAACTGCACATTTTTTTGGAATTATAATTACTTTTTAAGCTGTTTTTTATTTATGAATCCTGTGTGAAAATTAAGGAGCTGTATTTGGTTATTACTTACAATATTTTACCCGGAACAATAGTTTAGGCTTAAAAGGTTCTTATATAAACCAATTTTATCGATATAGAAAATAACCTTTTTTCAAATTTTTTAAACCGGCCATTAAAACGAACCAATATTTATACAGTACCAATATTTATAAGTACTTTCAACAGTATGTTCCCATATTTCACTGTAATTTTAATAGAGCCTTTTTTTCAGAACTGGTTTTTAAGTTGATTTTTTGGTGCAGTATCTTCAATTCATGGTTTTGGCGGTGGAGGATATATAAGACTCGGCTCTGCCGAATATAAAGCTTTTACTTTTACTTGTGTACTTGAAAGTGTGTGTAATAGGATTTTGTATACATGTTAAAACAAGCACAAACGCAAAATATATATGGTTGCGTATGGTACAAAAAAATACTATTTGGGACCACTGTAACCACATAGTTTCCCAAGTCATTATCTTCAAGAAGATTCTTTATAGTCTCTTGATGACTCATATACATTTAGAGACGATGAAGATGTTGAAAGTATGTTATCGTACATACATTATCTGGTTGGTAGCATGGAGCTATACATATTTCTGCCTATTTTATGATCGTGAAAAAACACTCAAAAGAAAATTGTTATTAAAATAATATACAATTACGTTAGTATATACGATTATATATGCATAATCAAGTGTTAATAAACATTTATGTGATGGATAATTTTAACAAATGGTATTATCGCATATTGTATTTCTAAGTTATCACCAATTAGAATTTTTTCGCAATTATTATTAAATTTTATAAATCTCATTTGATATTAAAAAAAATATGTACATAAATCTCCTAAAGCGATTCTTTGTATCTCATACTCATAAACTTAACTTACATTTCATTTTTGCTTTTTAAACATTCTCAACAAACTACATTATGAAACTTTTTATACCGCTCCACCTCCCTCTCTGTGAAAAGGTCAGCTATCAAGGTAAAAGTTGGATAAATAACTTTTTTTTCTGGCTTCTGTAAAACGTCTTCGGGAAAATCAATATAATTAGTACTATTTCATTTGGATTTGTTGTAAAATTAGTTTGTATTAACATCAAAGCAACGTATAATTATTAGGATACCTTACGGTAACATAGAACCTGAATGAGAGTGTATTAAGTTTGTCATTGTTTAAGCATCAGTCGGATAAACCATTTGAGATTCCTATAAATAGATTTATCATTGGAACTTATTTAGTTATGTTCTTCTCTAAAGACCGATGTCTTGGATGGTGTCAGAGGGATATTTTTGTTGTTGTATATGATTTTCAAGGATTTTAATAAAATATAGTTAATTTCATAATATGCCAAATTTTATTTTATTTTACATCAAGTAAATATAACCATAAAATTTGAACAAGGTCTTGGATTCAATATTGAAGCTGCCTCATATATCGCTCAATAACTTCTAATATATTAAACAGATTCTTTCAGTTTTAAATGGGAAATTTCTTGGTATAATTTTAAACAGCTAAAAAGCATTTCGGGAAAATTGTTTACATATGACCGTAACAAAAGCAAACGGCAGACAGAATGACGAAAATACGTACATCATCTAAAATTTTGATTTAGTGCTTTAGAACAAAATAGGAAACGTTAGGACTTCAAAGAAAATTTTAATTCCAAAACTTCTTGCTATAATAAGAATAATTTCAATAGAGAACTATTAAGAATCCTTATAGCAAAGTATTCCACTCCTCCCTACTTTTGTTTATTTATTTATGTATTTTTTTTCAACTTCTTTAAATAAATAACAAGTGCTTAGCAGTTGTTATTTTCTATATATAAATACAACTTCTGTATATAATTTTCCACAATTTTTATTTAGTTACAGAGCAAAATAAAAGTTGTTCATGCAAGAAAACTTGCAACATTAACAACTTCCCAAGAACAGCATGTAGAAGAAGAGTAAATGGTAGCATGAAGGTTTGTCTGTCTAACAACACAAAATAAATTGTACGTGGCAATGCCAAGCGCAGCGTTAACTGTAGAAAAATATATAAAAAATACATTTCAAATATTTCGTTTCATATAAAGTTTTATACGTTTTCTTCAATTTTTTCTCTGGCATTTTGTGCTTTGCAACATTTAAATGCCATTAAAAGTTTTCGTTGGAAATATGCTTTTGCATGCGTTTGATTAGTAGCAATATCGCAAATATGAGTAGATTTTTGTTATTATTTAGTTTGGCTTATGAAAAAAAAGAAAAACTGACTTAAACTTTGTTGACTCAGTGGAATAAAATGAAAATAGTTAGTATTTAGTATGGGCAAAAAAAGTTGAAAACATTATAAAAGAAAAATATCAAACGAATGTTGAAAACATTGCATCGAATCTTGATATGTTATCGATAGAAAGTTGTTTATATAAACTATTTCGATTTCTATAATTTTTGAAAATGGTTTATTGTCGTTCTTAAGTTCCACTCTTAAGACAGCTGGCACTAAATTCACACCAAAGGTAACATTGATGCACAGGAACTCGCTTAATCAAATTCACGAAAACGAAATAATCTTGATTTCAATGTCAGACATTTCATCATATGTCTTATGTGGCTCATCTTCCAGTATAAAAAGATTCACAAAATTTCACGGACTTCACAAAGTGAAGACGAGGAGAAGCATTGACATCGGTAGCAGTCATAAGCATATGAGAATAACTTAACAATTGCAATCCGTAAACTGTTACCAAATAATAAATTTTAGTTAAGATTAGATAAACTGGTGTCAGTTGAGTACTATTAACTAATAACCCAGGGACACCAAGAAGTGGAGAACATTTCTAGAAAACCAGTAATGCGTTTACAAATAATGTAACTGGAAAACTTTATAGGGAAGTTAAATAAGTTCTGCTGGAATGCCAGCAGAAATTCTACGGGCTGACATGAAGCTTTAATATGAACTTCTATGGCCTCATATTACTTACTGTCTGAAATAAAGAGAGGTAATTTTCAGTTTGGAAAAAACATTGACATTAAAGATTGCAATTACTAAATATGAATGCGCATTGGAAGCTAAAACATACTCCCTTGTACTTACTACTTGTCTTCGATCATCAAATAAACTGTCCTTAAATCCGAAAAGGTAACACTAATGAATATGAATCCAAAGCTTTCAGTTTTTCACAAAAAGGAATTATTATTATTTTGTAATCTGACACAAGATATCCATGTAGCATGCTATAAATAGAAAAAGTCTTAGAAAGAAAGACAAATATCCAAATATGCGTAATAAAAACATTACTATTACAAGGTCTAATACGTGTATAGCTTCTACTCTCACGGTAATCTAACGACGTAAATATCAGATCGAATAAAGGGAGAAACATTCAGATGATTGCTGCCATCCGAATGTTGTCATTAAAGAGCTCACAAATATCCAACAAATCTTTAGGGTTCAAAAAGTCGTGACCAACTTAGGCACATCTTGAAACGTTCGATACTACAAGATCTAGGACAATACTATATTACAAAAGTAGAATCGTAACAACAGTGCTAAATCGCATAAAATTTAGAAGCCATATGATCTCAAAGGGAATAATGGAGTACAATTTAAGATATTAAAATATTTTATACTTCGATACAAACATTTTTTGGCCATATGTTAAAAATATATTTACTCCCTACACCATAGTAAGTAGTTAAAAATTTAAGTAAGTGTTTGCAACATATATAAAACAAGGTTATACATTGATGCCATTCGCTGGACTCTTTAATACTGTCAGAACTTCTTCCAATAATTTTTAATATATAAGTGAAATATATAAGTTAACGTTAAGTTCTGTATTTAATCCTTATAAAAGCAATAATTAGTAGACCAAATTGGGGTTGGGGCATATTCATAATATGTGATAAAATTTAAAAATTAACATCTTAAAGATGATGTAATTCACTTTGAAGTCGGCTTTGACTAACATGAATTTAATGTTTCTTTTATTTTATATTTGTATCTTCACTTTATTATTTTTATGTTAAAAACACACATATACAATTATATAAAAGTACACATACACACTTGCTTACATTCACATTAATTTTTCTTATACTTTAGTGAATAAATTAGTGGCTTCGAGAAGAAAATTACATGAATTTATAAATAATATATAAAGACTTGTGTATGCGTGTATGTATGTATGTTTGTTCATGTAAATATTAGTGATAATAATCATATATGCAAGACTAGAAAATTGTTCCAAAGACTTAAGACGCACATTTTTCCCAGTGTCGTGGGTTTCTGACAAAAATTAACAACAATATTATTGAAGTATCTTAAATTAATTTGAATATTTTTAAAGCACTTTTCCGATGTCTTACGTATAAGTTTCAGGGTGTGTCTATAATGTGCTTATGCATGTGTGTTATATACAATAGTTTCTTATTTTATTTTCAAAGGAAATTATGCATAAACATTTTTGAATGAAGTTAAATATTTAAGGTTTAAATAAAAGAGGTGTTATTTTGTAGAGGACTCAGATTGAAGTAACTAACAAAATTCGTACTCAAAACAAAATTGCTTGAATTAACAATATAGTTTCAGTCATATACAAATGTAAATACTTGAAGTGAACTAAAAAATATATCAAGAGAGATATTTTGAAACTACGAGATATATCGATTCAAATTTTATTATTTAAATCCATAGTCATAGTTGATTTAAAAAAAATATGATTAAAGTTATTTTCTTGTTAAATCTTTTCTATTTCTTGAAAAAGTTATGAATATTTATAGGCAAAGGCACCAGTAATTTAAAATTTTTTAATGGATTCGTATGATTGTTACATCAATAATTTTAAGAATTTAATGGTGAAACTGTCATATATGCTAAACCCAAAACAGAACAAGGATAATGGTGTTTACGGACTTGAATGTCTCTGAAATTATATAACATTATCCACATGCATATTTTTCTTTCTATACAAAATGTCTTTTCTCTTAATTTATAACTTAAAAAATAAAATAAACCCTCCACGGTAAAATTTTAGGAGCCATAGAAAATGCCCTTGGCTCGATAAATATCTGGTTAACAACTGTACATCATATAGTCTAGAAAGCATCTCTGAAAAAAATGCTATAAAACATTACTTTGAAATCACTGTGTTCCCTTATTATCTCCTTTAACGTAAAAGCAATATTTGTTTACTTTAATGAGTATACCACGATTTTTTTATTCATGTTCCTAAGGGACATATGCTTATTAATTTTTGTTAAGATACACTGGATAAAATAGCAAATTCATGATCCTAAAATACCCTTTACTTAAACTAGGATAAATTTTCTATCCTCTTCGGTAATAAGATAAAGTATTTCACCTCTTTTTTTAATACCCTTTTTCGTAAAATTTCTCTATATATAGTTTTACTAAAAAAATGTCAAGATATTTTTCCTCATGTTATGTTTGTTGTATGCGGTTATAGTAGATAGTAGAGAATGCAAAAAAAAGAAACTTAAACAATCTAACATTAACTATCATTATGTCAGACACGCATAAAATTTTACGTAAAATAAAAAAATCTAGGGAAATGGAGTAAAAGTAAAAATAACTAAAATTCTATGGTTATGAAAACAATGACAATAAAAATATACATACAGAATACACACACTTATAGATACAATAAAAATTTAGTTTCATGACATTGCATTTTCTACACAAACATAAAAAATCTAATTTGCAGATTTTTATTACAGGTTTATATAGACATACAGTACTTTGATTTAGTAGTCATTTCATGGGATCTTGAATGAATGAAATTTTATTAGCAGTCATCTCCCCCTTACTCTGGAATCTTCCACTTAATGAATTAGCATAAAACTAGATCAGGCTGGTTTCAAAAGCATCACATATACAGAAAATATCGCTGTGGTTATTTGTGATAAAAGTATGGATTGTCTCACTTGAAATACTCTACAACTGGACCATCAGAAGTGTTTTCAACTTTAATCCATCCAAAAGTCAGTTGGTACTATTGTCTAGAAAATACCAAAACATTGGAATACAGTTCTTTTCCATCTTTGGAGTAAGGATACAACACTATCTGATAGTGCGAAATATCTGGGTATCATCCTTGAAACCAAACAAAGCAACAAGAATATCTAGATTCATGGCCTCAAAGTATATCAATAGAAGACCATAAGTGTTCCGTGAGGTATTACACACCATCTAAGACTCTTAGCATTAGTCTGCTGAACTTGATCGCCTTTGGCTTTTCAGCCAGAATGTTGGCGATCAAGCTCAATGCTACGCATAACTGGAAACCACTGAAGTTACTTTCGTATTACGGGACTATTGTATGCCGGCAACTATTTTCTTTTTTTAAGAAATTTTGAGTATTCTTTTGATCCTTCGACGCAAGGTACATTGAGCGTTTATACTGATGTCTCCAGGACTGCTAGTTGGATTCGAATATTCGAAAGATATATTATATATATTAATAAGGTGGATTAAAATCTTTTAAACTTCAATACCATAAATGTTCGTATCTTTTAAAACACATTTCTACTGTTCATTCTAATTTTCTACAAAATAACTTCAATTGATATTATTTTAACTTAAAAAATTAACTGGGTTTTTTTCAATTGATATAATTTCTATTTAATTTCAATTAGAATGTGATTAAATTTTATCTCATACATCTGTCAAAATGAATAAGCAAAGCAAAAAATGAAAAACATTTTCTCTTTAAAATCAATGAAACAGAAAATTAAATTTTATTGTTAATTTTTTTTCCAAAATGAGAGCAAAATAAGAAATAATTCTTTAGAAGTCCTGATAAAAATCATAAAATAATTTGTAACATTTTATGTTTTGTAACTTAATCGAAATCAGTGATGTCAATAGTTAGACAATTATACAACATTTTAAGAGAACTTAAATAAGAGTGTACAAGTATTTTAAAAGACAAATGTGTGTGTGTGTGTTAATTGTACTTTTTGTGTTAGAATTAAATTGTATTTTTTGGAGAAATGAAATGTTGTTATTTCGTTTGGAAGCAAATAATAGAGGATATTTAGTGATAAAGAATTTTTAACTTTTTTTATTTTTTATTTTTCATTTTTTGTTAAAGAAGAAGTTGCATGTGTATTGATGTTTGTGTAATTATTGTGTTATTAACAACAAAGTTTTTTTTCTGGGAAATGGAATGTTAAATAATTTTACAGTAAACACTGAAATTAGTCGGAACTATGGAGGAAGGCACATTTTGCTGTTGCTTCATAAAAATTTATTAAATTACCAATTATATAATAAAAACATCTAGGGAAACATCTAATTAGGTTTGTTTTCAAAAAATTTCAATAGGTGTACTAAAAATCATAAAAGGTACATAATAAAATTTTCTCCTTGTTCAGTCACGGCTTCCAGAGCCTTGAGGTTTACACTGAAGTGCCAGGGTGTTTTCTGATAATTTACATTTTTTTGTTGGTATTTAATACTATCAGACTATCATTTTAACACCATCCATACAAGAGAGTTAATTTTACTCTCGCATTGATTATAGTGAAATTGTCTCGATCTTTTCAATATTTGCGAATGTTGCTGAAGAAACTCATGACATGGATTTCTTTATATTTTTCTCTTCTTACTTATAGAATATAGGTTAATATTTCTTATTGGCCCCACGAAGGGTCCTTCCCGTAATATGGTTTTAAGCTCTGTTGTGAATAACAAGAATTTTAAAGTTAATTGTTAGAAGAAATTTATTAAACTCCAGAATGGCGTTCTCAGATTGTATTTGAGCACCACCTGAAGTTCATACAGGCTGAAGTTTCCAAAAACATTTCTCAAAACATTTTGTTTTGTGTTATTAACATTAAATTTTTAATGCACCATTCAGAAGATTATAGATTTAAGTGAATTATATTCAATTTTAAAAATCTTTTCTTCCTTTTTAAAATAAATCTTTTAAACTCATTTTTGTTTTTAATTTTATTTTAAAACAGCACTTTTGTTGCACTTTTAAAACTGGAATATTCCCTTTAGTGGTGTAGTTTTGTACACATACTATGACCTTTTACTGTAGATATGTGTACATCTATATACCAACATAAGTGTATTTATCTATTTACTGGTTTTAACAATTGTTTTCATATATTCTACTTTTGTCTTTTTTATTTTCATCTTCATCATCAGCATCGACATTGTCTTCATTGTTGTAATTGTGATTTTTTGGCTTCTTTTCTTCTTCTTATTTTTTTTTGTGTTTTGTTTCCTAGTTGGTTTTTTATTTGTTTGTATTTTTTACTTGCTGTTGTTTCATTTCTTCTCCTTCCAATTGCTTATACTTGTGTAAAATGGTAAGAATGAGTGTTCTTTTTATTTTTCTTATATTATTTTTCGTTTCTTTTTTTTGGTTGCCATTTTCTTCCATTAGACTTCCTCTTGAAGTTTGTATCTATTATCGTTGTCATCAACATCATGGTTGTTCTCTAGGTTGCTCTATGCTGTTTTCTTATAAACTTATTGTTGTCATCATTACTGCTGCTGAAGATTTTATTGTTGCTGTAAATTCTTCTTAAAGTTTCGTTTTTTTTGTATCTTCTATAACCACAAGTTGTAAATGAGGGTATACAAGGTTTTTCGTTATTTATGTAACATGGCGAAGAAATTTGTTAAGACATTATGCTGTATACTGTATATATATGTTGCGATTTTGATTTCCAATTAATAAGAATTACCTTCCATTATACAGGATGCTGCTTAGGTTAATTAGAAACTAACCTGGCCAACATTCATTGAATTCGGACAATTAATCTGGGCGTAAAAATGTTCCTAATGACGGACACAGCTAAATGAGCTTATGCAAGAACATATATACTTTATGGTTATAAGATGATTTTTTCTTGGTGTTACATACCTAATGATTGGTTAGGGGTTTACAAATTTTGTCAGAAGATCTTAATTTAAACACTCTCTAAAAACTTTAGATGAGTCACACACTTCTTAAAACTTTCCTAAACTTATCTTACTATGGTTAGAGTCATTCGCCTTTACCTAATAATCATAAGTCTAAGTGTCATTAAAAATTGTATTTGCCCTATAAAATCACGAACAACTCCAAGTACATTGGAATATCTTGTGGTTGAGAGAAAAGCGTTTTAGACTGCAAAATACAATTGTTAAAATCCCCGTTGAAGTCCATATAAAATTGGTAGTTAATTTCTTTCTAAAATGATAAGATGCACAACAGTCTATCTGACTTCGAGAACCTGCGGTATCTGTTCTATCTCCCTTAGGAACATTTAAACATTTTAACTTTTGAAAAATTTATTTTATATTTCAATTGAATATTTTTCCTCCATAACATTTGGCAAAGGATGACCGTACTAAAACTTATTTGGACTTAAAACACTTAACTATGGTGAACGACCATAAACTCGAGTATTAATCTTATATTGAGGACACAACAGAGATTTCGAAATTTCTTTTGTAAAGGATGAGTTCCGAAAATTCAGCGAAAATTACATATAAAGATAATAAAATAATTTTGACGTTCTTCAAGACATTAACCTGAAGTGAAATCAAACACAAGGCTTCGTAGTGCCGGTTTACTTCTCTATTTATTGTGGGGAAATTAGTTCAATTTAGACAGAATATTTAAATGCTAATTAAAAGGCAAATATTGGGTGAATTTAATAAATAAACCCAAATATTTAAAATATCAGTTCATATTCATTTATGAATATGTATCCTAGGATGTATTTTATTTACGATTTCCGCCAATTTAAGTGGTTAAGCTTACGGAATTTGGTTTTAACTGTTTATTTAACATCATAAGATTTTGTCACGGTTTTTTTCCATCATCACAGAAGTATCCCGGTGGTTTCGGTTGACAGTTTTACACACTGGTTTTGGCTGACTATTTAGTAAAGAGCATCCAGTCGATTGCTTTCACAGTTTCCACAGAAATTTTAATTTATTGTTGTACACAATGCTTCGGTTGCAACACAGAGCCAATGAAATCGATAGGCAACTTTACATGTCTATTCGGTTGACTTTTTACAACTTCAATTTGCATGTATTAGAACTAATTAAACAAAGTAAAATCATTACAGTATTGGAAGCTTGTACCAGTCTACATATGAATTCCTGCTGATCGTATTTAACACGAAAAACTAAATTTTATAATTATAAAATAACTAAAAAATTTATACATATTAAACCCCGAAAGAGCAACGGGAGACCTTAAGTTAACCTCGAAATAGTCTAAGCTACCAACTGATGACAAAACTAAGTCACAATGGAAAAAAGAAACTGTGGCAAGATTTATAGTTGCAAAGTATTCAAAATATTTTCTCATAACTATGCGGCTAGAATGTGAGTTCAATCTCCTTTTGATTAAGGCCAAGATTTTAATAAATAAAATATTTATTTAGTTCTCTAGTTCCATAGTTTATCAATGAAAATCTCTGAAGAGTAGAGAAATATTTGGGTCGTGTAACGGAATAAACTGAGAAGCTGAAAATGTTTATAATTTCCTTTTATTATCCTTTCACCTTTTGAATTCAAATAAACCACATCACAATATCCGATTAAAATTTCAGTTCAGACTTTTAAAATCTCATCCTTTCTTTTCTCAGATTCATATTACAAATTTATTCATACACAAAATATTTTAGCTGAAGGGTATTTTAAATTCAATACTACCGAATATAGAACTTTTACTTCTTTTCATTATATATATAATTGTTGAATTATATGTACTTTTGTATTTGTGTGCATTTATATGTGTGTGTTCATTTATTCTCTTCATTTTTATTTACAAAATTTTATTTTTGCATTTGTATTATTTTTTTTTATTTATGTGTGTATGTACACATACATTCGTACGTATACATACAACTTTGTTTTGTTTATTTTTCTTTTTATAGAAATATAATTGTATTTGTTAGAAAGTACACACATCTACATATAAATGTGTTTGTATCTATATTTTTTATTTATGTGGAAATGAGTGTTTTTTTTCTGTTGACTGTATGTGTTTTTGATATATCATTGTTCACTTACAAATGTATTATTATATAATAATATAAATAAAAATGTTTGTTACTAAAAGTTGTGTGTTGAATATGGAGATGAAAAAAACGAAATTTTCGTTTAAAATTAATTTCAAAATTTATTGTGCAATTTTTTTTTACCCTACACCACCATAGGTGATTGGGGTTTTAACCTCATTAAAGTAATTAATGTAAAGCGATTTAAACAAAACAAACATAATTCATATGATATTCTTAAGCGATTTGCCAAATCGGCTCATGGCTTTTCTTACAAGTCCATACAAGCCTCCTTCCAAATATGAAACTTTGAATGCCTAAATCTCACATATACGTTGGTTTTATAATAATTGTTGGTCAAATTAAGATAAATATAAACTGAACTCTATGTGCAAATTTGTACGATGGTCTGTCCGTAATTTCTTGTAGCTACCAAAAACAATAATTTTAAAACGCATAAATTTTACATTAATGTTAGTGTAATTCACACTTAAATATAAATAAATCAGAAAATCATATTATACGAGGGTCGTTCATAATTTTTTTAACTAACATCCATAATCATCAGTGTGGTGTAGGGTATTACATGGTCATACTTGACAACCATAACTTTCTTACTTGTTAATATATATTTTTCATGTATTTGTGCGTGTATGTGTGTGAAACTGTGTATTTATCTACCAGGAAGTATTTGCTTTGCAACACAAATAATGTGTAAATGACAGCAAGTATTGAGGGGAATATTTTTCTTTATTATTTTATTTTAAATTAATTTTTATTATTGTTTATGGTTATGTGACAGTTAAGTACACATAAATTTGCGAATTTTATTTTTAATGGTGTTAACAAATTATGTTCTTTAACTTTTTATTTTTCTACAGATTTTTATTGGTATGTGCTGGTGTCTTAGAAAGTCATCTTTTAACCTCAATTACCAATAAATTTGATATTTGATGGTGGAAATTTTTTAAAAAGAAAAACAGAAATTTAGTTTTAAAGTTCAATAAATAAACTTTAAAGTGCCAAAACGCGAGGTGATTTTTAAGATAAAATTTATTGGAAAACGTACGTGAAGCAGAAGGAAGAATAAATGATTATGATTACATATAAGTTATTCCAAAATTAGAAATCCTAACAAAGATTTTTCGTATAATTTAAAATTTGTTTAAAGTTAAAAATTTTTTGGATTTAAACGTATATGAAAAAATAGGCGTAGATTAACATTTCTAAATATGTTTAATATTACTTATACGCCATATGTTGGGCAACAGATACACATTCAAGTATAAAGAATGAGAAATTATTGTCTTTTATAGGCTTAAGGAAATATATATATTAAACTTGTAGAGTGTGCACGATTCGAGCGTTCAACATACGAAAATTTCAGATACAAAGAGGGTGGTCAACTCTTTTAAATATTGTCAGATATATTGGGGTATCATTATTTTTACCGACAGCAAGCAAGCCGTTAGCATCATAACAGATTTATACACGACCAAAATTAGGGCTAACATTGAAACGAATTTATAAAGATTAGCACATAAGAGATGGATCAACGAGGCCACTTATCGAACTACTTATATTATCTGGCTATCGTATGAGATCCACAGTATCACACTGCGTCATGTATATGATATGACGCAGTGTGTCCATTTTCCATACGCACGAAGCCTATTGAAATGTTTGGTTCAATATTTCGGGTACCTCCCATACAAATGTGCTCCAGGAATGAGGTTTTAAGCTCATAAAAAATCTAAAAAGTGATTTTAACGCAATTTCGCAAAAAAAAAATAGAGTTATGATATTCTAACACGATGTACCATATTATGCGAGGTTTGGTCGAATACAATTTATTCTGGATCCCATTAAACCCCCAAAAAAATTCACTGCCCAATTTCGCATAAATGTTAATTTCACTGTAATATACTTCACACTAAAGAATAAAGTTATACGAGGGTCGTTCAATAATATAGTGGGGATTAATCGACCATAATATTTTTACTTCTTTTTATGAATTTTCAATTTCTAGCATTTTCACAAACATTTGTTTGATATGTTATATCTTCGCTGAAAATCAAGTGAGTTTCCTTTCGACGAATTTAATCAATTTGAATATAAATCTGATATACAATTTTTTGAAACAACATACATCTCGAGGCAATTTTAAGTTTTCAAAAATGTAAATACCATCATCTCTTTATGGTATTTCAAATATACTATTCTGCTCTTCGTAAATGTCGAGGAGGACAGACATTGGTAAGGGGAGTCAAAAAGTCATTACGAGTTTATTGCTCAATTTTATTAACTAAGCAAGAAAATTTAATTAATTTAAAACATTTAAAAGATCTATATAAATAAAATTTATATTATTTTAATTAAAAGCCATTTAATTAGTTAATATCAACAATTTAATTAATTAATATAATTAAAATACTCTTCTACTCCTGTCTGTTTCTATGGAAATTTAAATTTTGAATGAATCATCATTTAATTCACCTTGACAAATTTTAATCACTTTATTTACTTTTAACTTTATTTATATAACTATTTCGATCATAATTCATTTCTGGGGTACTAAAGATGTCAAGAGAAAGAAAAGACAAAAAAAGAATAAATAGAGAATAAAACAAATTATGTTAATGAAAACAAAACATGGCAACATTGTTATAAATTTAAAATAGAAAATATAAAAAAATGTAATTTTTCTCGTATAACACTCCTTTTAAATTATAACCTTTTGTCACAAAGGACTGTGGGATAAAATTTAGGGATTTTGGGAAATAGACGTCAGTTAGAATTAAGAAATTATTCTGAAAATGGAGTGAAAATTTTGTGAGGTTTCCGTTTGTGTAACGGAAGTATTAAACTCTGAAAACGCCGAACGCTGGAAACAATGTGTTCAGTGTTCGAAACACTAATATTATCTGAACAAAATTTCACATGGTTAGAGTCCTTACAAATCTCTATGAAAATACACTCATATGTGTAGCTTCAGAGGCAGAGAAAGCAATTTTTAGTTTCGATTTTAAATCAAAACTTCAATAAAATTAGCAAATGAAACGTGTTAAACACGCTTCAGTTTTGTCTGTCTGCATATTTGTGAGCATCTTCATATTCAGTCATTCAAATAACGTTCTCACTTTATTGAGCCAATTGTTTACATCCGCATTTTCACTGTCATTTGTAGTCATACGTAGGTTGCAGAAACCATTTAAGAATTCGACTGGTTAGACTTGCAGCATAATGTTATTGTTGGATATTTTGTATGAGAGAGTAGACAAAAATCATGCTCATAATACAAATCTTCTAGTTTTTCTAAGCAGACTTCGCTCACTTAATTATCCATCAAGATGATTAATAGCCGAGGAGATATACATGTTTTAGTCAAGCATTTGTTTGAAGTGGTTGGCCACATTGTCATTGTGAAGAAATTACAGCTTAGCATCCGCATACATATCTGATGAATCGTGTTATATTCTGGGGTACACCGAGTTCGTCAGGGTACACTTTCGGTAAATTCCTACGTTGCAATTTTTTTGTTAGTCAAAGCAGTCCTTACGGCTTTTAACGGACACATAGTTTGGGTGCACCTTGTCTGCAAAGGACTACTATGTAGCCTCACACATGACTAAGGTATTGGGTTTTGCTGCGTACGCGATTTAAAATATCATTCACATATATAAAAAAATTTCATAGAAATGGAATTGTTTGCAAGGGACGAGCGATTTTAAAATAAATATGGTCCTGGTGATTAAGAGTGTTTTTGAAAATTCCATCAATAGATTTCTTCTTAGGTTTCTTCTTAAGTGTGATCGGTAGAGTCAAATGAGCTATGTAGGGGCTGAACTATCTGACTACAGGCGATCAAAGTCTAGCTAAACCATCAAGTACAGACTTCATCATTGCTAAGTGTGGATCGAAGTGGTCTGTGAGCATCGAAGGGAGTTCTAACAAGCCATAGACCTTTCAGCTACAGTATGCATTTTGGGAATATATTTACCCCCGAATTGTACAGGTTGTGTGGAAAGAGAGAGCTTGTGGATTTCAGTAAATACAGATTGAAGGATCTAATAGGATTCATGAATAGTATCGATTGGCTAGGGATAGTTCTACAGTTGCTCAATGTTCCGATCTGTTTTCTATTTCTTTTTTTTACACCGTCTTCTAATAATTTATTTCAAAGTTATTAATGTAATAGAATCACTCTAAATATATATACTATCATTTAGATATAGATATCTACGATGGATTAAAAGTTTCAAAAAAAAAAATCCGATTTGGAAGCACTTTACGTCTGCATTAAATTTTATGTAAATCCCTTCTCTTTTGGTTCTGACCTATTGTGCAATACAAAGTTGCCCTGACAATACTTAGTCTAGTAGAAAAGTCAACAACCATAATAAAGTTAGAAAATTGTAAATGTTTCACTTTATAATTCGGGTGTCAAATTTTACATTGCGGACTATAAGTGGCTTCAAGTAGTACTGAGTGGGTGTGGATAATAGACTGTCTGTGGTAAAGTGTAAATATCGTTTCAATTGTTTTTTTTATTCTTTTATTTTAGTGTTTTCTATGAAACATTACTTTATGACATTTTTCTAAAGAAATATATTACAAAACAGTACATTTTACTAATGCATTCATAAAACAGACCTTTCAAAGAGTGCAAATCAAGTAAATAAAAATAATAATAAAATTATAATCTCAAAAATTAGCAAATAAATTTGTTTTCGGTTTCTCTCAATTTCCCTTTTCTTATTTTAAACCTTATTCGAACATCTTTTATATAATTTAACTTTTTTCTCCAAAATTTAATTACTTTACATTTTCTTCTTCATATTGCTTAATTTATTTTCAAATACTTCATTTTATATTCATGAGCTTGTTTTCATTTTCCTTTTTTGTCACCATTTTCATTTTCTATTAAGTTCATACACTTAAGAGTTTCCATAAAATTTTTACTTTATGTTCTTATTATATCCTACACCACCATAGGTGGTTGGGGTATTATGCGTTTCTATTGATGTTTGTAACATACAATTAGTGTTGTACCCCACTACGTAAGTGCGTCGATTTAACCACGTTTGTCCGTTTATCTGTTTCTACAGGTTACAATTTTTGAGATATCTTGATGGTATATGTCACTATTTTGGTACAAGAACGAAGCCTATTGGTCATGTTAGGTTTAATAATTCATCTACCTTCCAAACATATGTCTTTCTGGAATGAGGTTTTATGATTATAAAAAACCTAAATTTTAGCGGTTTTAACGAAACTTGGCATTAAAAAGTCTTTATATAGGACTTTTTAATGCGAAGTTTCGTCCTATAACTCTAAATCGATATTTCACACAAATGTTAGTTTTACAAGAATGTTTTACACACTAGAGAAAAAATAGATAATAAAATGATACGATGGTTGTAAATTACTTTTTCGTCACTACTATTTATAAACAACATTGTTGTAGGCGATAACATAGTCGGGCTTGTCTGATTATAATATTCTTACTTGTATTTTTTATTTGATCTCGTTCAAGAACATTAACATTTTAATGCAAAGTATTAAAATATTTAATGCAAACGATTAATATTACGTAAGAACAGTTTAAAGGAAACAAAATTTAAATGTATAAGAAAGTATGTATGACTAATATATAAAAACGCATTAAAATTTTATAAATTCTCTTTCTAAAACCTTAAAATACATTTATAATGATGCACATTAAAATTTAATTTAACTGTCGTAGATAATAGAAAAGATAATTTTAATGATTATTTTTATGGGGTTATTTTAATTAAGAAAAAAAATTAAATAAAAAACAATTAATCAAAATAATATATTCAATCTTAAAAAGGATGTATTTAGGTGTTAGCAGGTAGGTGGAAGTCAAAATTGGAAATATACATTTAAGTATAGTTAAAGCATCAACAAAAATATGGTATTTGTCTCCCAGTCTTATAATGATATAACTTGGCAAACACAATAATCTGTTATTGGATTCAAATACCAATTATCAAGTTATTGATTATCTTTTGAAAATTTAAATGTTTTTTTTTGGTAAATTGCTTTTTTATAACCTAACTATAGTTGAGTTTGTGCTGATTTTGTAATATACAGATAAAATCGTGTAACACCCACGTTTAAGTATACTGATCTACTCAGAATCATTTTCTGAGACGATTTAACGATTTTATGTCCGTATGTCCGTCCGGCTGTCTGTCTGTATGTATACCTATCTACCTGTAGTCGTCTTCCACGATCATAATATAGGTAGTAAAGTGATAAAATATAATACGTTTTAACTTTTTACCGCCCTAAAGAGTAACACTGGGAGATAGTACGTTCACACAAGTCTCATTATCATATGTCGTAAAGAGACTATAAAAGAGACAATAGATCACTTTCTTGGACAAAAAATTCGTTGCACACATTTTGTACAAATTATTAAATTTTGATCTTCAAATAAAAACATTTGTGTTGCATATATATAGATTTTTTGATACTTAACGGGAAACTAGTAACATTATTATGTTTCATTGAGAAATTCAAAAAATTCTTTGGCAAAAAGATGGTTACAAAACTTTGTGGTTAATTGTTAATAAAGTAAAAAATATTAAAAAAAATTGAATAAAATTTGGTCCCACTGTATAACAAAACTTCGCCAAAATCAATTAAAAATTAAAATTTTTAATTTGTGAATATAAAAATTTTTTAACTACAAGAGATATCCTACTCACACGAGACATTCGCTAGCTTAATCCCTTCGAAATAATGTTTTGTTGATAAGCACATAAACTGATAAACCACGCCGTCTTCATACGTCATTGTGTATGTCTGTTATGACTTTGATACTAAGTACTGTTAAATTACTTTTTGTTTGTATTCTTGTTTCTGAAAAGTATATGATTGATCTTCCGTAGTAAAGTTTTAGTACAATGCCCTCTTTGTATGATCTGCTGGATGGGAGCTTTGGTTACTTTTCATTCCATCTATTTCCCCAGGAGGTGATTCTCCGTATTCATAGAAAGCCGACGTATCTAAAGGACTTCTACAAGCTGACTAATTTGGAGGCAAGATGACTTAGACTATATCTTTTTGAAGAAACGCATTGACAAATTTGCTTACGTGTCTAGGAAGCGAGAAATACATGTTTTGTTGACAAGAACTTTAACCGATACAGCTCGCCGTAACCACACGTCTTTGTGTAGAGTATTATATAACCATATTAATTGACTGTTCAACTTACTTGTCTATTATGACTTTATTCATCCACCTTGATACTACACATCTACTTAAAATTTGTAAATGTTAGAACGATTGAGCCCGTTATTGTACAATTTATTTAACATAAATACACTGAAATAATTACTTTAGGATTTTCTCAGATATTGACTTTTAACCTTATA
This sequence comes from Cochliomyia hominivorax, assembly GCA_004302925.2. Lineage (NCBI taxonomy): Eukaryota > Metazoa > Arthropoda > Insecta > Diptera > Calliphoridae > Cochliomyia > Cochliomyia hominivorax. The sequence goes on along the minus strand of PYHX02000495.1, from coordinate 62,251,178 downwards.
CTAATATAAAAAAATATACGTAATAAAAATTGCATACAATTAAAATAAATTAACATTAATTTATGTTTCATTTTCATTCTAAGTTCGAGGAAAATAGTTATTTTTTATAATATGGCCTTTAATTAAAAAAAAAGCTCTTTTTTATTTTGTCTTACATTTATTAAATTCCATTATTTCTGCAAAATCATATAGTTTCATACAAATTAAATTTTCCCTAATTTTTGTAAAAATCATGCTAAAGTTACAGACAAATAAACAAAAATGTCATATAAATTTTTCTGTAAGTAACTTTTACATATTTTTAAAGAAAATTTATGTTTTTTGCCTTTAATTTGTCAGTAGAGAAAATAAAGAGCTACAAAAGGCATCTCCAGCATAATACGTTTCCAAAGAAACATGATGTTAAAACAACAACAACAACTGAAATGTAATAATAATAGCAGTATTTTATACTATAAACACACGTACAATGAAACATACTAAAAATATAAAATATTACAAGAAATATTCCGAAAAATACAATGTCACATCAAACATTACAATGTCATTTACTCATTCTTTTACGCCCATTCCCACCTCCACTCCCCCTTCATATAATATAACATGGATGTCTATTTTTGTGAGTAGAGTGTAAGTTTGGGAGTGACTATATTTTTATTTGAAGTGGTATCGTATAAAGTGTGGGTTATATCTTTTGATTAAATGTACTTTAAGAATCTTGAATTAGAGTTGGTGTAGGTTCAAGTTGTATGAATTGTATTAGATGTATTATGGATTTCGTTAGAAAATACCAAAAGATCTTATTTGTTTCCTTTATGTATATGTATGTATGTATTTATGTATGTTTGTATGTATGTATGTATGTATGTATGTATGTATGTATGTATGTATGTGAGTGAGAATTTTTTACCCATAAATTTTTTTACTTTTATGTTTTTGTAGATGTGAGCTTTTCTAGATCCTTCCTGGTTTCAACAAGTATTCTATTTTAGTTCTATTATTGAGAAAAACTTCCATGGTTTCAATTTCACTGTCGCACAGTAGTTCCAATCTGCTTACTTATTTTGAATGTAGTTTTACACTGCTGAACTGTTAACTGAATCGGGTGACAGATAGTGGATCTCTAAATTTGGTCACTTAAGGTATAACTATTTAATAAATACCAACATATGATTCATAGTATTACTAAACAGAACTTACAGTTTATGAAATATTTAGACGTTCTTTTACTTTCCAGGCGTTGTAAACATTGCAGGGTGCAACGATAAGACCTTCCAAATTCCTCATTTCTTATATGAAATTTTAATAAACCGCAAAAAAATCATTAATAATTTGATATTTACATGTGTTGTACAATTTTTTTAACTTGTGTAATTTTGAAACAGAAAATGTTTGATTTATTATCTTAATTTAGCCAAAAAAAATTTAACGATTAATAACCTATGTAGTCCCCATTAATATCTTGTATTATCGAAAAAAATAAAATAAAATCGTTTTTTTTTCGAAATCATATTTCTTAAATTTAAAATTCACTATTTTTAATTGAACACTTATTTTTTTCAGAAGCTTATTCCTCATTAGTCATTTCGAAAAGCATAAAAAACGTTATTTCCGGTTTTGAGGAGAGAAAAAATGTGAGCCATAGTCGGTTAATGCCGACTATCAGATGATGTAGAGTATCTGTACTATGAAAAACGCATGAAGAATAACGGACCGTTCTTTCTAAGATTAGATTTATTGATTTACGTTTGTATAAATATATTTATATAAAATATATTCATGGGACTCTCATATATTGAAATATTAATGTCACTTGAGTTGATTTTTAAAAGTGTGCGCAACATAAGAGCTGTAAGAAATTATTGGTATGATACTAATATGTGTGAAATATTTATGTTATTGCAGGTTATTTCCGGAAGTGGGTGCTACATGTGCACTGTAGAGATAATGAACCGATCACAACATATCACAATGCAACTTTTTTTCTTGAAATTTGGCACGTGAGTTTGACCCGACTGATGAACAACCCTCGTACAAATGTAATTCCGATTCATGTAATATAGCGCTTTACATTATATGTGATTTATTTATTTTACATGATTTTTTTCTAGTGAATAATATTATAGCTATAGAAGATTATGGAGTGACCCTGGTCAAATTTCGAGTAAAGATATTTTGATATGTTTATCTAAATTTGATCAATTATTATCATAGTAATATATTGAAAGGGATTGTACCTATAAGAAATAATGGTAATTAGACTTATTTGTGAAAAGCTTCGTTAAAATAACTTTAAACAGCAAGAAAATCTGAATCGCAAAGTTTACTATGGTTAAAATATCTGTACATTACTCCAAATACCTATGGCGGTAGGGGGTATATTAAAGATCTTTCAAGGTATATTAAAAATCTTCAAAACAAAATCTAATTTTGGTACGGAAAAAAAATTTGTAATATTATTAAATTAAGTTATCAGGTTGACATATATAAGAAGATACAAGTCATGAAGGTCCTTTGTAATCCGAAAAAAACAGAATACTGTATCCCTCAGGAAAATTTGTAAGATCTCAATTAGAATCGAATTACTCTCCTAATCCAATTTGGCAATATCATCCTGGAAAAAATTACTTTTACATCTGTCCTGCGGTATAATATTGAGCTTTAACTTCTATGTTTCTTACAGATGGTGAGTGGTAAAAAATACAGACGATCAGTGTCCTATTCGTAAGATTCTCACCTCTATTCGTCAGAACATCAATCTCTAGGATGGTCTAAAGAGTACAATGCACGCAGACCAGTGCAATGTTTCAATTCTCTGCTATCTTAATTAATGACGCGAGGTATTCTTGAACAAAATTCGATGTCATGTAAATATCTGTTAGGGAGCGAAAAAATTTTGATTGAAATTGAAAAAAAAAAAAAATCAGCTGTATCCACTGTATTAGTTCTCATAAGAAAATATCTCATATTTATAACATAAATAAGAATTTTTTTGTCTTTTCTTTAAGTAACAAAAAATATATATGACAACACAATATTTTATTTAAAAGAAAATAAATACAATTTCATGGTTTCTTTCATTCACTTCTTCATTTTCATTTTCAGACTTAAATTCTTCCATAATATTTATATGCCAAAACTACATACATATTATTTTATCAAACTCTCAGCTTTCTATTTTCAACTAGTCTTTTTGCTTTTATTTATTATTTTTATACCCTACGCCACAAGTGGTGAAGAAGGTATATTAACTTTGTAATTTCGTGTGTAGCGCTAAGAAGAAATCACCTCATGTATATATATGCTTACATCAAATCAAAGTCTGAGTCGATTTGGCTTTGTCCGTCTATCCGTCCGTTTGTTTATTTCTTATTGATATGCTCAAATCCACAATTATTGACAGAGCTCAATGAAAACCAAATCAAAATCTGAGTCGATTCAGCTATATCTGTCCGTTTGCCTGTTTTTTGTTGATACGCTCAAATCCACAATTATTGACAAAATCGGTTCATTATATTAAGAAATATCTGAAGGCAACGTTTATGTTTAAGGGAAGAATTTTCGTAAAATTTGAATTAAAAATCAACAAAATAGAATAAAATTTCGTCATAATATTAGATTATATATATTTATTACCATGTCAAAAATTATCAAAATCGGTTCAGTAAAAAATAGGATATAGCTAAATATATAGTTATCTTTATGACTCATTAAGTGTTCCTGAGTTATATTTAAAAATTTGTATTTATTTTTAAATTTTATACATCTGTTAGTGTATGTGTAAGTGTGTATGTACGATACATAATGTATATAAATTACACGCATTTGTGGTGAAGGGTATTAAAGATTCGGCATAGCTGAATATAGCATTCCTATTTCCTTTATATTTTATTTACTTTATATGCAAGTGGGTTTTGATGTATTTGTTTTTGTACTTCCTGTAACCAACCATGTTATGATAAAATATTTAAAAAATATAACCTTCCTCCAATTCATCTTTATTTACCTCCTCATTTTTAAATACAGAAAAAGTAAAGAACGAATTTTCCAAAAAATGAAAAATAAAAAATAAATGGAATAAAAGTTAAATTAAAAGCAAAAAAAAAAAAAAACGAAAAGAAATAGAATGTAATAAATTTCAAACAATTCTTATGGCAAATATAAACAAATAAATTTATGTTTATATGAGTGAATTTATTTTAGATTTTTCCATATGAATAAAATATGTATATAAATTTGTGTATTTATTTATTTACTTTGTCATTTATTTGCATGAAAAATATTAAATGAATTTTCTTGTAGAATTTAAATTAAGAAAAAATTTTAAATATCTGGATTTAGTTGATGTTTTCTCAAGTGCCAGATTTAAAATGGTTTTTAAATAATATTTTCGTATATAGAAAAAGAAAATTAATTAATTGGAAATCAGTAGTGATAACTGAATATCAAGAGTGGTGATAAAAAATAAAACTGGAGGCAACTAAAATTTGTTTAGTGCAGCACATCGATTATTTGGGAAATACAAAAACTAGAAAGAATGCTGTTTTCGTTAGTTAGTTGTTATGTTTAGACTGAATAAATTAAAAGTAATGAATAAAGTTACAGATTTATTTCCAAAATGAATCGATTGTGCATCAAAATACATTACTACATGGATACAGGCTTTCAATTCAAGAACAAGGTTATATTCTGTTTCACAACTTGTGACGATTTAGGGTATATTAAATAAATATTTCATCCAAAAAGTAGAGGCAAAATATGTACTAAGTGTGTTGCGGAAACTCTACAGAAATTATTTAGGCAAAAAATAATTTATAAATTATTCTTTCTTTATAAATTTTCTATGTAAAAATTCAAATATTCATTAAATGACAGTTATTTAATAACTTCACAATTGTTTTCATATTTCATATCCATTTTTAGGTTAAAATAAAATAAAATTATATTAAATATATTTCGATATTTGTGCCATAATAACAAAAAACTGAATAGGAAAACAAAAAAATTAATAGTTCTGGGTTCCGTATTTGCAGTATAACCATGTTATGTGTTGTTTGAAAAGGATGAGTGTATTATAACAATATAATTCTATATATGATATATTTATTCTTCTTTAATAATATCATAAGTAATATTTACTTTTAACACTTGTCTTATGGAAATTTGTGGCAATATTTATGGTGATTTATGGTGACAAGTAAATTGTTCTTTTTTTGGGGGGTTTAAGGTTGTTGTGGTTTCGGTCGATAAACTGGCGTTATTAATAAAAACAATTTTTTGTGTCTACCATTTAGTAGATAATAACTTTTAGTTTATTTGTAATAATTTACGTAAATCTACCTTTGAGAATATGTTAATGTTTTTATTTGGAGCTAAACAGTATTAAACTCAATTATATATTGATTATTTTTTATGGCAGCTATTGTGAAGAAAAAGAAACAAATTAGAAACTAAAAATGATGAAATTTGGGGAAAAATACAAAATACTGATAAAATAATAAATTTTAAAGAAATTGGTGTAAAAGTTCAATACTTTTTATCGTATGAGTTATATTAGAAAATAATATTAAGTATACGCTAATTCAACGCAATTAACCATATATTAGATCTCCTTTTACTTTAAACGAATGTTAATGAAATGTCCAATAGTATTTCAACTAACAAATCCCAAATTAAAGGCAACTCATAAAATGATTTTTATATCCTACACCACTGTATGTATGTTTGTATGTATGTTTGTATGTTTGTATGTATGTATGTATGTATGTATGTATGTATGTATGTATGTATGTATGTATGTATGTATGTACAAAACATTTGCACTGATCTTTGTTACATACATCCATCTTAAGTATACCATTCAACACAGAATCACTTTCTGAGTCAATTTAACGATGTCCGTCCGGTTGGCTGTCCATATAAATTTGTGAACGCTGTACAGGTCACAATTTTTGAGATACATTGATGAAATGTAGTACGTGTTATTATTTAGGTCCAATAACCTAATGAAATTGGCCATATTTGGTATAGTCTTTCAGATGCATCCCATACAAATGTCCTCTCGGAATAAAGTTTTAACTTTATAAAAGTCCTTAATATAAATTTATCCTAACGAAATTTGACTGAAATCAGTCGTATAATGTTCTAAATTAAACGAAGGTCGGTTTATTGCTTCTCGTAGGTTTAAGGGCATAATACATTAGGATTGTAGTTGGTGGAATTAAGATAAATATAAGCAAAAATCGATGTGCAAAATTATTCGAGGTTGGTCTATAATTTTGTAGTTCCATTTAACATTTAAATGCAAGTTTCACAATCATGTATTGCACACTTAAGAATAAATCAGAGAAAAAAGTTATTTAAGGTAGTTAATTACATTTTCTAAAATACCATTTATAACCAATATTGTGGTGTAGAGTATAATTGACTCCACTAGGTTATCTTAAATTGTACGAGCGTTATATTTGCTTTTTAAAGTTAAAAAATTTTTATTGACAAATCTTCTAATTCCTGAATGATTTCCTCTCAATCCACTTTTCTGTTACATACAATAGACTGTTCCCTTAAAAAGATTTAAAAGTAATATAAACCGCCTGCAAATGATTACATTTATATAAGCCGATTTACTTTAAATTCTCCCATATTCCTTTTAAATAGCTGAAAACCTTTTCTTTAATTCCATTTAATTTCATTTCAATTTTAACCAACCGAATAGAGAAAAAATGAAAACCTACTGTGTATATTAAATGGTTAACTGAAACACAGTTGGAAATATTTTATGAAAATATAAAATTCACGTCCCAGGAAAAAAGGAAATACATACGGCGACCATATAAAATATTAGTGAAAGTCTTTTTTTTTAATGTAACAGACACGCACAAATGAACATTTATAATATAAAAGGTATGAATGAAGTTCATATATGAATATTAGAAGGGTCCCGAAAACATATTATTGGTTACATATAATTTTTTAACGTATGTTAGAATTCCTTAAAACTGCAGATTATATAAAACGTGAAACACCGGATTATGATTATCCACATTTATTGGAGGTCTAGACGAAGACATTACACTTTTGGATTTCCAGATCTGTATTCCTTACTAATATTTAGACTTTAGAATTTTATGCTTAATTCAAAATTTCGATTGAGAGAATCAAACTGGAGAGGTTCTGGACTCAGCCCTATAGGGTTATCGAAGATAGATTTACACTGAATCATTTTGTTATATATATTAAAAGAAATTGACTCAGGATCTTGCAAAATTTTGATAATAGAAAACTCAAATGTATATAACTCGAAAACTATAAAATATTTATGGGATTATGGAAGTGAATATGATAATCGAAAACAAAATTTTATATTAAAGAATAAAAACTTGATAATTTGTCAGTATTACTAATGAAGTCTACTGATATCTAGGAATGAATGCTCTTTACTGAAAAAGATTTTATATCGTTTACAGTTAATCGATGGACTGGATACAATATTACATTTATTTTAGAATTTATTGCAGAAAGGTATCTAAAGTTAATAAATTGGTTTAGGTACCGTACAAACAAATCTCTCTCAAGGAAATTCCATAAACATCCAATATTGAATACAATGGAAAATAGTAATAATAACTAAAAATTTGGCAAAGGAACCTCCCTCATACATATACATAACTTGGTAGGCGTAAATATGGCACATGTTACAAATTCATACTTTTATTGTGTATGAAAACCTTAAAGTTTGAGTTTTTAGAGTAAATGTGTGTGAGTCAGTTATTGTATCGCTCAAACAAACAAAATTTAAATAATTCTATTTTATCTACCTTTAACATACATTCCTAAACATACTTCTTTTTAAGTCACCCTACCTCTACATTCATACATACACTAACACATTGTTTATGGTCATTTGTTTTTGAAATAAAATTCCAAAAACTGATGTCATTTTACATTTTATTTTACCTTTATTATCATTCCAAGAACATTATGACCAGCAACACGGTGGTGGTCAAAGTCATCATCATTATTATAATCATCATTATGACCAATGTCATCATCAAAAACATTTACGTGTTCAAGCATTAGCAATTAGTTTAAATGTGTGTATGATGTAACTATAGATATGCGAATATGCGTGTTTGTATGTATGTGTGTAATAATATTTTCCAAATATTAAACCTTTTGTTTCACTTTTTTTGTTTTTGTTCGTGAGGGAGGAATATTTGTGGCATATTGTAACATGTGTTACATGGGTGTTTATACCATTCACCAGCATAGATAGATGGGGTATTATACGTTTGTGGTGGAGTTTGTAACATACAAATAAAAATGGTGTAACACCTATATTTAAGTTTACCGTTCGACTCAGAATCACTTTCTGAGTCCGTCTGTCTGTCCGCCTGGTTGTCTGACGGACGGATATTCAGACCGCTGATATTTGAGATATCTTGATAAAATTTGGCGCATATTTTTTCCCAAGGCTATTGAAATTGGCCATATTCCGTCCTTATTTCATGTAGCTCTTATACAAATATCCATCTAAAATGAGGTTTTAAGGCCATAAAAGTCCGAATATAAAGTTATTTAAACAAAATTCAACAGAACTAAATCTTTTTACATTTTAATTAGACGTGCCTAATTGTGGTAGGATTAATTAATTTCTTCTCATAGGTCCCATAAAAGCCCCCTCCAACTATCACTTTGAAGGGCATAAATCTCACGCACGTTTGTAATAACAACAGCTCAAATTAAGATAAATATAATCTTAAATCGACGTTCGAGATTACGCGAGGGTCGACGCATCATATAACCCACCAGAAAAAATCATTTTCAAATGCATAAATTCAGGTTAATGCTGCCATAATAATTCAATCATAAATTAAGAAAGCAGAAAATTTTCCTAACTGTCATTTACAACCAACGATGTGGTGTAGGGTATAACATAGTCGTGCTTGATCGACTACAACATTCTTACTTGCTTTATTTTTGTTATTAAATCCTTAAAATTATTACTTTTTTCCATTTTTATTATAATACTTTGCGGATATGACCTGTCGTTGTTTGTTATTGATCCTTCAACATATGAAAATATAAAAACCTTGGAAAATAAATGATATTCAAAATATGTTTTTTTTTTTTTTTTGCAAACATTTCCATTATTACATTTTTGCTGTGTAGTGAAAAGAAGTGAATTTGTGACACATAAACAAATTTAGAAAATAGTGATATAAATTGACAATAACTACATCAACTAAAAGCTATGAAAACTACATAAATATTAAATTTTATTAGCTTCCGTTAACATGTATGTGTGTGTTTGTGGCAACATATTTACAATGTTAATTTTTGTTTGGTAATAAAATCCCATATAAGGACCTTGTTCGCAATTTGGTTTTAGGCATATAAATATCTTTTAATAGACTTATATTGAAATTTGGCACAATAATTATTCCAACTGTCTTTAAATTATGTCATTATTCTGACTAATACATATTTGCTCTATATTTTGTTGTAGTTCTCATATAAGACCTTTCACAGAAATCAGTTTTAAACTTATAAAACTTGAATATATTAACCAAATAGATTTACGATCATTTTTCTGTCTTGAATATATATTATTTATTGATAATGAGAGTATAGGTACATTTCCCAAATTAGGCCTCATCCAAGAAAATCTTTTCAAGCTCATAAAACAATTATATTTTATCAATTATTTTGTTACTGATTTGATGAATGTTAGTCCATATGTTAATAAAGCTCTCATTAAAGGCCCCTTAAAGGACACTTTTATTTGAATAAATTTGGAACAATTATTTTTTAAACTGTCAATTATCGGACCATTTTGGTTATAACTGCTATTTAATCCCTCTTTCTGATATAATATTTTAGGCTTAAAGTCTGCTTAGCTGTGGATCCATTCCATTGAAATTCTGTAAATAACCAAGTTGTTTCTAATATATTTAACACTATTTGATACGAAAAACCTCACCAAAAATATCACCCTTTCGAAAATTTTCGGAAACCTTCTTATTTCCCCTCTTAATTGTCATCTTATCCCATAGATAAATTCCGTAAAATTCACAGTTCAAGAACATTATTAACAACCATCATCACTAAAATCGCACAAATATGGCCTGACGATTCTTGCGGTGCCTACACACTTTTAGTCACAAAGTTTACTAGAGTTGATGTGATAAATTATTCGGATGACTGTTCAGTTATGGCGTCATGTATAAATTTTGAAACCATTGGTAAAGGGTAATGTAAAAACATAGAAAATATGTTAACTAGTACAAATTAAAGACATTAAATAAAGAGCCTTCATGTAACAATATTTTTTATTCCACATCTTATATATGTGCATGTAGTGAGGGTACACTAATTTCATAACCATTATTTCCATTATCTTGTTTTATATTCCCTTTTGTATAATAGACGAAAGGACACTATTAAATTACAATAGAAAACAATTACTAAAACATCATAAATCAAAAATTTATTAGTTTTTATTTTTGAAATCAATATCAACATGTCCTTGATTGACACCAAATATTTATCATATCACTTTCGATTACTCATTATGTAAACGCATATAAAAAACAAAACAGACACATGTAAAAAAGAACAACCATTAAAGCGATCCACAGGTCATACATATTTTTGTAATTATTGTAAATAGTTTAATACAGTCTCGAGAAGAATTATTAGCACAGCAAGTGAATTTTTCTTTTATCCAAATTTTTAGCCATTTAAAAAATTTTCACACGAATAAAAACGTGTTTGGAATAATAACGCTGGTAGGTTTTTTCAAAAACAATTTTATTATTATTTACATTTAAAATCATACTAACTCGATTTTGCAGAGCAAACGTTTTGGTATACCTTTAAAAAATTAGATATATTTATATATCCATTTTTCCTTTAACGTCTTTTGAATATAAGATTTATTTGAAATAGATCACTTCTTGACCCATCTTCCCACTTATGCAAGCTTACCGATACCCGAAGATGACATACACCCACACACTATTACTCAACCTTTGCCTATTTTACAGTAGGAGAAAGATTTTTTGTTTTTTATATTCTATATTGGGCTCTTGAAACACGGTAATTGGGTAATCATTACGATATGTATTATATTTGCTTTCATCAGGGAAAATCACCTGAATATCAAAATGTAACAGATTTACTTTTAAACTCTTGCACATATTCTAAACACTTAATTTGACTCTCTACAAACAGTAATTGGGTGAACATTTTTGTTATATTCCTATAGAATGATAGCGTTTAATTCTACGACAATTTAGTAAATTTCTTGGGGACTTAAAAATGTAGGTATGTATTGTATGCAAAAATATTATAACTTCTCTCGTGGTTTCAAGATTTCTGAAATTTCAGAAATAATGAACATGCAGAACTTAGTGTTCCTATAGTTTTGTTCAGTAATTTAATGACTTTTTTAAAAATATTTTAACTAAAGAATGTTTTCTGTATTTAACAAAATGCATGCAGTATTAATGACATAAAAATTAAGATTATACATAAAATGCTTGCTGTGCCAATAGTTTTGTTTGGAACTGTATTTATATGTTTATACATGAAATTCGAAGCAAAAATTTTATTTATGATTTATTGATTCATGCCAACAACAAGCAAAGGACATAACAAAAATGTATGACAATTTATTTCTCTGATTAAATATGTTTAGGTTTATTGATTATATTAAATACATAATTTTTCAATCACTATATTTTGATCTACGCATTAACACAATTTCGTAAGGAATAACCCAGCAAAAAACTCATAAAGGATTAAGTAAAGTATTTGTTTTTAAGAATATATTATTTATCATAGAATTATATGCTGAACCCACTTTAATACCGTTAGAGTTAGAATCTATTTCTGCATCGTATTATTGTCCCAAAATAAATATGTATGGCTAATTTCAAAAAAATTATATTCAAAATTGCGGCAAATATAGCATACAGATTTTGGGTGCATCAAATTTTTGTTGGAAAAATTAATTTTTTTTCGGAATTTTGAGTTTGACTCAAATGTGGGTCAATGACTTTTTTGCCAGTGAACCGATATCGCTTAGGAAAATAACAAACAATGTGGAAAAATTTCATAAAATTCGGACAATTATTCTAGGCGTGAGAATTGTTCCAACAACTGACATACGGACATAGCTGATTTTTGCTATTTCTGTACTCTTTTTGTTTTCTGAATCATGGACCAGCATATAGAGATTTACAATGTCTACCTTTAATAGCCAAGTATTTTTTCTCAATTTATAAAATAATATTTGGGAAATTTTTAAAATATCAACATAACTCAGATGGTCAACTTTGGAGAGTCTAGAGTTCTAGATCAATACTGACCCATGTCAAATTTCATAAGCATATCTCTAATAGTTCAAAAAATACAAAATTATATAAATTTTATTTCACACATTGTGAGACGCGTGCTATTCCAAGAATTATTTCGAAAGAAAGTTATTTACTAAGAAAAAATGTTTGTTGGGATAATATGAATATAAAATAATTTTTACATAATAAATTTTAACCTTAATATTAAATTATTTTAAGGTCGTAAATTTAATTACAAAAATTTGAAATATTTAAAATGTACATAATTAATTTGATTGATTCTGTAGCTTCACTTTTGTTTTTGTTATTAATAAATTTAGGAATTCATAATTAAGGAATTTAATAGGAAAATAAATAAAATAAAATTTTTCTCCGATAAATATGTGAAATACAGTCCAAGAGGAATATAACCTATTACATTTTGGAATTAGGTGCTTTTCTACGATGGAAGTAAATTTTATGTGACCGAATTGCTGTATTCAAAAAGCCCAATACAGAATATGAAAAATAAAATTTTTCTACTACTGTTAAATACGGCAAAGATGGTATAATGGTGTGGGGCTGTATGTCATTTGCTGGCGAAGCTGAGCTAGTTTTCATATTTTTAAAGAAAATTTGCGAAAAAGTTAAATTTACACATAATGTTGAATATTCCAACAAGACAATGATTCAAAGCTTATGACTTACCACACCCACCGCAGTCCCATGACCCCAATCCATTTGTAGGAAAAACTGGTCAGACGAGTCAAAAAGCGACTTATTTCAAATAAATCTGATCTTAAAAAGATGTTAAAAGAAGAATGAAAAGAAATGTTCAGTAAGTTCAAAAAATTTAGTCCGTTGAGTGCCAAAGCGTTTAGATGAAGTTATAAAACTGAAAAATTTTATAAATGTGGTTTCTAGTCCTTTTGTTTGGCAAAACTGAGTTAGTATGACCTTAATTTCCTTATAATTAAATAAAAGAATGTTTTTGAAAAAAAAAACCTACTTGAGTTATTTACAACATTGTTGAAGGTAATTGCAAATATATTTTTCATTTGCGTGAAAAGTTTTAAAATGGCTAAATATTTGGAATAAAGAACATTAACAAATGATATTATTGGCTATGGTGAATTTTCAGTACCCTCCATCACAAATTTGTGATTTTAACACGTGAAATATCATACATACACACTCACACACAAAGTCTCAGATATACAAAAGATTTTCTTAAATAAAGCACAGGAACACTTAATGAGTCATAAAACCAGCTATATTTTTAGCTTTAAAGTTCTTCACTTAGAAACTTACTATCGATCTTTAAATATACTAAGCCGGTTTTAAATAAGAAACTCCTTGGGACTATAGCAAATACTCAGGCAATATTTCATTTAACTCTGTCAATTATTGTGGATGTTAGCGTGCCAAGAACAGATACAGATAGACGGACGGACAGGCAAATGAGTCGACTCAGATTTTGAAGAAAGAATATACATACATTATGGAGTCTGTTATGGTTCCTTCTTAGCGTTATATATGTAATTTTAAAGTGAATATACCCTTTTCACCACTTGTGGTGGAGGGTATAAAAATACAGGTGTTGTGCTAATAGTTTTGCTCAAGACTGTATTTATCTTAACATATTCTTACAAAAAATATTAAAATTAATTCAAAATGTTCTTAAATGTTTACCTGCAAATAAACAAAAGAAGTAAATTATTAAATATTTTCAAAGGATTTCATACAGCTGCTTACATAATATTATAAAAATTAAATTATTTAAAATTATATAAACAATATTGTTTCATGAACTGTAACAATTTAGTATTAACCTATAAAATTGTATAACATATTTTATTGCCCATTTATATTTTATAGAAATACATATATTTACTTCCTGATGCCGTGACTCCAACTACAAATAGATTCACATGGAAACCATGAAACCTAAATCGTGGAAATCTTACACGCACCTTTTGAAATTTATAATCCTTTCATCCTATTTAAGATTTGTTTTTGTAGATTAAAAGTAACATAAAAAGCTTTAAATTCTTTAAGTGTAATGAATCGTATTTAGAGGTCATATTAAATTAGGGTTAAAGTCAAAATAGTCATGAATATGGAAATGGTGATATATTTTGTTATATATTCATCTTGATAAGAATTATAAATATATCAATTAATGTTAAATCTGTTCAAACAAGTTCATTTTATAATTACAGATATTAACTTCAATTAAATAATTGCTTGGTTGCCCGATGCGCTTCACTGCACAAAAATTTTCCTTATTTAAAATCTCAAACAAAGTTTCACAAATCACAATGTGTATTGCAAGAGTAATTAGGACTAAATTTGAATATTCGATAATCTATATCTGCTTTGTATACTTCTTCCCCTGATCCTCTTTACCATACATATTGTCCAGTAAACAGGTCCTTGATAAAGTGATTTGGACCAAAGTGAAACAATATTTTTTTTTAATATTCTGTAATTAATATTTTATTTGTTATTATGAGGGACACTCCTCCCCCTGGTTCTATCTTTGCTACACTTGGTCCAGTTAAACAGATCCTTGAGAAAGTGATTTTGACCAAATTTTAGAACTTTCGTTTGTATAATTCTTAAGATATTCGTTAAACAATATTTGCTTTGTAAGGGTGTAATCTTCCCTGATGCTCTCGGAATTGTTTATAGTTTATTATTGGATTATATTATTCAACTTATTAAGTTCTGAACGGCTCTGACTTATGAATATCTTCAACTTTTTTTAATTGTCAATGGAATTTATAATCTGGCTATGACTATTTTGGAGGTCTACTTTTGTTCTTTAAACCCACTAAATATTTTGATTCGCACGAAAACAAAATTTTTTGAAAATACATTCGCCCTTGCTCTCCACCACTTACATTACACCCTAATTCCGAAACTGCAGTAACTGGATTTAAAAATGAATTAGGTTTTAAAAATGGATCAATAGAAAAAATGTATGAAAAATTTTTATTCACCCCAAAATTTATATCGCAGTTTTTAATATAATTTTTAGAATTTGCCATATTTATTTTGATACAATAATTAACATAAAGAAATTAGATTGTGCTGGGGTCATTATTTGATCTAGCTCCCATATGAGGCCACTTTCAGGAATATATAACTCTTAAAATGAAGTTTGATGCAATGTGTTTTCTAACTCTCTTCAATATATATTAAAAACTTTACTAATATCGGTCCATATTTTTATAACGCTTTAGAGCTTATAACACTCTTATATAAACACGAGTCAATTTTATTTAAAATTATGAACAATGTGTTCAAACTGTCTTGAATATTGATCGGTTAATTTAAATCTTGTCGTCGCAAAAAAATCTATTTGAATTCACACAATTTTTGCTATAACAAAATATCATAAATATATGTTACTTAATTTAAAGCCTCTTCGCAGAAAATGGTTTTAAATTTGAACCAATTTTTTTAACTGTATTTAGTATTATGAATCTAACTTAATGATTTTATATCCCGGAATACTGGTTTAGCCTTAAAGGTTCTTAAATATAAACCAGATCGATTGAAATTAAAATAACTATATAATTGTTTTCATTATACTTATATAATTAAATGCAGAAAATTGTTTCTTTGTCATTGATTTATTTATAAAATCGGCCATTAATATCTTTAGCTCGGTTCCACTATTTATATATTTATATATGTTAAATTCGCAAATATGTTACCTTACTTTATTGTAGTTCTTGTGAACGAATAACAAGTTTGATGGAGCAAAATCTTCAACTCATGCTAATTTTTGTACAATGTTAGTGGTGGAGGATACTTAAGATTAGGCACAGCCGAATATAGCATTCTTACCCTATAACACCATAGGTGGTGGGCGTATTATGCTTTTGTGCAGTCTTGAAGATATCTTAATGAAATTTGGCATGTACTATTATTTTGGCCCAAGCACGATACCTATTGAAATTGGTTATGATCGGTCCATTATTTCATATAAGTCTAATTCAAATTTCCCCCCGAAATGGGATTTTTAGCCCTTAAAATTCCAAAATATAAAACTATTTTAACCAATTTTTTTATGATGTTTCAAATTATACGATAATCGGTCCCATACAACCACCCTTTTAAATATCACTTTAATTCATAAATCAAAAATGAGAGAAAATGATAAGCCAAAATCGCTGTGCGAAATTAAGCAAGGGTCGGTTCATAACCGTTTCTAATTCTCATATGGTCTTAGAGAAAAAATTCCCTTTTAAGCGCATAAATTTCACATAAAAGTATCATAATAATATATTGCATACATAAGCATAAAAAGGAAAGTAACGATAATGCTTCAAATTATACAATCAATCAAAGCAACAATCAACAATATAGTGTAAGATATTAAATAGTCGGACTTGACCGACTTAAACGTTCTTACTTGTTTTTTAATTCAATTATTTATCGCAAGATTTCTCAGTAGGAAGAAATAAAATTTAATAACAGATCAAGGTGTCTACATGGGATAAAAACTAAGTTAATATAGATATAATTGTTTTATTGTCAATTAAAATTGAATTTAAATACAAAACAAAAATTAATTTTCAATTAATACTCAATATTATTGAATAACTAATTGTGTAGTGATTATAACTTAACCTCAATAAAATAAAATATGAAAACAGATCTTAAAATAACATAAACAAATTTTCTCATAATTAAATCGTTAAATATTTATACAAATTTTTTTTCGATTTTTATAAGTCCACATGTATTAAGAAAAATTCATTATTTATAGCATAAATTAAATGTTATTTTTCCCCTCAAATTTTATTTCGGCTTCCTTTATTATTATCAGAAATCCAAAAGCGGAAATATGAACGTACACCAATGGTCTCTAATGGCACACCTTGTACAAATGGAGCATTAGTGAAATTAACATAAATTATAGAGTTGGAGTTTATTTTGGTAAATTTTAGTATAAATTCTCTTTTGCTTTAAATCAATACATATAAAAATGAACCTGTGTTTGTTTGTTTGTTTCTTTGTTTGGGACTTATAGACAACTTAACTACTACACCGATTACGCTGAAATTTCCAAATAATAATTCCGATAGGAACAGAGGAGGAATGTCTAAAGAACTATAATTATGAGATTTATTAAATTTGGTTACAATCATTTTCTCAAAAATCTGTTTCACTGAACACAATATAGGACAGATAGAAACAGGGGGAGAGTTACCTCCCATACAATTCAAATATTGATTATCGAATATATAAAGAACTATAACAGTAAGAGATTTCAAATGTGCTACCATAATCATTCCCAAAGATCTGTTGACAAACAAAACGTAGAACATATATGACCACCTCCCATACAAAGGAGGAAAGTTAGACCCCATGTTAAACAAATAATGATTATCGGATTTCTAATGAACTATTAGAGTGAGAGTAATTAAATTTTATCTTAATTACCTTCTCCAGGAACTGTTTAACTGGAAAAAATGCTCTAATCACCTTCTTAAAGAATTGAGGTGGTGAAAACAATATATGACAGACAGGACTCTGGTACTCTTACAGCTAGAATTCATTATTTGTCCTTTGTGAACATGCAAAGAAAACATGAGAATCGACTTTTATATATAAGTTATTAATTGTCTAATATCTAAAGAACTATTTCACATACACTTTTCAAATCTTGTCACTTTTCCATGAAACGATTTCAAAACAAATAGAGTCAGGGGATTTTCGAAAATCTCCCATTTCATGAAAAATGTTTAATACATTTTCGAGATTTCTTTCGAAATCTGGGATTGAGGAGAATTTTTGTGCAACAAAGCGCACCGGGTAAAAGTAAGTTATAATTATTCAGTGAGAAAACAAGTTTGCCAGAGAAAATTAAATCTTATAATCTAGATTAGAAGTTTTATTCCAAAAAAAAAATATATAGAAAATATAACAAATTATTTATGTAATTATTTATGTGCAATTACACCAAATATTTAAGGAGGGAATTTGAAAATGTTTACTAAAACTCACAATTATTATTGTTGAGAGAGCAAAACCAAAATATTATAATTAAATTGCCTAATGACATTTTCTAAAAAAATTAAGTAATAAAGCAAAAGATATTATTATTAAGTAATTAAACCAGGCGGAGAAAAATTTTACAAATCGACAAAAAATATACAAAATTAAATTTGGTGCAGGAAGATCACATATTGAAGTCAAATATAGCGAAATTGTAAAACAATATATGCCAATTTCCAAATATAGACCTATAAAAGCACTAAATATTTTCTTTTTATAACTTACACCACCATAGGTGGTTGGGATAACATGCGTTTGTGCTGATGTTTGTAATATACAATTTACGGTTTTCTGAGTCAATTTGACAACGTCCGTCTGTCTGCCCGTCCGTGTTCCCGTTGTGAACACTCAACTAGTTGAAATATTTTTGATCTCTTGATGAAATTTGGTACATATTATGTTTTCTCACAAAGACAAAGCCTACTGAAACTGATCATGTTCGGTCCAATATTTTAGGTACCTCTCGTAGAAATGATCTCCAGAAATGAAGTATCCAAAAATGTAAAATTCATAATGTGTATAAGGATTTTGGTAACTGTGTCATCATTCAAGGTGCACCTTCTGTTACGGAAGGCCTCTACTATTGCGCCATTGCTGGTCTATAAATTAAGAAAAAAGGTAATAGTGCTGGCTCGACCTTGTGATATTTACTTACTGTACGTCTCTGATTACTGAGGTTATTTAGTAATGAATGAACAGATGAGTTAGTTAAAAAATGTTCCGAATCTGATATATCTGATGTGGAATCAAGTTGTAGACTACTTGATCTAAGCAAGGCAACTCATGAACCGCAATTGTAAATACGTATAAAGATATATGAAACATGTATTCACTGGTCAATCGGTGTTAGTAAACAATGCCACTAGACTGGGATTGCCCCTCAACAACTAATGTCGTTACAAACTCAGAAAAACTCTTAATGGAGATAAATATTCAGCCCTTAAAATTCTAATAAATAAACACATTATATTAATATATTTCTTTTTTCAAATTTCACATTATTTCTTAAAAAATAAAAAAACAAAATTAATTTTTGTAATTTTTCTTTTAAATTCAAAAAGAATAAAAAATCCTTTTGAATTATTATAAATAAAACTCACACTTTAAATATTTCCTGTTGAAAGAAATTCATGAAGAAAATACTTTAGATTGCTTATCACAAAATTAAATCATATATAGGAATATTAATCTTTATAAAACCTACTTTTAGCAACACGAATTTTGTAGCATACACCATAACAAGTGAAAAATATGAGTACATTAAGTTTAACACTCCATAAGTAACATCAAGGAAATACATTTAAAACCTCATAAATGATACATATACATATTCTTGATCCATAGACAAATCTCAGCTGATTAAGTTATACATGACTGTAACTGTTATATGTTAAATTGTTTATAGTTCTCAATCAGATATTGTTCAGTTAAGTTACTGAAATACACTTTACACCATAAATATTTAAAAAGGGCATCCTGATAAAATAGTTTTCTATATAAAATATGTAGGAGCTCTCATAAATTCGGATTTTCGTACACCCTCTTTTGTTAAAATATTAAATGCACTATGGGCATTTAAAGGGACAACGAATAATTATTTTAACTTAATCATTCTAAATAAAAAAATTAAGTAACTTTAACATTTTTTATTTCTAGTTAAGTTGTTGTTATTGTATAATATACTTGTAATTTTTATTCCTTCATCTCTTTTTAACAGCTGGTTCTCTATAAAACTAAATAGAGACTTTTCTCTTTTGTTTTTTAATTCATTCTGAATAGTTCTTATTATTTTGTTTCCATTTCCCTGGTTATTTTTCTTTTTGACTTAAGTTCATTCATTCTCACTCCCACCTATAAATAAAAAAAGTTAGTTAATGGCGGCGTTATACAGTGTCGTGTTTTCATACAAACGGCTTTCCAAAAAAGAAGGAGTTATCGTCAGTGTTACCGTTGGTGCGACTTTAGTCGCATATTGCGAGTTTTTCAACTGCTTGTGACTTTTTTCCTCTTTTTGTCCCCTTTTTCAAAATCTGGATTTTTCGGCATAAAACTTCACGAAATTTCATTAATTTGGCTTAAAAAGGACATAGAAATCTAAATAGTAATAAAATTAAGAAAAACCAAACTGTTGTTTAATATTCCAGATATTTTCAACATTTAACGGAAAAGAGTGCAAATTCATCATTTCAAAATTTTTTAAATTTATTTAAATGTTTAAATTTTTGGTGAATTAAAAATATGGCGACTTTTGTTCCGCAAATCACCTTTAAGATGCGAATTTATTTTCCGAATTCTGCCTTTTGTGCGACTTTTCGAAAAATTTCAATGGTCACGCTGAATATTGCAGAATGAAAATTGTTCCACGTTACTAAGTATTAAATGAAAATCTAAGATGATTTATCTATGTCCGTCTGTCCTTCTTTTTTTGTCATTCTAATTTATTTATTTATAGCTGTAGATCAATGAAAATTAGTAAAAATGTTTTTCGCAAATCACTGTTAAAAAATAATTAAATTGATTTACTAAAACTGATATCAGAAAGAAACTTCATTTTTTTTAATTTTGAATTAAAAGCAAAAAGTTTTAAAAAATCTGGTCGATATATGCAACTATATATATTTCCTTAATGTACCAAGAATGATCAAAATAGGACAAGTAAAAAAAAATTTGTTATCTTGGTATTTTTCTTTTAGAAAGCACTGAACTTGAATATTCTTTACAACCAAACAGACCAAGAGAGAGACTTATCCCAAGTTAATTCTAATTTAAAAAAATAAATTTGCAATTTTTTTATCATTTTTGTATATCGATAAGTTTTCTACAATTTTTAAAGTTTAAATACTCATAACTTTTTGGAAATAGAATATTAAAAAAAATTGGTTCAATCATTTAAAGGAACTAGTACAGTTATATTTCACATTTTTAACCGACCTCACGACACTGTGCGGCATTGGCTTACAAATGGCTTTAGAAATAAAAAATAATAACGGAAATAAAAATGAATGAAAATAATAATAAAAGTGAAAAATCACATTGAACACAATACAAAACCACTTAATGTTTAAGCGTAGAGGTGTTTTACTTACACCAGAAAAGTAAAATAATAGTAATTCAAGATAAATATCAAACGCCTAATGGCTTCTAAATGGGAATTAAATAGAAAAAAGTCCAATAATACATTAATAAAAAAAACCTAAAAATAAGTATTTTTCAAAAAAATGAGAATTTAATGAAATAATACTAAAATTTATAGCAATATGTTACAAATCGTATCAATGAAGCAGATAAAAATATAAATTGGAATAAGAATAAAAAAGATTGAAATAAAATAGAACAAATACTCAAACCAAAAAATCAAACATTGAAAAGACTTCAAAACTGAAATGAATGTTAGATGACTATGAAAACACAAAAGTTTAAAGAAAAGGGAAGGATAACCAAACACATGAAGTGAAAGAAGTGAAGAAACAGTATATACAAACCCTTTCAATTATTTATATAACCAATATTTCATTTATATACTCAAGTAACTAATTCCACAGAAAAATGTTCAATTTATAGAAAAATTTAGAAACATTAAAGGAACAACATTTTATTTCGTTGTCCCTTTATTTTCCCCAGCTGAACGCTTGTCCCTTTGCCAAATTTCAGGAAAATGGAATCAGCTGAATTAAGTGAAAATCTTATTGTAAATTGAATTTATTTCATTTTTATGTGGACATTATTAATAGTCAATGGTCCTTTCTGCAATTAAATTATCTTAAGCATTCCAGGTGTGAATCCGAATTTTCAAAGAGATTCTTCGAATAAGTGTTCTTCTTCCCAAACAAATTAAAAGACAAAAACAATTAAAAATTCCACTGGTCAATAAGATGTTGATTTAATACAGAGAACACGCATAAATATCAATCAACACCACTAGGAAGGTTCTTCACCTTATAGAAGGAGTTATTTTAGCCATTGCAACTTTAGTCGCAAATTGTCATTGTTTTAAATGCGTGTGATTTTTTGTGTAAATTTCATAATTTATAATTGCTACTTTTTGAAATTGCCACTTTTTGTCTCTTTCGTAATTTCAAAATGTGTTAATTTTTGGTTAATAAAACCTTTTGAGAAAAATGCACTTTTTGTGCGACTTTTCAAAAAATCTCAGCAGTAACGCTAATTCTAGTAACAACAAATGCTGCATTATCCTGAAAGAAGGAACCGGAAATAAAAACAAAAATGATTAATGCAACTAAGACAAAACTAAAGATTAAAACTCCAGCAGCGAGCTTTGTTGAGGTCCTCTTCTCCTGTTAAGAACAACGGGGAAATATTTGTTTACGAATTTTGTAGAGAAAAGTATAAAGATATGGGGGTCTCAAAATACGTTTTTTGTCATAAGTATCCACACTGTCGTAGGGCTCTTTGTTCTTAATGTTGGATGCGCAAGGGGCCTCACAACTTGGAGTTTTCTTCTGGATTAGTTATATATATATATATATATATATATATATATATATATATATATATATATATATATATATATATATATATATATATATATATATATATATATATATATATATATATATATATATATATATATATATAGATAGATATATAGATATTTAGATCGATAGATTAGATAGTATAATGTATGACTAGATTTCTTCGGCGAGAGAGGATTTTAAATCCAGATAATTAAAAATTTCAAATTTAACCTATAATGATACGGGCACTCGATTGATGTGGTTTGGTAGCCTACAATATAGGATCCCATAATATGACAAAATCGCTAGCACGGTGACTTTATACTGCAAATTGAAAGTGAAATTTCCAATAAACTAGCTGCTACGTTTCGTATATGTAGTTTAAGATTTGACTGTAATATATATAAAGTTGGTTCATTTTCTAGCATAGTCCTTTATAAAGTTATCGAAAATTAATTCTTTTCGAACTAGATTCTAAAATACGTGTGTAAGTTACATAAAAGTGGTTTTCATCCTTTTAATTTCCCTGAGCTTAGATGTAAAAGCACTTCTTAAAGCTCCAGAATATTCAACCAGAGTATACATGTTTGATTGTGTCCCATTTTCTTGCAGTTGGATCTTTATTAGAAATTTTTAAACGAAAACTCAATCTCCACGCTGAAAATTAAAAAAAAAAAAAAACAATTATTATGTTTATCTTATATTTACCTTACAAATATAGAATCTGCCTATAGATGGTGCAGATGGGCAATAAACTAGTTCTATTAGTACACCTTCCCTTTACCTGAACAAAAAAGAAATGAATTCAACTAGAAAGAAAGTTGAAAAGCAGCAGGCGAACAAAAATATCTATATAAATGAAAAGTAAATACATGATTTGGATGGAAAACTTTATTGAAAGTGAAAGAAAAATCAATAAATTGTCAATAAAAAACATTTATTTTCATCAACACAAAAAACATTGTACTACACCCCGATAAGTCTTACATAATGCAACAACAATTGCGAAGAAAAGTAAAGAACTTCTCACACTCACACAAACACACAATCAAATTTTCAACGAAGGGAAAAGAACCATAAAAAAGAAAACTTAAGAATTTCAGTAATTTAATAATGCATCAAATAGTCCAGAATAAAAAGCCCTTTTTTTTGTAACACATATACACACACATAAACACCCAAAATCCAACGGATATAGAGCAACAGAAGAAGAAAACAATAACAAGAACATTTTGGATTTTTTCCTTTTAAAAAACTGAACTAAACAACTAAATACAATGAGAAAGAAGTTGGAACATTATAGTCGGTTGAACCCGACTCTTTAATACCCTACACCACATTGTTGGTAAAAAATTTGCTTCTTTTTTTGTTTATATTTATCTTAATTTGACCAATTATTATTACGCCAACGTATATGTGAGATTTAAGTCCTTCAAAGTGATATTTCCAAGTAGGCATATATATGACCTATGAAAAGAGATGTACCGATTCTTGCATAATATCGCCAAATCTTTTATAAATCGCTTTATATTTAGACAACTTTTCAGCTTTAAACTTTATTCTGGACGAATATTTTAATTTTAATAAGATCTGCCCGTGATTCTGGTATGGAGTCTCCAACCACCTATGATTGTGTACGTTATAAATATAAGGAAAAATATTATAACAATAACAAGTATGTTATTATATTTTTTGGTTTCTAATTGCCAGTTATATGAAAATTCTTCGCTGGAACTTCGAGGCTGCCTCAGATAAAGGTATATATCTTAAGTATGCTAAACCGATTTCACTGATTTTAAATAGAAAACTTCACAGGACTATAACAAATGCTCAGCCCAAATTTCATTGAGCTCCGTCAATTATTGTGGATGTGAGAGCGCCAACAAAAGATAGACAGACGACATAGCTAAATTGTTTAAGATTTTGATTTGCTGCAAGAATATACATTATGGGTTCTGAGATGTTTCGTTCTGAGCGTTACACATAGCATAACAAAGTTAATATACCATCATCACCACTTGTCGTGATGGAAAGTAAAAATTAAGAACGAAAAGTTCGATTTTTTTATTCTCTTAAAAAACTGAACATATTTTTCAGCTAAATAATAAAATACAATAAGAGAATAAAAGAGAAAATATCACAACAAAAAAAAAAGAAAGAAAACATTTTTGTAACTTTAACAATACACAAGCGGAAAAAGTGTGTTTGTGTTATCGGAAATGGTTTTTTAAAGAAAAGTTTAAAAAAGTCTAACATAAATAAAAACACATAAAATTTAGAGAAGAAAAAATAAAAGAGAAAAATATTTACCCCTTATGGTTATCGAAATAATCAAACAATAAAACTAATTTACAAAAAAGAAATAAAATAAAAGAAAAATGATTTTTTTTACATTTTTGGGGAAGAGACAATCAATGAAACTTTAATGTCTGTGAAATCAAACAGTGGTCCCAAAAAGCAGAAGTAAAAAAAGTAAAAACTTTGAGAAAAAGAAGCTCAGATGGTTATGGTCATTAGATGATGTGTGATTGATTGTTATGTTCTTGGAATTTTATAAAAGGTCACAAAGGAGATTTACTCCTAATGTGTTACTGAAAAATTCTAATGGAATGCTTTTAACAAAAGGCATTTTAATTTTTGGACACAGTTACAAAGTTTAAGTGAGGAATTTTTAATTAAAATTAGATAGAAAGTTTTTCAGTATGTTAAGTTCGGGTATTATCAGTACAATTGTCTGCATGATAAGTTCATACTAATATATATCTCAAAAAATTCAAAACTTAGTTAAGATTTGGTACTTTCAGAACAGTTTTAAAAAATATAGTCGAATGTTGCTGAAGATTTATGTAAAAGGGTGACCTAAAGTGATTCACAAGTATTTATAGCCCAGTAAATAGCCGGCACCAAGATTTTTAATTGTGTTTTTTAAATAACTTTAATACCCTCCACCACCACAATTGGTGAAGTGGGTATATTGACTTTGTCATTCTGTGTGTAACACTAAAAACATCTCAGACCCTATAACGTAAATACATTCTTGCATCTAATCAAAATCTGAGTGGAGCTATATCCATCTGTCTGTCTGTCTGTTTTTGTGATGATCACATTCACAATAATTAATAGAGCTCAATGAAATTTGGCTTGAGTATTTGCTATAGTACTGAAAAGTTTCCTGTTTTATACCAGTAAAATCAGTTCAGTATATTAAAAGATATTGACCGATTTCTGAAGCAACCTATAAGTTGAAGCAAAAATAATTTCGTAATATTGTAAATTATAAATCGACAATTTAGAATGACATTTTGTCATCAGCGTTGCCGTTTCGAAAAGGTGCACAAAAAGGGGTTTTTGGAAAGTCGCAATTAAATGGTGATTTGCGGTACGACATTCGCCATTGGTTCAATTCACCAAAAAGTAAATTTTTCTTTAATAGTTTTAAATTATAAATTTGTACACTTTCCCGTTTAATGTTGAAATAATTTTGAATACTAACCAATAATTTGGTTTCCCTTTTATTTAACAAAATTTCGAGATCCATTATTATTTCGCAGATAATTAATTTTTATGATTCTACTGTTCTTAGTTTAAATTTGTTCATCCATAATTTATATAAAATTTATTGATATGACCTTTTTAAGCCAAATTAATTAAATTTCGTGAAGTTTTATGCCTAAAATCCAAATTATAAAAAGGGGACAAAAAAGGGGACATTTGAAGAAGTTGAAAAAGTTTGTTTCTTACTAAACATATATGGTGGAGGGTACTAAAGATTTAATACAGCAGAGTACAGTATTCTTTCCTGTTTAATTTACTTAAAAAAAAAAAAAAAAAAAAATACAACACTGACATTTCTTTTGCTTTGTATTTTGTTACGGAGTCTGTCTCTTTTGGAATTAAAGCCTTTTGTGGACAGAAGTTCTTAAATTTAGCACGAAATTTGGACAAAAAAAATATTTTTTCCAATACGTAGTTAAAATATTTTCATATTTTTGAAACCCTATTAAGGGAGCGCAATTGTATGATAGCAAATAAAAAAATGTTTTTCTTAAGCAAAAAAATCCTCTGTACTAAATTTCTTCCAGATATTTCGAAAAGTGTTACCTGTCGAGCACTCAAGACGTTACGTGGATTATCAGTAAGATGGATGAGCATCGTTAAATTGAAGTGAATTAAAGTAACTAAGTTGAACTTGAATATACTTTGTGTGCATTTAAAATGGTTGTATCTATACTAATGACATTAAAAAAACTTGTGAACAAAATTGGTTAAAATCGTACGGCACTTAATATTCGTTCTCTTAGTTAGAGTATATGAATATGTATATGTGCGATTTGAAGTGTTTAAATACTTTGCAGGGTATTTAAGAGTCAATATTACTTGAAGATCGATTTGAAAACGGATTTTTATTTTCTCTACTGTACAATTTCGATTCTTTATGAAAAGACCCCATTCAAGGTTGAAATAATAACAGGTTTAGGCATTTTAGAGAAAATAAAATACCTTATGGATGCAATTAAAAAAACTTTATATAATTTCAGATAACATAAGCAACAATTACATTCAAATATAACAAAAGATTAAACAATTTTATTGCTTTTAAAAACCAATTACTTTTTCCTTTATTTCACCCTCTTTTATATAAGAAAAAC
Source organism: Cochliomyia hominivorax (assembly GCA_004302925.2). Lineage (NCBI taxonomy): Eukaryota > Metazoa > Arthropoda > Insecta > Diptera > Calliphoridae > Cochliomyia > Cochliomyia hominivorax. The sequence continues at coordinate 62,223,638 of PYHX02000495.1, read as the reverse complement.
TGTTGATTATGGTTTTTCTACGAATTAAACAAAACAATTATGAAACAAAGAAATACAAAATCTACCAAATTACCACAAGTTATTTACGTAATCAAAAAGTAAGAAAAAAATGTTGGAAACTTTAATTTAAACAACCAAAAAATACATGTAAAAATAGTAAAGAAAATTGAATTTAATCAAGCAGGAATTTGCAACAAAAGCTAAGCTTAAGGCACTGATTAAATTACTTAAAAGAGGAGAGGGGGGGGGTGCAAATAGGGAGTATGTATTTTAACACTTTAAGTGCCATTGATATTAAATAACAAATCCCTTGATAGAATATTCAAAATGACATCCGTAAAATTCAACACCCACATGCTGGAGGGGATGTTTATGGTTAACAAAAGTGTTATATACTCTTAGTTGGCATCAACTAACAGAAACAAAATATTTTATACACATACACACAAACACAAAAAAATTTTTACGAAAATACTTGAGTTACGGATAAAAGACAGTGGGGTAAAATCAATAAGTTTGGATCAAGTTGTCATTGTAAAAAAAGATAGTCAATATGTATTATTTCAAAATCAGTCTGGTAAGCTGATCTTATATATATTTTATATATAAATTTATGTTAGGACTTTTTAGTATGAAAATTAAAGTTTAAGTAGGTTTAACATAAAATTTTCAAAAAGTTCCTGAAAAAAAACGCTGTTAAAAATTAAGAGGCAAAACAGAACATGGAAATTGAAGGCAGGGTCTCTACAACATTTTTTTTTCTGGCAAAATTTTTGCAATTTACTGGCAAAAAATGTTTAAAAAACAGATTTAAGGACTCAAAAAAGTCAAAATTTCTCAATAAGTGAAACTTTGTTTTTTAAAATTCTTTTTTGTGCGACTTTACTAAAAATCTCAACTTGGTTTTGGCCTGACTTTGGCATCTTTTTACTATGGTAAATAAGCCCTTGAGTGATGCAAGAACATAAGAGGCAAAACCTCCGAAATGCCCGAAGCTAAGGCCAGTGGAGAGATACTGAGCTCTTGTTAAAGCAGAATTGAATTGCACAAAAACAGTTTAATAGAATTTAAAAGGAGATGAACCACATCGATCAAAGGGAGGTAACATTTTCCAACATAAAATTTTTTAATATAAATTAGTTTGCTCTAACATATAAACATTTTACCCATATCCCAAATTTCACGAAATCTTCTCCTTCAGTGATATACTCCCCCGCTTCCCAATTCAAAAGTTTCATAGTGCGCAAGATTTTTCGCTAAAGGCAATTTTTTTTGTCCAGAAAATTGAATATGCCGTTTAGTAATAATGGGTGATAAAATTTTTCAGTTTTATCAGGTTGTCCGAGATATCAGTCTATAACAGATATTTCTGGTATTAATCAGAAAACTTTCTAGGACATTAGCAAATACTCACTTCAAATTTCATTGAGCTCTTTCGATTATTGTGTAGGTGAGCGTGCTAATAACAGACAGATGGTTAAACGAAAAAACAGACGGACATATGGGATCTTATATGATTCTTTCTTGGCGTTATATGTAGAATTTCTACCATCAAGATTTTTTGTCTCAATTCATAAATATGTTTTTTGGCGGTTTTTAAAAAATCAGCAGACTCAAGGAGTCCAAATTTTGGTGGTTCGCCGACTAGGTTTCTCTGCTTTAACCATGTGAAATTTTGTTGAGATATTTCTAATATGATAGAATTATTTTCAAAAAATGTCGTTTTTGAAAAAATGTTCTTCCGAATATGGAACTAAAGTCAGTTCAGGGGAGTAATATTGGGGAATCAAATTAAGAAACAATTGATAGTTTATATATTATAAAATATTTTCTTAAGTATATTTTGATTTTTTCCCCACTGTGCATTTCTAGTAAAACCGGAACTAAATAACAATCAATCTAGAGGTAATATTTTATTACATTTTATTAGAATATAATTTTTTTTCTCTATCATTCTATATTAGATTTTGCTTATAAATCGAGATAGAGATAAAGTTGGAAGGAAAGGATAAAGGTAAAAATATATAAAATAAATTTACTATATTTGGCTAAGTTTATGCCAAAGTACTGCAGTATTTGATGTGTTAAGGCAAAACTAAATAAATTGAAATAGAACAATCGTAAAATCTATTGATGGTAACATTGGTAACCGAAAAACTAAAAAAAATAATGAAACTAACAAAATAGTGTGGAATCAAAAGGAACCCCAACAAAATATATATAGAAAATAAAACAAATAAACTATTGAGTTACCCATCAAAATAACAAAAAATATATATGTAGATACGTATATATATATTTAAAAACTGAAATAAACCAACCAATTCAATGGTAAACTATCTGAATAAATACTCACTATCGAGAGCTACTCTTCATAGAAATAAATATAGATAGAGAAAAAAACAAAACAAATCCTGTTTGGTTTTTTGTCTATCAAGTTGTTGGTTTTAAAGGCAACAAGTACAAATATATACAAATAATCGGATATACAACACATTTAAATAAACAAAACGAGAATGCGGTATATAGAATTGGTGTTCACATATTTAACACGTTTATTGAGTTTGTATGGGTGATGTTTATTTCGAAGGCGAAAAATCAAAATTAGAGTAATGTTTTTTCTGATGTTGTATCAACAGATGTGGGTTTATCTTATGATTTTACGTAAACTGTTGTATTGTACTGTTGTTACATTCTTGCATTAACTCACTTTTGAACTAACACATCTATATTTTTGTTAAATAAAAATTGGCATGAAAGATGACAATGTATTTTACCTCTTATTTAAGCGGATCGATATCAAATCGAACAGTGAAATTTTCATTCTTAATATTTCTGTTTACTCCAAATGAAATAAAAATTAACTGAAGGAACGAAAATTTTTTACACTTGATTGTACCGTGAGACTTCATTGGCTATACCCTACAAATCATAGGAAGTTGATTTGTATCTAAAAAAATGTCATGTATGAATGTTAGTTTTAGGAGCTCATAAGAAATGAGGTTAAACAATTCTTTACACACGTTTTATAAAAAAACTTTTCACCAAAGTATTTTTTGTCAAGTTGACTTTGTCAAATATTTCAGTTGTTATAGGAACATATTGCTAATCTGATTAAAATAAGTGACCAGAAAAAAATGTGTGCTAAAATTAGTAAATATTTTCAACTAAACTAAAGGTCTGTCGTTAAACTGTTTCTAGTATTATAAAACAGTATCGGAAAAACTTGTCTGTTGATAGAAAATCTGGTTCTGGTAAAATGAAAAGCCTACATGATGTTTCTAAAGCCAAAAAATGAAAAAAAGGTGCTCTCAAAAAAAGCTCCCAAAATATCCAGTAGGAAAGCAGCCCGTAAGCTCAGTGCTCGGACTATTGGGTACGAAAAGTTAAAGCTAATGAAGGTCTAAAAATATTCAAGGATCAAAAGTTCCTGAGAGGAACGCTGCTAAAAATGTAAAACACGAAAAGTCAAGTTTTCTATATAATGTTATTGCTGCATGATAAATGACGAAACGTATGCTCTGCCGGACTTTTTGCAATTTCCTGGTGCTGACGCTTTAGGTAATGTTGAAGAATAGTGTTAAACTCAAAGGCAGTCAAAAGTTCTTGGTATGGCAAGTAATATCCAGGTATGGCAAAAACGCAAATCATTTGTTAAAGCAGGCTCTACAAGTATCAAAATTTGCATCATGGAATGTTAACAATAAAGACTGGTTCCGTTAGTAAGACTTCATAATGTGTTCGCATACTTTTTTCCTGCCATGGCATTCTGTCATATGGGTATGCTAAGAATTTTTCGCTCTTACTTCCTACTTACAATTTTGAATATGCTTCTCTATATTCGAATAGACTGAATCTTTTTTATATTTAATAAAAATTCAATTAAAAATGGATTAAAAATGGGATAAATGACATCTATAAATAATAGTTTCTTTAAATGCCAAATTTTATATTCAGTTTTCATCACTCTCAGTCCTTAAAATATTATCTAACAAAACGCGAGTGTAACTAGGTAAATCTTCTGCAAATATATTTCAACTTCTACCACTACAAACGTTAGCTTTTATTTGTAAATAATAATAAAAAAAACTTTGAAAATCAATATTGAGACCCAATACCACACAATACCTCGATGTTATTGGCACTGGCAGTGGAAATGTCAGTTATTTATTTAACCATTGCAAAAAAATAAATAATAATAAAAGAAGACTTAAACTAGAAAATGCCAAAATAAACATTTAATAAATTATTCATTATATAAATAAATATATATATATATATTTGTAGATCGAACTCACGCCTTACAAATTGAAAATAACTACCAAACCAGCCAACCAACCAACGAACCGATTGACAGCACGTTTTACTCCTTGAAAATCTATAAATGTTTGTGGTATTTGTGTTATGTGTGTGATAATTTAAGTATGTGTGTAACTTTGTGTGTGTTTATTTATTTAGGAAAACCTTTTCTAATTTTACTTCAACTTGAAATTCCTTTAACATATTGTCATTAAAAATATTAAGCCAGAATGGGTCAAAATAGTTTTATATTTTCTACACCCTACACTATCGTAGGTGGTTGTTTGTAAACATGTTTGTAACATGCAGAAAAAATGGCCTTACCCTTTGAATATACCGCTCGAATTGGAATCACTTTCTGAGTTGATTTAGCATTGTCCGTCCGTCCATCCGTCTGTCAGGCTGACTGGCTGTACATGTAAAAGTTGTGAGCAGTCAAGAGTTCGCAATTTTTAAGATATCTCGATCAAGAACGAAGGCTATTGCAAATGGTTATAATGCAATACTTCAGGTAGCTTCCATACAAATATTCTTAATGGAAATGGATAGGAATATTCGCTTTAAAATTTATTTTAGCTTTCCTATAATCCTCCAGCAAATTTAATTTTTAAATGCATAAATATCACAATGATGTACTGCACAGTAAAGAATAAATTAAAAATTTAAATTATACAAGAGGCGTTCATTTATTTTTCGTAACTTCTATTTATAACCAACATTGTGGTGTAGGGTATTACATAGTCGGTTTCACCAAATGTAACATTCTTGTTTGTTTGTTTTTGGTATTTAGCAATTTTCACGCCTACACATTTACATTAGTTCAGATGTCTTTGATGTGTATTGACTGAAATTCTTTGCTATGTTAATTAAATATATACACACATTTCTTTTATCCATATATAAATATGTAGGTGGACTTATAAGAGCAGTTGTTATTGTATATTTAATTTATTGATGGATTTTTATTGGATTGGAGGAAATCTAAGAATCACGTAGAACTTGTATTTATTGTAAATCATTGTTGTAATAATATTCAATAGTACAATAGATAATAAAATGTACTTTGGTCGAGAAAGGCAAAATAATTCAAAGTCTATTGAGGCAACTTAGTTATATTCAGATCTCAATTACACTCATTTTCAACACCGAAATTATAATACGAGTTCGAGAATAATTTATATTTATATACACTGAAGCAAAAAAGTTAGTAAATATGACGAAAATGGATATGGAATTGAAGAAAAGTAGGTTAAATATCAGCCAACAAAACCTTTATTCATCATAACGAAAATTGTAGTTAATTTTTAGTAAATTCTTTAAATTGAAGAAAAATTGTCAATATAACTATTTGAATCCGTTAGTAAAATTGTGATTTATTTGAATAAAAATTATTTAATTGAAATAATACATTTTTCAAATTGACAAAAATAATTTCTTTATTGTGATCAAAATAATAATCGCGGCTTGGAATCTTGTTAATTTTGTGTAGTTATTTTGGTTTGAGGATTAACATTACAAAATAGTTATAACAAATATCCCTCTTTAATAAAATTTTGCACTTATAAAATTATGTATTGTGTTTTACTAGAATCAGTCCATTATTTCTCATAGCTACTGTATAAGAGCAGCTTCCGAATGACACACTAAAGTGCATGAATCTCACAAATATGTTGATATGAAAGAAATATTGGAGTTTTATTAAGAAAATTAATTTGACAGAAACCTTTTTTAAACCATAAAACTCACATTAATGTTAGTATTATAGTGTATTGCATTCTTAAGCAGATGCCGAAAACCATATTATGCAAAGCTCTTCCTATTAAGAAGATCTATTAAAGCGAGTGCCTTAAAAAATGGTTCAAATCACTTTCTTAAGGAACTGCTTTACTGTATAAAATTTAGTATCATTAGGATTAGGGGAGAGATAATCCCCATACAAAGCAAATATATGCTATCAAATATCTAAGGAACTACTGAAGGGAGCTTATAACGATTTCATAGTAATTACTTTCTCAAAGAGCAGTTTAACTGGATGAAATATAGAACGTATGCGATCAGGGGAAAAGGCAGCTCCATACAAAGCAATTTTCGAATATCTTAAGAACTATTGAATTAAGTATTAACATTTCCTTATCAGAGAACAATTTTGTTGGCAAAATATATAAATTCTTTGTTAAAAGATTTAAGGTTGCCTCAAATATAAGTTTCCCATTTATGCTGAATCATTGATTTCTTGTCGCCACCGATATAATAAAAATTTAAATACAAGCCTTAAGATATGACAGGAGGCCATATTTTATTATACAAATAATATATTTATAGTGGAATAAAGATATTCATATAATGTCAAATGTAATGCCGTTACAGAAATCAGCAGGTTAAAGATTAGTAAATCGTAGATCGTCTAAAATAGGTTTGGATTGACGGAGCTCTCTGGCAACGGTTTGAAAGCACCCCAAATATATATTAACAATTTCATTCATTTACCTACATTTACCTACATTTATATCTCTTTATATAATTGTTAATTTTTTAATAATATTTCCTTTTATAAACGCAAGAACAAAAACTGTCAAATGTTGAACCATCCACAACGCAACTATTTTACAGAGTATTAAAAAACTTAGAGCAAGCTCTTCATTTTCCCATGATCTTAATTTTTACTCTTCTTTGCGAAGACTAAGAAAATAAAACTCTTTTTTTCGAATAACATTTTTATATTGTTGCTTCTACATATCAAATTGCTTACCGCAATAAAATTTACTGTTGCAATTTAATACTAAAAAATAACAAGAACTTAGAAAAATACATAAAACAAAAGTAAACACAACTTAATATTAGAGTAAGTTTGTATATTCATACAAAGGTTGTAAACATACAAACATCCCTTTGCAGCATTATAAACAATTCAAAACATGTTGTGCGAAGTATTCACTTTTAAACTCTTTTTTTTCGATTTCACTATTTTAAATGTTTATCTTTTTTGGCTTTTATAATTTTTAGAATAAAATTCTTTTCTAAACATTAAACCCTTTGAGGGATCTAATCTTAAGAAGAATAAAAAAATTCGAAAGCTGTACCTTGCTATGTTGTTTCCACCTTTTGAATAAATAATTAATTTCGATTGTATAATTTAACACTCCATATGAACATTTATTACCACGAATTTTTTAATGATTAATGAATTAGTTAGTTATCCAATTTAAGATATGTGCGTGACCTGATGTAAATATTTAATACAAAACATGTGGAGAAACCCACTAAATAACTAAAAATCTTAAAACCATATTTTATTAAAAAAAATATTTTCTTAGGTGTCTAAATTTGAAAATTTTTTAAAAATTTTCCAAAATAAAAGTAATCAAATTTTCAATTTTAAAACAGTTTTGTACCTTTAAGGGTTTTGAAAAAATAGTTTGACTTAGAGAAACTCTGGTTCTTTCAAAATTTAAGGTTTTACATTACACTAAAGTCTTTAAAGTAAACTTTTAGAAAAGTATAAATAAATTATTATTTATTTATACTTTTCTTTTAAATTATTGAAGACAAATTTTAATAACTCAAAAGCAGTTTACTAATTTTTTTGAAAAATTTTATTCTTAATAAAATAAAAACTTTTTTTTAATCGGATAAACTTAAGTTAATTTTGTCATTAAGTGTGTAACGCTACGAAGGAGTATTCTCAGGCTTCATAATGTATATATATTTTTACAATAAAACAGATTCTGAAGGGATTAACATTGTCCATTTGTCTGTCTGTTGTTGGCACTTTCGCATGCGAAAAAATAAAAAGAGCTCAATGAAATTTTGCCCAAGTATTTGTTTTAGTCCTGAAAAGTTTAAAACCAGCAAAAAAAATAACGTATTTACTTCATTCTTACTAGTTTATTTTTTAAACTAAATATGACGACGTTTTTTGTAGATTTCTCTAGCAGAATCCACTCTTAGTTCATATGTAAGGAATTTGAATCGCTTTTGTGACCAGAATTGACCCGTTTTGAGAATCTGTGTAGCAACTGCCGTTAGGTACACAAAGTCCCAACACAAAAATTTGAACTTGGCTACACTTTTACTATTAGTGTGTGAAATGTAGGAAATAAAATAGATCTAACAAAAATGCCTGATTCGTATATGTACATCGTATTGAAATTTCAAATAAATGTTGTTATGTTTAAAAGTTTTTAGATACTGAATGACATTCCGTTTAGATTTCCTTTAAAAATTTTAGAATCGTTTAGTTTTAGCGTTTTCATTGATACCAAATATTTTTATAAGGAGTTTATATTCAACCTAAAATACGCTTAAACGACAGGTTACGAGCTTGCATCTCATTAACATACCATCTATAGAAACTTTTTGGTACACATATGGTTATATATTTTATTTTAACTTAAAATAATTAATTGCTCTGATTCGTCTTATATATATTGAAACAGTATGGCGTATACTTAATATATTTATATTATATTATTGAATATCAATCATACGTAAACATGAATTGAAGGAAACCGAATAATTGATAAGAGAAAATATTTGCATTAATAACATTTGATAAATAATCCGACTTGATTTTTTCTGGTGAGAGGAGGAGGGACTACGATATTCAAATATTGTTTTCAACTAATTTCAATTCTTAATTAAATTAACAATATTACAATACCAATAAATAAGTTAATTGCACTCCGAGGGAATATTTGAATAGGGGTGAGGTAGAAATAATGGACTCAGCAAAATTATTTCAATGTACATCGTTATTGTTTCATATTAATATTTGTCAAATTTCACCATGGTCAGTCAGCCAGTCGGACGAACACTTTAAAAGCGACTGATGATTTGATACTGAGTTGAAAGTAATATAATTTTGGGCCAATAATAATAAAATTGGTCACTATAAGTACATTTCTTCAACTTATCGCCATTAAATATTTCGTAGTTTCTTCTAGTTTGTATACTTAACTTAACTGAAATAAAAGTACTTGCTTATTTATATATTTTTTAGAACCACTAGATATTTCTTCTTAGATGGTGTATTTTAAAATGTCTCCTTTTATCTTCTTTAAAACAATTTGCATAAAAGATATAAAAATAGAGACAAAACTTTTCCCGGAAACTTTGTCATTGAAACTTTGCAGACAAAAATATAAGGAAGTTGAAAATGGAAAAATATTATAATACATATTTAAAAAGAAAACTATATGAAAAGAAGAAAACTCTTCTTAAAACGAAAAAAATCTGAGGAAAGGAAAAAATAAAATAAAAATAAAATCTTACAATTTTAAAATTTTAAAACATTTAACACAATCAAACAAAAAGAAAATAAAAAATGATTTTGATTTGTAAAATTTTATAAACCAAATTAACTACAATTCGCATCATTATACCCTCCACCACCACAAATGGTGATTAGGGTATATAAACTTTGTTATTCCGTGTGTAACATCAAGAAGGAATCGTCTTAGATTTCATAATGTATATATTTTCTTGCATCAAATCACGGCTATGTACGTCTGCCTATCCGCCTGCCTGTTTGTTTGTATATCTGTCTGTCCGTCTATCTGACTTTCTATTAGTGGCACGCTCACGCCCGTAAAAATTGACAGAGCTCAATGATATTTTGCCCAAATATTTCTTATTGTCCTGAGAAGTTTAATATTTAAAACAAAAAAATCATTTCATTATATTAAAAGATATAGACCGATATCTAAGCCAACCTTTAAATTCAAGCGAAGAATTTCAGCAAATTAGAATAAGATTTCCATAAATTTAGTTTACATTTACATACTTCATTTCCATTCCAAAAATTATCAATATCGGTTCAGTAGAAAAAAAGGAATAAACAACAATATAACTAATTTAATGATGCACTAAGTGTTCCGTGTTATATTAACAAAAATGTTTACATATTTAAAACCTTTGCGAGTGTATGTGAGAGTAAGTATGTAGGGAACATAACGAATTTACTTTGCCAATATTTTTGGTGGAGAGTATCGAAGATTCGTTTTAGCCAAATATAGCATTCTTACTTTTTCATTTATCATTTTCTTAACTTTACAACTATTTTTTCAAAATATATTTGCTCAAAAAAAAAAAAAAAAAAAAACCAAGAGAACGCACACAAAAGGGGGATAAAAATGATTGACGACAATTCTTATAAAAAATCTATTATTAAATAATGATCTAAATACCAAAACAACAACAAAAATTACAAAAATATCTTTTCTATAAAAGCATTTTTTATTTCTCTCAACTATATTAACCTTATTTAAGCTTAATTTGTTACAGTCTTTTTTATCGTATCGTATCGTTATTATTTCCAAAAGAAAAGATAAAATTGTTACGTTAGCATTATTATATTTAACCTAATTTTGTTGTCCCTTGTTCCAAACATTAAGTCCTTAAAAAAGCCAAATACTAACAAAAATAACAATAACAAAAAGAGCAACAAAAGTATAATTTGTTGCTACAAGGATTCATGAAAAATTAGATTTATTTCTCTTTTGTAATATTTTACATTACAAATACCAATTTATGTCGAGTAATTTCTATTAAATCCTTAAAGGGACAACACACACAAATACATACTTATAAATATATAAACTTAATCTTAATATAAAACAAGTGGGATTGTTATAGTCGGTCAAGCCCGACTATCTAATACTCTACATCATAAAATTGGTTGTAAATGGAAGTTAAAAAATTAAATTCACTACCCTCGTATATTTGATTTTCTGACCTATGCATACGTGCGCAGTTTATTATGGTGACAGTAACACTTATATGAAATTTATATATCTTAAAATGAATTTTCTCTAGTATTAAATGGGAGGTAGAAGAAATTATGAACCAACCATCGTATAATTTCGTATATCAATATACTCGACTCAAAACGTGATTCTGTGTCGAAAGCTATACTTAAAGATGGGTGTAATATAATCTTTTTTATGTTACAAACATCAACATAAACTCATAATACCTTCTGTGGTGTAGGGTATAAATAAAAACAAAATCTACAGCAACAACTATTAATTTCTAGAGGCTTTCTGTAGAAAGAATAATAATATAAAAGATAAACATTATTTAAAATTTATAAATCCCAGAATTTTTTCACTCTGTTGCTGCTTTTTCACTTTTAGGTTAGAAAATTTCCTATAAGAAATAACAGTAAATAAAATAATACATTGTAAATTGACATACATTTTGTTGGTAATAAAGTTAACATGTGTAGTCAAGCTCAAATATTCCTAAGAGTTCCGTAGGATTTCAATAAATTTTAAGTAAATCTTCTTTAAGAAAAGTGCAATAAGTTTAATTCGGTTTAGACACTAAATTATTATATTTTTTTAAATTTTATTGCATAAACAAAGATCTTAAAGAATTTATTTGTAAAGGATATTCCATACATAAAGCGTATTTTTTAAATTGTAAACACTGTATGTAATTTTTTCTAAATCGAAAAATATATAAAATTTCGCAATTTAAAAAAAAATGTTATAGCCGAGGTGATAGATTTTGGATACCCATTTTTCGAACCTATAGACGCCTAGAAACATGTGTTTCATCAAATCAATTACAAAGCGTCTCAGGAATGTGACATATCGTAAGAAAACTTTTAATGTTTCCAAAGTTACAGAATAATTTCCCAAAAAAGCGTTTAGGACCAGTTTCTTAAGATATTCGACAATTAATATTTGCACTTCCCCTGGAAAAAAATTTGAAATTTTATACATTGATAAGGCATGAGATTTAACACACATTTCTCATCAAAACTTTTAAAACAAGTATTATTTGATTTTTTTGATCAAGTTACCTTTATAGAATATATATGTAATTATGTTTAATATCAAACAGATGTTTATATTGTTACACTTAATATATTGAGTGTATAGAAAGAAGTCCATATTAGACTTATTAAATATTTTCATCAAATCCTACAAAAGGTCAATGTTCCGATACTATTAAGCAGTATCGGGAGAACTTGTTCGTTGAGAGAAAATCTGGAAGAGATAGAAGGAATGGTACACATGATGTTTCTTAAGCCAGAAAAATAGAAAGTTTGTGTTATATACAGTAAAGCAGCCCAGTTAGCTCAGTGCCTATTTGTTATTTATTAAGAAAAGCTAAAGCTCATGGAGTGGTTTAAAAACGCACAAGATTCAAAAGTTCCTGACAAACCTCTGCTAAAAATTTAGAGGTCAAAAATAAAGTACGAAAATTTAAGTCAAATTTTCTGAAAAAGCAGTCAAAATTTTACCAAACGTTCTTGGTATAGCAAACAATATGCATTTGTGGAAAAAGAGGCTAATCATGTGTTACAACGGGCTTTATAAAATTAACATTAAGGAATGTTTAAAAAAGGCTGCTTCCATTTATAAGACTTCATAATGGGATCACTGTAAATTAAATGGTTTCTATTATTAGAAACATATATGTTAAACATATGTTAAGAACTTTTCAATCTAACTCCATAGTCCTTATAAATTTGCTTCAAAAATATCCCTTTTTATAGAAGCTTTACCAAAAAGCTATGTGCGGAAGATAAACACATAAGAATTATTTGTCGCAAGATCCTTCTCATAATAATAAAATATTATTTTAATAAAAACAGTCACATTAAAAAAAAAAAAAACATTTTTTTGGGCTGAGATTTCTGGGGAAAGTGTAGCTTCCTTTTGATTTTCTGATACGTAGATTAGTCCATGTAGATTATGGTGATATTTGATATCAAATGAGATTTCTCATAATATTTCTTCAAAAATTTTTAATTTTGAACTATTAATTCTTTCATGGTTGTGTATGGAACTTATAGCTCGCCTGAAAATCCAGTCTAAACTTGGCCTCATCTAGCCAAATTAAAGTGTAATTTATGTAGTTCAAATGTAAAGTTATATTCGCATTTATGTTATTTTTTTAATTCAGGTTCTTAAATTTAATATATAAAAATAATTTATGTACACATGTTTTCCCCCAAATAAACCATTATTCCCTTAATTTGGTAACAAGTCAATTTATGCAGATTTTGCTAAAATAAATTCCTTTGAACAAATATTCACAAATAAATACAATTATATTTGAAGTTTTATTTTATTATTTTAAGACAAAAATACATTTGCCAAACAAAAGAAGATAATGCAAAAGAAGATAATGCTTCTAACCAAAAATCAATATGTTTTTGACTTTTCAATTCTTGGGAACACAAAAAACAATTTACCAGTTTTTTCTCTTTTTCCCTTTATATAAAAAACAAATGAAATAATATAAAAAACAACAACAATATAGCAGACAATACAATGTTTTAACATGAAAACATATTGGAAATATATTTAATGGCATCATTTGTCTAGATAAACATGAAATATGTTCATTTTAATAAGAACTTTGCGGTTTAAACTGTTGTTAAATCAAACGAGTAATGTAACTGAATTTGGCTACACCGAAACTTCAATGCCCTCCACCACAAATGCATTTGAAATAAATACGTTATGTTTCTTACCAACACACACATACACTCATAAACATGTAAAATATATAAAAATTTATCTTAATTTATCTGTGTTGTATATATTTTGTTATATGTTATATTTTTGGTTAGAACGTTTTTTCTTTTGATAATTTTTGGAATGATAATGAAGTAAATATAACTTTATATTATGCTATTTTCTAATTAACACTTTTAAGGGATTTCTTCGCAGATTTTAGAGGTTGCCTCAACAATCCGTTTATATATCATGGAACTTCTCAGGACTATAATAAAGTTTTATTGAGTTCTGTCAATTATTGTGGATGTGAACGGGCCAACAACAGACAGACGGACAAAGTTAAATCGAGTCAGATTTTCATTTGATGAAAGAATATATAAATACATAATGGGTCTTCTTAGTGTTACACATGGAATGACAATGTTAATATAACCTCTTTACCATTTGTGGTGGTGGAGGGTATAGAATTGGAAAGAAAAGAAACAACAACAAATAAAATCGATTACGATACAAATCAAAATGTCATTACAATAAAACTAAACTCGTAAAAGTACATTATTTTAAAATTACTTTCAAATTACTCAACTGATATAGGAGATTTTGTATAAATGTCTTTTATGTTGTACAAAAGAAAACTTTTTATAAAATACAATTAATTATTTATTTAAGAAAATAAGATGAAATTTAGATTATTTCAGACCTGGGAAAAAGGTATGAATTAAAGTAAATTTTATTGTAAACTTACTAATATTACAAATGGTTTTATTAGGATGAGATATTCTCAGTTACTTATTCTCAATTCAATATTGAATGTATTTACCTGTAAAGAGATGAAAAAAAGTATTTCTTTAGAAGATATTAAATAACTACTACAATATTAATATCCATTTAAGATTATAGCCAAAACAAAGTTATACCAGAATGTTTACTCAACCATTTACATTCTGCAAAAGTTTTAAAAGCTGGGATCCGCTATTTGACTACACCCTAATGACAAAATTTGATAATACCAAACACCACTAAAAGTGACTGAAAGCCAAAAATTCAAGCCTCCATAAATCATATATTTTTGCGTCACATCAACCTCTGTATCGATTTAACCATGACCGTCTGTCTGTCCATCTATTAAGAACAATCTCAAGGTCATGTTAGTTAAATAAAGTTTATTTTTTTCAGATTATATGAAATCAAAACCTGAGTCGTTTTAGCTATGTCCATCTGTCTATCTGTTGTTTGCATGCTTTCGTCCAAAGTAATTGACAGACCGCAATGAAATTTGGTCTTCGGTTCTGTTATAGTCCTGAGAAGTTTTTTATTGTTTCTTATTAATATCTAAGTCATTCTCTAAGTTCAAGCGAAGATCTTCTTTATAATATTATTGTTAATTTTAAAGTGAGAAAAAAGAACAAAATTTTGTCATAATATCAAATTATATATGACTAATTAAAATCCGAATTGGTTCAATAGTATAATATTATGATTCTTTAATAGTTTCGGTTTTACAATTTGGAAATTGTTTATATTGTGTGTGTTTGTGAGTGTGAATATAAGTACGTTTTATATGAAACATAATGTAAAGGGTATTAAAAATTGGGCATAGCTAAATATAGCTTTTTATTTGTTTAATTTTTTTTTTTGAAAAGACATCTTATGTAGGCTCTGTTCATCAAGGTTTATTTTATTTTTTATATATTTTTTTCTTTTCCTCCTTAAATTTACTACATTTTATTATTTTCCTCAAAAATCTAAAAATATTTTTTTTACTTTATCCTTGTTTTATTAAAATATTTTCTAATTATTTACTTTATTCCATTTTATTAAACTAAATAAATGGCCTCGAGATGATTTTAACAAAAATTCATTAAACTACATTTTTATCCTTTATTCGGGATACACAAAAAAATCTGTTAGAGAAAGGAAAGTTATTTTATAACTTTAACTTGTTAACTTTTCAAAACAATTTTCTGTAAAAATTCCCTGAATTATTTTTGTTCATCATTGTTTATTTGAAACTAACGATAAAATAATATTATACAGCTTGAACGAATTTTTAATATCCTTCAGGGCTAAACAGAACAAGTTAAATATAATCGCGTAAAGGAAAAGATCGTACCTATCAGAATAAATCTCTGAAAGTGTTATAGAAAAGTTAACGAAATTTGGCTTATGGTTGAAATATTTTTGACCACTTAATATCAAAACAGGACATAGGGCATTGCTGAAGATTCGGCGTTAGACAGTTAAGATTCGCATTAGCCGAATATAAAAGCAAAAATAAATTTAATTGAAAAATTTTTACGGGAGTTATATGCGATAGTAATCTAATCTGTTTTAAATAGGAAAGAGCGTAGTGTTGTTGTAACAGTTAGAGAGAACAAGGACATTTTTGATTTTGGTTCAATCGGGACAAAAAATCGAGCAGTCTTAAATGAATGAGTCCATACATCTTCAAAACTGAATGAGGTAAGATTAGTTGGTGCTTGGCCATATGCAAGACATAGATTTAGCGCGACACGGTCAATACGTCCTATGTATTGTCTCTAATAGGCGGTGGGCAGCCTTCAAGAATGACATTCATAAGGGTAATTGAAACTGTGGAATTTGTGTTGTCTTAATGAATGTCTTTCAGAGCTATCATATACGTATTTCGGTCCAAAAGATCTTGCCCATGTTTAGGTATGCTCTGTTCGTATATACGAATATCATTTTCTACATGCTTCGGTAATGTCGAGAGGTAGAAGTTAAAGAAGAGTAGTGATAGAACTTCTCCCTTCGAAGTTTCGATATTTTGTTTGCAAATTCAACGAACAACTGACGGGAACTCAGGGTACTTCTGGAAGAGAAATGTGACATAGAACTGTAATGCTTCCTTTTCAGATTCAATAATTGGGTGACTCTACCCATTTTATAATAATTATTCTCTGCATTGGTTGGCTAAAAACCGCTGTGCATTACTCAACTTCCCTTTCGCTAATTATCAGCATTCCGTTGGAGCCAATAAGTATGGATCATAAAAACTGAAATTTTTATTAAAAAATATGCTTAAGTTAAACTGGCAACAGAACAAATGACTGATTTGGTGGTACTTTTTTCAAAATCTTTGAAGAATTGTTAAAGTCTTAGATAAAAAATAAAATATTTTTTAAACTTTCAGGACATTAAAAGAACCAAATATTGTTTAAATCCTTTTAATTGTATACTACCCCAGGTATCCAGTTGATCGCCTACCGTATATTCCTGAATGTCTATGCTAGAATTTTGAACTCGTCTACAACACTACCATTAAAGTGTGAAATGTGATTGAAATCGGATCGGTGCAGGGTTTTTCTCCCCTAAATTTTCATTTCATTATTTGCAAAAAAAGTTCTTACTGAAAAATAATTAAATATATTTAAATTAGACCGTTTTTATTATCTTTTGCTATAATACATAACTAGTGTATAATTTTATAGATAAAAAAGTGTGAATAATATATTTAGCTATGTTGAATCTTCAATACCCCCATCATAAATGCGTGTTAAATAAGTTCTTATACAAAATATTTACGTTTCTCTTAAACACAGCAGAGAAATACTTAATGAGTCTTAAAATAAGTTACAGTTTTTTTTTGGCTATAACTTTTCTTTTACTAAACCGATTTTGATAATTTATGAAATGTTCATGAAATATTTATGACAAAATTTTATTTTAACTTGTCGATGTATAATTGATGACTTAATGAAAATTCTTCACTTAAACTTAGAATTGGTTACAGATATCGGTTTATATGTTTTACTGGTTTTAAATATGAACAGAAGGACAAAATTAATATACCCTCTTCAATACTTACGGTGATGGAGGGTATAAAAAACAGGAAACCAAAAGAGAGTTCTAGATTTTTTTAATAACAGTATTTACAAAAGTGAATCATTAAGATTTCAAAATATTTTTTTCCGACCTCCATTGCTTTATACGGTCCTCAATATTTTTTTCTTTTCACATGGGAAATGAAAAATTTAACACACCCCAACATGATGGCGTTTATACGGGAGGTTTTTTGAAAAAGTTAAACAAAAAACTTAACCAAAATAAACATGTATTCAAACACCAGATAATGTTGCAAAACTTTTTTGATTCACTAAAGAAAAAAAATAGATAAATGAACAAAGTAATTTAATAGAAGATTTAATATGGCAAACATTAATTATAAGTCATGCGTTTGTGAATGATGTGAAAAGCTCTAAAAATATTTCACTTGAAAATAATTTTAACGGGGAAAAAGATTTAAAGAGAGAACTTTTTTAGCATTAAATTTAAACACAGTTTATGTAATTTTCAAAGTGAACGAACGAGCATTTGACGTTAAAAAGTTTTTGTTTATTATTCGATTAATATTTTTTGTAATTTTGCAACTCGTTTATTTTGGTCTTTATTTGAAATCTCTTTGGTATCAGTTCATATCTCTGTGGGTAAAATTAAAACAAACTAAACAAAAAGGATATTGAAATATGAGTACAATCAAAATGAAAACCTTAGCTTTAACCCACAGACACATAAGCATGTTTATATGAAATGAATGTGTACAAGGACATGTGTTTTTAAAAGCGGAAATGAAAGTCCTTGTAGAAACTTATTAACAAATATTTAATCATAATATTAAGCTTGCGTTATATTAGCATAACGTTTTGTGCATTAAATACACATTCAACAAGGTCTGTGTAGTTTTCGGAAGGTATTTTGTAAAAAAGAGATTTTTGCACAATTTTACGGCAATGGTCCATAAGAATTGCTCTTAAAAAGGGCTTCTAAAAGAGATGTTTTTAAGTCGAACTATAAATTTTTAATACTTATGCAAAAAATAAATAAACAAATTAAAAAACAAATTAATAAATAAATATATAAATAACCAAATAAATAAAGGATCTAGTCCAGCTGTACGAACATAGTAAAAGACAAATCTTATTTGATTTAATCTAGAATAAAGTTTTCTGTATAATATGATATATATAGATGTCTGAACACAATTAAAAACAGATCTTATCTGACTTCGGCTGGAATATAGTCTAAATTAATTTAACACCTCCTTATGAAAATCTCTTTTCTCAAGCACAAAACCTTTACATTCCTTTACTCGCAAAACTACCTCAATGAGGTAAAAGTAACAATATAAATGTATTGTTTATTTTGTTTTTTCTTCTCTCAGTTTTTGATATCTGTAAAAAGGCTCCATTACACTAATGAACACCACATTTTTCATGCTTATTAAAAGTGTTTATGTTATTTTCCTTGTTTGTCTTTATGTTTTGTTTTTCCTTTTTTGCTGCAAAAATTCTTTTAACATTAAGTTTTTCTTATTTTTTGTACATTCTTTAATTCTTTATTACCCTACATTAGGTAAAAGTATATAAAGGAAGAGGATATAAAAAATTTACAAACATTTCTTGAAAAAAACGGAATAATTACAATTATAACTAAGATTAGTAATAGAAATGCATATTATCCAGGAATAATATAATTAAGTGTTAAATGGAAAAAAGTTGTTAATGTAGTTAATTAATTCTGCAAATTAGTGTGGGATTATGTTGCTTAACTTAAACTTATCTAAATTATATTGCAGTGTTATAATATCCTGATTAGCATTTAATTAATAACTTAATACATACATCGATATAATTTAAATTGGAAATTATTTTAAATAATAATGGTTGAATCAGCAGAACTACAATAAAATATATCTGGAATAAAAGTAGTTAATCCAAAGGAAATGCTTAGCAGGAATATTGAGAAAATTATAGAGAAATCATTACATCTTTCCACTAGTTTACACTTCTCTACTGAATTAGCACCACGGACAATTGGAACATGGTCTTTGGATGTGCTAATAATAAGCAGGGAAATGATTAAAATACTAAATAAATCAGTTGGAACTCGTATCAACATTTCTTGTGGTCCAGTTTACGTATATACATGAGCGGACAGTATATGAGGGTGTTTATACTTATTTTAGTTTTTACTGATATCATTTTGCTTGTAATAATGAGCGATATCCTTAGAGACAAATAAAATACCTACAGAAAAGATCACTGGAAAAATATTGTTGAGCACTAGATAAACTAATTGAAATGATTGGCATAAGTAATTACAGGACAATGTACAGAGGTGAACAGAAAGATATGTGGCTCACCACTATACCTAGTCTTTTGAAAACAACTGATCGACGCAGAAATCTTCTATAAAGGTTATATATTTATATGAGGTCTGAACTTTAAGCGTGATAAAACAAATTTAAGTTCTTCACATGGAAAAAAGTTTGCCTGAAAATGTTTATTCTGGGATAAAAAAGTAGGAATATTTTTCTAAGTTAATTACTTGGATTTTATCACATAATGTGGAGCCAAATTTGGAGGATTGGGTAACCAAAGTATACAAATTACAATAGTATAAGATGAGGCCTTAATCTAAGACCGATATATGCAATAAGACCCATATTTATCAGAGTTTGATATCATATTACCGACGACTAAAGGAAACATCTGATACGAAACTAAGCAAGTAGATTATGTTGTTTAGGTGATTTTGATATAAGATTGCAACTCTTGACCAATATTAAATCACGACAGAATAGCAGGGACTTGATGCACAGATGGTTCAAAACATAGACATATAACGAAACAAGTTGTATAATATAAACAAATTTATAAACATAATAGAAGCCAAATTTATAAAGATTTAAATGTGCAGAAAATAGATGTTGGCAAATATTGAATAGATTTGCTGTGTCCTCGCAAAGTTTTAAACTAGTGGGGTTATTTTGGAAAACTTAACAAAATCTACAAATGTGGTATAGAAAATTTGATACATTAGACCATATAAAGATCTAAACATGCACTGTTATACCCGCCTCTTTAATTCTGGTGTAGCTGTTTCGTGGTTGAAATATTTTACATCGGACGTTATGTTAAAATCTATAAATTCGCAAAATTTTAAAAACTAACAAAATATTTGATGAAGGAAAAAAATATGTACGTTTCAATATTTTACATTTATGGGAAAAAATTTTGTTTTCCCTTTTTTAAATTTAAAATAGGTTTCGTATTGAATTTAGTACTTTTAGAGAATTTCACTACTTATGATAAAGATTTAGTTAATGTATTTTTTAATCTGAAAATCATAAATTCTATAAATAAAATCAATAAAATGTTTTAAAAGTTTTTTATATTGTAAAAAAATAATTTTTTCTTTGAAAATACAAAAAAATTATATATCAAGTATACGTACATGTATGCTAAGCAACATATCAGTAGTAAAATGTGTTGCCTACTTTTCATATTTATTATATATGAATTATTGCGTATGAGTAATATTTATATTGAACAAAATATTGCTCATTATATAGTGTTCATTAAAAAACAATACCCTACATCATATTTTAAACTATAAAATATTACCTTGGAATAATTATGAAACGACTTTCCTATAAATAGGTTTTCTGATTTCTATTTCAATACATTATTATTATACTAAAATTTTTGTAAGATTTATGTAGTTAAATTGTCTTTTTCTGCGATTTTTAAAATGGACCGAAGTTTGTAAATTTTCGAATATCGATTCCTTTTTATTTAAACAAAATAAAAATACAATGCCAACATATATATAAGATAAATGCACTTTGTTGTGGTATTCAGAAAAGGGCCTTGTATTAAAGCTATAAGAAGTAATGGATCGATCTCGTTAAATAAAGCATATTGTTCGAAAATATTAAAAACTTGTTACGTGCTAATTCCATTGTATTGGGACCTGTATGAAGTAATTATCAATCACAAACAATTTCTATGATTCGTCCTTGGGCTAAAATAATACTATATGCAAGGTGGACATGATTGAATCGACTCAGAAAATAATTGATAATTAGAATCGTCCAAATGATGTCACACAGAATAATAGTAGAGATGTAGATGAGTTTGCGTGCTATAGTATTTTCGTAGAAAAGTTATAAAAAAGTTAAAAACGTTTCATCTTTGTTGTCCTAAATTAAAGGTAATGTTGAAGTTTTGAATGAAAAATTAATTTTTTAGTCCTGATGATGTTTTTTATGTAGAATATTTCTATAAACGCAGAAGTGAAAATTACTTGTAAAAAAGTTGCCAAAAATAAAGTATTATAAATTTCAATTTTTTTATAAACACAGTTATATTTTTCATGACAATATACTAATTTTATCTGATTTAATCGAAAATTTTGAATTCTACACTAATGAATAACAAACTAAATACTCCTGTAACTTCCAAACACGTTGCTCGCATCTCATGAATGATGAAAACATAAAAACATTTTTGGATTTCTCGGCTTATAGTCGAATATAAACCCAGTGCGAATTTTGTGGCATATTGTTTATTCAAATAATGCTCAAAACAAAAGACTTAAACAGAGCTAAAACTAAAAATAAAGCAAATCTGAGAGGAATTTGACTTCGATTTTTTATTTTTTAACTGAGTGAAATCAATTCCATATCTAATTTTTGAGGTAATCGATAACCAAATGCATTTATAGAAAAATTCCATTAAAAATTCTTTAAAAAAGAGAATATGCATTTGTAGGAATATGTGCTAGTGTATTTTTTACATATCTTCCAAAATTAAGAAATCTGCTGCTCAATGTCGGCATTATTGGAAGAAAACGATATAGTGTAATGTATACATCATTTTTGATGCACCGTTATACAATTTATCCCTTTGCTTATATTTAAGATTAAAATATTAGAATTACAAGTACAACAATTAAAATTTAACTAGCCGTTCTTATGTCGCAGGTGTATTTCCACCTCACTTTTTATTTGAAACACTGCGTGATGTAGGGTAACAACAAACAAACATGGGGTACTGTACTGATCTTTATATTCCCACACAACTAATGCTACAACCATTCTACCTACAGTTTGCTTACACTATTTTCCCAATGGTCTAGTGTAAAAGTTTCATGAATATTTGCAAAAACTTTTTTAACATTAAACATACATAAATATGGCCTTTGTTCAACCATACTCTAGACGCTTAAAGACTTAATTTTTATAAAAATAAAAATGTTAAACTTTTTCTGTTTCTTTTTTTTCAACAATATGAATTAGAAAAAAATATTTAAGCAATTTTACTATTTAATAACAAGAAAAACCATAAACATACATTTACTAAGATTTTTTTATATTTCTTTTTTATTTCCATATTGTTATTGTTTGCAGTGACTTCCGGTATAATGAAATAAAACCGAAAACACTACAATGTTATGTAATAAACATAAAAATATACACATACTTACACAAACGCACTCACACACAATTGACACAACAAATGTATTGTAAGAAATTAATAATACATCAACACCAATACAAATAAGTTGTATTGTTTATATGGTGTTAGTAAACTGTTTGTGTTAGGTAACATTATTGGCAGCTGAAAAGTATGCATTAGAATTCGAAGTAAATATTTGTTATTTTATTGTATTTTTATACCTTACGCATATGTCTATGTATATGAATTAAGCGGTATTGTTGGGTGTTGTACATATGTGTATGTTTGTGTTTTATTTTACGTTTGTTTTATTTTTTCCTATTTTGTTTTATTGCTGCTATTGTTGTCTTTGTTATTGTTTTATGCTAACATCTACATACATATACTTCGTTATAAACAAGGTAATAAGATTATACACATGGTCGTGGCGAATGATTTCCTGCCATTTAACACTCACATTTATCCATATTATAAAGCATCACTCTTATGTAAACATATACATATAATAAGACTATACAGTGGGTTAAGAAAGTTTGCAAACTAAGCAAAACATATTTTAAAGGATAAATACCTGTCAACTAGATACACAAGATGAAATATGCATTTACTGTAATACGTGAACAATTTCCAATTAATTGTCAATCATGGAGAATTACCACAGCACTCGTAAAGGAAACATTGAGTATAGTTAGAGTTATCGTTGGTTGCAAATCCCAACTTTTTAATTTGAATACTTTTTCGGTGCGATTATTTCTTAAACTACTTTTAGAAAGCTTTTTTGAAAATTTTGCAGCAGTAACGCTGGGTGTAGTGCAACCAAAAATAAAAGCGTGGATAACGGATGTTATTTTGAATCTAACTGCAAAGGCAGTACCAACGACTGGCAAATCAAGTAAAGAAAGTTTGAACAGATGACCGAAGAAAGTTGTTAGAACAGTTAGCAATGACAGCAATGGTAGCAGACAGCTAAAAAACTTACACTAAACGATATGCTGCCTTACCAATCTAGAAAGAACTAGAAGGAACCAAATTTTCACTGGTCGCGGTTCAATATTACTAACTACTAATAACGTACAATAAATCACAGATTGAAAAAATGTCGTGGAAACTAGCAATGTCGTAGAAGAGGTGCATCTGAAAAATATGAAATTGCCAATACTTAACCTGCAAAAAATATAATATGAATTTCATGAAACTCTTCGGAGATAGGAATGGCAACCAATTATATAACACCAGCAGAAATTTTACTGTGGGACTTCAAAGCCATAGTTGAACTTTTATATGACAAAATAATATATTTCTAGAAGAAAAAGAGGCTAACACCAATTTAGAGGAAAAATATGATATTTAAATTACTGGAAGATGGTGATACAGACAATAATTATACAGGAAGACTATAAGACAAAAGATGAATAGCCAGTATTACGACCAAATATAGCAGCGTACATCAAATTAACAATCTGCTTGTACGCATTCTTAGTAGTTTAAAAAAGGCCCTTGGCAGCATCGAAAGTACTGCCATTTGGAAAGCATTGAAAACAAAAGAACACTCATATATATAAAAGGAAGTATGGAAATATGTTTCCTTCAAATAAAAGAATTTAATTATTCATTTATAGGAAACTGTTGTTATATGTAATCGATCTTTGGTAAAAGCGTTAAGTAAATATGCACAGATTTTATATACGATTCCATATTTATTATTCACAGAAGCCAAGAAAAACATATAGATTTGGCATTACTACCCGACGAAGACTTTCATCAAATGCAGGAGAAACTTTTATTATCTTTTGGTGTCACTTTTCAAAAAGCATATGTGCAATTGATATGCATTTCTTTAAAGACAGAAGAGTCACACATTAACTGCGAAATAGAAAAAAGATACTCATTGTCTAGTCGGCAATACATGGGTAATGGATAAGAAAAGCTTATAAATAACATATAAAATGTTTGACTAATCAGTTGAGTATTTTGCTGCTCAGGTGTGGACTCTTTCGCAAGAACTTCTATATGAGAAAATATAGATTCTTCTGTGTGTTGTAAGTGATTTTTGGGGTCACACGATAGGGCTACTTGATACTTTTTTATAAAATTCCTTCACATTGTAGCATAAAAGCTCTTACTGATATACGCTAAATTCCAGAACGAGACATCAGTTTTTCGTAATCTCAAAAACCGAACAGTTCTTGTGGTTATGAATTCTTTTAGTACCACGAAAATGGGTACTATAGACAATATTTTAAATAATTAATTATCATATCTCATCATATTATATCTTATGACTGAAACAAACTTACTTTTCGAGAAAAAAATTCACATGGAAATTTTGGCAGTAGAAAAGAAATATGGACTTACCCAATATATATTGAGCAATTGAGTCTGGAATTAAACCTAAACACCAACAAACACAACTAACAAACTAACTTCCTTTGAAGCAGTGAACAAAAAACGGTCAGACATGTGGAAATAATCATTTATCAGGATAACATATTACAAGACCAGTTTGAAAAATAGAAAATGACAAGTTTTGGCTCTTGCACGTTATAAACTAGAGGCTTCACACTTTATTCCAGAAAAAGGTAATAATAATTCTTAAAACCAAAATCCGAGCAGTTGTTTTGCTCGAAATGCCTATACTACTAGGAAAATAAAAAACTAAGTAGTTCAGGTGGTCACATAATACTATTTGCTTCTTAAATACTCATTTTAGTCTTTTCATTAAAAAAATATTGTTTTTTTCCCACTGTTCTATTATTTGTTATTTTCTCTTCATCCTTTGTATTTACGAAAACATATGTGGTTTATGTTTTTTGGCGTATATCTAAATGTATCAAAACTAATAGCAACATAAAACAACAACAACCACAAAAACATTTTTTGTGTTCCAATAAAAAACCTAAAGATACATTTGAATTTTCTTTTTTTCGCCAACTTAACTGTTAAAATGTGCATGAAAATAAACTCTACAGACCAAGACGGAAATGTTTTTATATCCTTCTTTTTTATACACAAAAGACTTAAAAAATATTTAAAAATAGAATTAAAAAAATTGTAGAACATGTCTAACCACACAACAACAATAAAAATATTTTTGTATCTGCCTTTTTTGTTGCTGTGAACAAATGTTTTTTTTATTTTTCTCCATTTTTATTTGTTTGTTGTATATTTTTAGAAATTACACTTTAATTTTTTAAGAGAAAAATGAAATTTAGGACACATCTGAGTTTGTAAAAAACAACAACAAAAACAGAAAGTAAAATAAAAAACAACTGAATCTAATAGAGTGCATACGTCCACGTAAAAGACACGTACAAATGTGTGCAAAGACACACACATAAACATATAAACAAACTACATGTACGTGCATGCATTTTAAAAATGTTGGAATAACGTGTCAGACTATTACTTTTCATATACCAAAAAAAAAAATATGGTGCGATTAAAATGGTAACTAGGAACAGAGGTGCAATTAGTATTGTTTAAAATGTAAATCAAAAAGGGGCTTAAAAATTTTCTTACGTGTAATTTTCACACATAAATCAATTTCAGTTTAAGTTTATTTTTCGACTCCAAATTATTTCCTGATTTAATTTGATGATTTCCTCCCGATTTGCTTAATACGACAATTAAAGTAATGGTTGTAATTCTGAAAACGTTTGGATTAAAATATCACATATTATTATATCGCTCCAAGGACGAAGTTTATTAAATTTAATGAGATCACCGCATTATCTCGTTTAACCCAAATATAAATGCTCTCACGATATGGGATTTTTGAGTCACTTAGATTAAAACTTCTGATTTGTTGTTATAACAAGCAATATGTAATTATTTCAAAAAAAGCACGAAATTTTTATCAGGGAATCAAATGTTAGACCTTTGGAAAATATTGAAAAAATTAACATTAATTTTGACAGCGAAGAGGAAAATAGTTCTAATTAAAGAACTCCTTCATAGAATGTTATTTCTTAAATTTTTTCTCTATATTATTTTTATCAAAAAACTAAACTATTTGGATAGAATCTTTGTCTTTTTATTTACTTTTAAATAACTTTAAAAAATTTTTAATATCTAATAAATATTTTAAAAAGTTTTTCCCCCTCCGAAAGAACGTTAACTTATAAATTATATACATTTTTAAAAATAACTTTTGTCAACTTTTTTGACACTTTTGCTTTATTATGCCCTCCACCATCACAAGTGGTGATGAAGGTTTATTACTTTGTCATTCCATCTATAACACCAAGAGCGAATCATATCAGATCCCATAAAGTATATATATTCTTGCATCAAATCAAAATCAGAGTCGATTAGCTAAAAAAGTTATAAATATAAATTTATATTGATACAAAATATAACCAAAAAATTAAGATTGTGCTGGGGTCATTTTTAACATAGCTTCCAAACAACGCCCCTTCCCAAAATATGTTTGGTAGCTTTTACAACTCTTAATAAATATTTGGTATAAATATAATAGTCTTTTCCGAAAAATGACTTTGAGCTTATAAAACAATTAAATAGAGACAAATTTCATTGAAATTCGGCATAACGAAATTCCCAACTTAATTACTTTTCTAACTGTATTAAATATACATTATTATTTTGACAAATCTTTTTCCACATATTGCTATAGCTTCCTTGAAAACATTTTTGACTTAATAAAGCTAGTAAATAATGAAAAATGCTATTGAAACTTGGCTCAATTATTTTTCTGTCTTAAAAATACATTATTCATCTGACCAATATCGGTCCGTATTTTGCTTTAACTCCATTTAAAAGATCCTCCTCGGAAAAATATTATATGTATATGAACCTGTCTTGAATATGTGGTATTTTCTTGATGAATATCGTCAGGCATAATTATTGCTCATTTAAGGCCCCTTCGCACCAAATGGTTTAAACTTGAACCATTTCTTAAACTGTCTTTAATATATGAATATAGTTTGACAATCATGAGGCCATATTCAGTTATTACTCCTTTATTACCCATTTCCCGGAATTATCGGCCAATTCCATTGAAATTCAGACATAAGATAATTGTGTTCGGCATAGTGGTGGAGGGTATTTAAGAATCGACATTGCCGAATATAGAATTCCTACATTATTTTTTAATATTTTTTTAATCATTTAGCAACTTTTCTGTTGAGTTTATTCCTCTCATGCTCGTAACTTAGGAAAAAAGGAGAGAAAGAAAAAATTTGTTTAAAACTCTTACTTTTTTCATTTTCCTAGTATTTTTACTTCACAAATGGTAATTCTCGCAAACTAAAAAGTATAAAATAAACAACAAAATAATACGAGGAGAAAGCAACAAAAAATATGGAGAGAAAAATATGTAAACTTTTGTCCAAACTATTGAAATTAAAACCAATTGTCTTTTTAGTGGCATTAAAGTGTTTCCGCATTAAATAAACATGTCAAAACAGTTTTTAGTGTGAATTAAAATTTATGAAAATTTGTAGAATAAAAGCAAAAAGGGAAACATAAATGTAAATGACAGTGTAAAACAAAGACCCTTTTATAGCAAATGTAAGCTGAATGGAGATTTTATGGAATCCTTAAATTTTAATAATTTCAATAATAAAATATAAGTCTGTGTTATGTTAACCATTCGAAAGGTTTCATTTAATTGGCTTAATTATAATTGGGCGTATGACATTACACAACCTCACATCTGTGCGTATGATTAATAAAGAAATCAATTATACGTAAGATGTCTTACAATTATTTGTGGGAAGGGTTATTTAATAGCTTGTAATACTTACTACATTATTATTAGCATTTGCTTTAGAAAATATTAAAAAAAATATTGAATGAACTTGGAAAAGATAAAATTTATCATACAATTTATTTTTTATTTAATTTTTTAATTTGTGAAAATATTTTTTACTTTGATTTTAATTTAGATTCTATTTTAATTAAATATTTTTTTAAATATCCTGGATTATGAACGAATCTCTTGCTATACAACCGCTATAACCAGGCCTGTCATATCCTCCAATTTATGGGCATTTTGCCGATTTTTTACCATGAAATTAGTAATCAGCCGATTTCTCGATTTTTGCTTAATGTATGCCGATTTTTTATATGATTAAAAATTGATTGATATATTAATAACGACATTACTTAGTAATTTTAATAAAAATAATTGAAATAAATTACATTCTAAGTTCTGTCAAGAAAATCTTATCCGAGGATGTAAAACAAAATTAAAAATAAATAAGAATGCTATATATAATAGCTTTTCAAGCTATAAATCATATACCGGTGAAGGGGCTTTATATAGGAGCTACGTCAAATAATAATCCCAGCACAATCAAGTTTCTTTGGATTTAATATTGCTTTAAAAAATAAAATATTCCAGCATATAATTTTTTTCTATTGACTTGATTTTGATGATTTTTTGTCCGATGATGAAAATATTTTACTCTATGTTTACAGATAATTTTTATATAAATCCAATAAAAAATAATGTGGCCAAATTTCATTGAATTCGGATTAATATTTTAGGCATGAGAATGTTTGATTTGATGCAACAATATATATACTTTATGGAGTCTGAGATGATTCCTTTTTGGCGTTACACACGGAATGACAAAGTAAATGTACCCTCATGACCATTTGTGGTAGTGGAGGGTATAAAAATCTAGTTATAATTCGGGGTTCTGTTACAATTTTTTATAAGTCGTATTATAATGTAATACATATCTACATTTAGTCTAAAATATATACTAACAAATATAATAAAAAATTATATAAACGCTCACTTGCCTAAAAAAATATAAACCATTACCTTTTATCGATATTTCAAAAACTATACTATATAAAGATCCAATTAATTAAGGTTTTAAAATCAGTGTTCTTAGATATGCTGGTAGTACTTAATTTCATTCCTATATCTTCATGAGATCAGTAGTGATTTAAAATCCAAATTTACTTTCATGATTTTATCTAAAGCATTATTTTTATTTAGATTTTGTTTTATAAAAGGTTTGATTTCGAACAGAACATTAGTGAAAGAATTATTAACACGTATTTAAACAAAGCCATTACATTGTAGAAAATTTTCCTGTCTCGATAGATTAATACAGCCATTTATTCTATAACTGAGACTTTGCCAAGTGCTTCCGACTTTTTTTTTGATCTTCTTCAAATTGATACTTTTTTCACCTTTTAATAATTTTAATTTTCGACATGAAATTTTGGAATTTTTGTCATTAAAAATAACTTATTAAAAATTTTGAATTATTATCAATCGAAAACTTTAAAATTACAGCTAAAGAGTCAATTAAATAAATTAATTGTACTTCTACGAAAATATAACGGAAATCCAAAATGTTAAATTAAAAAACCCTTCTGTGAATTCTGCTTCATAAACTGTAGCAAGGAATTATAGCCCACTATGCCGTTGCTTTGAACAACTTTCAGATTTGATAAGGTATAAAATTTCTTTAAAAAATAATCTGTAGTCATAAGGATACAGCTTTATTTCTCTAAACAGTGTTTTTGAACACTATCGCTATTTGTGATTTTTGAACTTCAACTTTTTTGTACCCTCTATCACCAGAAGGAATCACCTTAGACTCCATAATGTATATATATGTTCTTCAAGTTTCCATCGATTTAGTTATGTCCGTTTATCTTTTGTTGGTACTGTCACATCCACAATAATTGACAGAGCTCAATGAAATTGGGCCAGTGTATTTTTTATTGTTCTGAAAAGTTTCTTATTTAAAAACAGTTGAATCGGTTTAGTATATTAAAAGATATAGAGTGATGTCTGAAGCTGCCTGTAATTCCAAGAGAAGATCAGCCACAAATTCAATTATAAACAAACAGAGTGAAATTTGCCCTAAGATTAAAGTATATGTACCTCATTACTGTTTCTTAGAAGAAAAGTTATAGTGAAAAATATACTAATTTATGACTCATTAAGTTTTGCTTGATGAACATACGCATTTGTAGTGAAGGGTTTTCAAAATTCTTACTTATTTATTTTTAAAACTCCAACTTTTTTCCTCGTCTTAGTAATTTGTACTTTTGGTATAAAGTATTAAAATACATCTTTAGTACTCGATTGTAATACTGGTCTTCGCCATTTAAAGTTTATAAAGTTTATATTGCGATATTTTACGTTCGCAATTAGAAAAACAATTATTGTAGTTGTGTCCGACTGTGAATATATGTATCTTTTTGGGGTCTTAGCGTCCAAAATTTGAATCTAATGCTAGAGATATACTTCCAGTTTCTTGGGTGTGGGATGCCCAAATTAACACATTATGCGCATTAGGGACGGCGAAAATATTTATAATATTTTAGTTTAGTATTAGAGACTACAAGAGATGCCCATGTTACCATGTTAGTCCTTGGAGATGGTTCAAGAAAAACAATTCTTTGAGTCACATATGAAATGATAAACTTCTAGCATGACCTCCTCATACATACATACATACATACATACATACATACATACATACATACATATATTGTGGCAAAGGATATGAAAAAATAATAATTATATATTGTATATTGTAACAATTTCTTTTGTATTTTAAAAGTGTCCTTGAAGCCTTTTTGTTGCCGTTATTAAAATGTTATTTCAAGACTCACAAAAGTACAAATGCAGACACAAATAAAACCACATAAATCAACATTAATAAAAACACTAACCTTTTTGTTGTTGTACTTGTTATAGTTGTTGTTAAACTATTTGTTGTTATTTTAGTAGTCGTTTATTAGTGTTTGTCTAGTTTTTTCCTTTTGCTGCATATATTATCCGCATTAAATGTACACACACATACACACTCGCATATATAAATCCTTAAAAAATGGTAACAGATTATTTTTTTGTTATTGTTTCTTTGTTATTTTTTCTTGTTTAATTTATTTGTTATATATGTTTGTATGTTTTTATTATTTATGTAGTTATTTAAACTGGCTGGTGCTCCATTTTTGCTATTGTTATTCATTTATTATTGTTAAACACACTCACACTTATATACACTTTATATAAAATGTAGTCGACTACATTTATATAAATATTTAGTTTCTGTTGTTTGTTATTGTTTGCATTTTAAAAACTGTTGTGGCAAATTTGATCCTCTTTGCGCTGCGAATTGTTTGTTTTTGCTGCTTCTGTTGTTGTTTTTGTTGTTAAAAAAGACTATAGCGCTTTTTTTGGTTTGATTTGCACTTTAGAAGTTTAATGTAGCGAATGTATTTAATCTGCTGCAAATACACATACACTCATAAACTCACTCCTTCTTTCTCTATCTTTCTTTTTCAAGTTTTAGACATATTTTCGCCTACATATGCAATTATACAAACAAATACCCACACAAAACAAACAAATTCTCAATGTTGTCTTTGTTGCTTGTTTACATTTGTATGTACATGTCTGTGGCTTCGAAATGCATTTAGAGAATTTTTCTTTATTTCTTATTTTTTTCAGTTGGTTTTAATATAATTTTTTCTAAAGTTTTTACTTTTGTATGCAACTTAATGTCACACATTTAATATGTTTCAAAGTCTGTTTCTTTCATTTTTTATTTATTTAGATTTATTTTTATTCGTTTTTGCATCTTTACTATTTTCACTTTTAATTTTAGCTCTTTTAAGTTTTTGTTGTTTGAAAAAAATTTTTATTTATTTGACAAAAAATAAAATGCCAACATATTAAAATATTTTTATTTTTTCCACTTTAATATGTGACATGATAATATGGGTTTTTCGTTTAACACCATTTCCAACTGCTTTTTTAGAAAATAAAAAATATTAATAATTTTAAACTTAAAATTTTAAGAATAATAATTTAAATATTAATAATATGAATAATAATAGCTAATTTCAATTAACCTGATTTTTTATACTTTTTATACCATCATATAAATAAAGTTATTTTTTTTTTTTAATTTTTTTTTATTTTTTTTTTTTTTGTAGTTCAAATCACATTTTTTTAATTTTAAATTGTTTTTAATTAGAACAACAATTCACAATATATATAATTTATTTCACTTCATTGTGAAATATATAAGACAATATTAATATATTAATTAAATTAATTAATTATTTCATCAAATTCAGTTTTATGGTAAAATTTTTGGCCCATAATTTACAAAAGATAGATTTACCTAAAATCTGACAAATGATCTATTAGTACTAAATAATTGTTATTAACTTTGTATCCGGGATAACTATTGCCCTAAAGATATGTTAAAATTCAAGGAAACTTCCGAATCAATTCTTGAAGATAACAACAACACTGGAAATAATAACATAATGAAATTTGCTTGTGGTAAGGGAAATTTGGAACTTCTTCAAAAATTAAATTTATGGTGTTTTTTTTCCAAAAAAAGTCAACGCCAATAACCTCGGTGCAAAAGCATGCTCACAAGTCTTATCCAAAATTGTTTAATTATAGTGTGTCAATTATTATGGTGGTGAGCATGCCATCAACAGGTTAACGTACAGCATGGCAAAATACCATAAAACCTGGTCAAAAAAGTAAAATAATTTAAAGTTATTTGAAAGCTAAATTTGAAGTTCTGCATTATGTAGCAAAATTTTAAGACCTAAAGTTAACATTTCCACTTTTATATCATCAATTATGATTTTTATCAAATATTTTAGAGACTTAATAAAAGATTGCTCCTTAGTAAAGGGATATATATGGGGTGCAGTTTAAGACTTAATTTTCATAATAATTTTCTTTCTTGTGGGATCTATTGACCATTTTGCACCAGTTATAATATAATTTGGTTCAAATTTCACAACGAGACGATAACAACTTAAATTGGCACAACGATTTAGATCTTCATTAAAACCTTCTTGCTAAATATCATCACGATACAGATCTTTTTATAGTATTAATGATCGTTAAAAAAAATTCGGAAGGGGACTTTATGTGAGAGCTAAGACCAAATGTGTTTTGATTTTTACCAAACTTAATAGTGTGATTTCAGATTATTTAAGAAATAGAAAGGATTTTCAAAAGCACTACCAACACATCCGGTAGAAAGAAAACCGGTTAACACAGTGCAGGTTTAAAACATACAAGGCTCAAAATGTTCCTGAATTGAATGTTATTGAATATTGAATATTAAGTCTAAAACAGGACACAGAAATTGACTAGAAATAAAATAATAATTACTGCATATTGGATAACGAAATGCATGATTTGGTAGATTTTCCGCAACTTCCTGGTCACAA
Organism: Cochliomyia hominivorax; assembly: GCA_004302925.2. Classification (NCBI taxonomy): domain Eukaryota; kingdom Metazoa; phylum Arthropoda; class Insecta; order Diptera; family Calliphoridae; genus Cochliomyia; species Cochliomyia hominivorax. The sequence continues at coordinate 62,189,392 of PYHX02000495.1, read as the reverse complement.
AATTTTACGTTAATGGTACTCGAGAGAATGTTGAAAAAGAGTTTTGGACCCGAAAGCAGTCAAAATTTCATTAAAAGTTGTTGGTATGACAAGCAATATGCAGTTGTGGAAAAATAAGCTAATTATAAGTTTCAACGTGCTCTCTTAATAACGAAATTTACATCAATGAATTTTTACAACAAATCCTGTTTAATAATTTCATGCGACTTTATAATGTGTACAGTTATTTTTAGCCAGTCTTATTTATTCAGTTGTTTATCATCCTGTCAGAATGATAAACAAGCCATTGGGTGGTACAACAACAAAAATCTCTATTTGTACCAAGAGAGGCAAATCCTCGAAGTTGCTCGGAGCTAAGGCATTTGAATATCTCTTAAAAGGCCTTAGCTCCGAGCAACTTCGAGGATTTGCCTCTCTTGGTACAAATAGAGATTTTTGTTGTTGTACCACCCAATGGACCACCTGTTTGAGAAAAGTTAATAATATACTTTATTCAATTCAAATAGTTTTTTTAGAATATTTTATGATAAATAATAAACTGAATTAGTCGACGACTTTATATTTGCTTGTACCATGACACAGAAATAAAAGGTTACAGATAGACTTTAGATTAAAATTATTTTCTCACGTATTATTGCAAATTATATTTAAAATGTTATCATAACTCTCTTATATAAGATAGATTAATGCTCCTTGAGTCGATTTATTAAGTCATAAATCTATACAATATTTTTATAATATAATTTTCTTTAATTTGTTTATTTAAAAGTGATTTTCAAAAATAGGTCTGTTTGGGAACCAACAGCATTCTCTGAAATTCGGTATACAAATTTTGACTAAATGTAATTAACATATTTTAATCTATAACTATGGGATACCTAAAAATTAAGTCGATTGTCACCAATTAAAGTAGTAGCATACTTCATCCAGAAATCTCTGATATGTTCACACTACATGGACACTCAGCCAACCGGATGGATAGAAGGACGCATACTATTAAATTCAGTAAGTATTTTTGAATCTTTCGGCGTTTTCTGAGATTAGAGTACATTATTTTTTCTGTACGTTAAAAATGTCATATTATTGGCTACAACTTTTTTTCCTACTGAACCAACAGCTTAATTTTACAAAAAAATGGCATATGGACATATCAAATACTAATAGATGCAAGGGCCAAATTACAATCAGACAATCCGACAGACCTACCTACTCAGATTTTGATTTTCCGAAAGAACATTATACATTCTAAATGTTACACACATTTGTAGTGGTAGAGAGTATAAAAATTTATGTGAGATTGTGGTTTTAAATTATAGTAAATTCTGATTCAAATATAACATTTAAAGTAGATTCATAAACAGTTCCAGGTATTAAGTTCCATTCAATCAGAGAAGAGCTTTTTCTCTCTCTGGACCAGTTGTAATTATTTCATAAACGTAGTATTTTAAACAATATAACAATGTGTGGACGGTCTACGTGTAATTTGGAAAATAATCTTTTATGGAAGCTATAAGAAATAGTGAACCGTTACTCATATAATTCGGCATATTGTTAACAGTCTTATTATTATAAGTCTTTATCCTTGGACCAAAATAATACCACGTGTCAAATATATTTAAAACTGCAGACTCAACATGGAGAGCCAGCCGGACGGATTAATGTACGGATATTGCTAAATCTACTTGGGAAGTGATTCAGGACAAGCGGTTTACTTAATCTAGTGTGGGGTATAAAGGGCAATAATGAATTTTATATATTCGAAAATTTTGTTGAATTACATCACCATGGGGTTTCTCCACTATTTTACTGGAAGCAAACGTTTTCAAACTTAAGAAATTCTAAAAGATGTTATGTTATACCACTGAAATATGGTCAAATTATATACGTCATTTAATAGTTCATACTTTCAAAATCTTCATTATAATTTAGGCCTATAAGAGATCGTAGTTATTTTACCTTGATGTTTGTCAGAAAATGTATCATGTGTTCTTTGGACAACTCTTTTTCTAAATATCCTTTCATAACTAATAAATTATTTTTCTAGATTATATTAAACTTAAGACAGACAGAGGGACATGTCTATGATGTATGATCTTAGAACAGAAAACAGCCGGATTATCGACCGCCTGTTTTAATATAAAATCAAAATATCTAAATTCTAAAAAAATCATATAATTTATTAAAAAAATGCATTTAAAATATATGTTTTAAAGTTTAGAATAATTCTATAAAAAAGAAAGAAAGAATAATTCTTTATTATTTTTATTGTATTAGTTGTCGCTAAGAATAATAATCGACAACATAGACGTATGAATAATAAAATTTTAATTATATAAACTTTATAAAGTATACGCCAAGAGACATTTCTTACAAGGATCCCTTATATATTTGTATTAAACGAAATTATTTAGTTTCGATTTCAAAACACTAAGAGGAGGCTTAATACTTGAACCGATTTTTTCGAAAAATTGATTTTTTCTTGATAAGAAATCTAGGATAAGTATATCGACTTTTGTATAAAAATAAATAATAAAGGTATTAAAAAATTATATCAGAGTGATATCAGCCGATTGGAATCGATCGACCCTCCTGAACTAACCCTTTTTCAATTTATAATAGAAATTGTGTACTTTATATTAAAAAAAGAACAACTAATTAAAATAAGAAATTGTCTTTTTTACGTCCATGACAAGTTAAACAGTTTTTATATATAAATAATTAAATAGCAATGGAAACGAATTGTATTTAAATATTTATAGGTTTTATTAAAACTATACACATTATTAAATTAATTTGTTAAACATTTTTAATGAGTTTTTAAAATGAAAAAATAAAAAATAAACATCATTTTTAAAACACACACATTTTATTTTATTATCAGAGGAAAATGTGTCACTCGCCATGGATTAAATTTAATAATAAATTGTCTGTAATTAAAATTATTGTAGTTAATTTTTTACAAAAAAAGAATAAGTCATATCCAGCATAAAATATTTAATTGAGCCCTTCTTTATACCCTCCACAACACAAGTGGTCAAGAGGTTATATTAATTTAGTCATTCCGTGTTTAACACTAAGAAAGAATAATCTCAGACGTCATAAGGTACATATGTTTGTGTGTTTGTCTATCTGTCTGCCAGTCAGTTTTTTTACGCTCAATGAATTCTGGCCTAAGTACTTCTTATAGTCCTTGTGAAAGTTTCCTATTGAAAGCCAGCAAATTCAGCGTTCAGTATATTAAAAATATATACCGATATTTGAGGCAATTTTTAAGTTCAAGCAAACACTTTAATTAAATTATCAATTATGACAAATACTTCATTACCATACCAAAAATTATAAAAATCTGTTTGGTAGAAAAAAAAGTTATAGCCACAAATGTAAAAAATTTTATGACTCGTTAAGTGTTCCTGTGTATACATTGCATATGTCTCTGAGTGTGTATGTACGAAACATAGCATTTACTTCACTTTTGCGGTGGAGTGTATTGAAGATTCGACATTGCTGAAGTTAGCATTTTACTTGTTTCATTTCACTACTATTAATACAAAATTTAATTTCGTTTAAAACATTTTTAGTTGATAAGTCCTTTAAATATAATTACAGTTTTATAATGTTAACAATAATATTTCTATACAAGTTCTTTTCAAAGATTAATTATATGAATATTTCCAAAAAAAAAAATAATTAAAAACTAAATAAAAAGCAATAAATATTAATTATACGTTACCATAACACCAATATAATTAATAATTGGTATTTGTTGTACCCTGCACCACCACAAGTGGTGAAGAGATTATATTAACTTTGTCATTCTATGTGTAATGCAAAGAATGAATCATTTGTTTTTGACATGCTCACACTCACAATTATTGACAAGGCTCAATAAAATTTGGCTTGACTATTTGTTAAAGTCCTGAGAAAGTTTATTATTTAAAGCCAGCAAAATACGTCTAGTATATTAAAAATATAGACCAATATCAATTATAAATTGACAAATTAGAATAACATTTTGCCATATTACTGGGTATATGTTTTTCATTATTATTCCAAAAATTATAAAAATCGGCTCAGTGAAAAAACTGTTATTAAGCAAAAATATAACTAATTTAATGACTCATTAAGTGTGTGTTTTATTTAAGTAAATATTTTGTATATTACATACGTTAGTAAGTGTATGAGTGAGTATAATAAACACAAAGCGTATTTATTTTAAATAAATTTGTGCTATCGTTTTATTTAACTACTGTTTATATAAAATGTCATTTTGTTTAAAACATTTTTAATTGACAAACCCTCAAAATACAAAAAGAATTTTAATTAAAGATTTGTAATGTTAACAATAATATTTGTTCCGCATTCTGTTCAAATGACAGGCGTTAAACAAAAGATTTAATTATACGTATTTTTCCAAAAAGTGAAATATTAATGTCATAATACTAGTAGTACCATTATACTAATATAACCATTACTTTGGTATTTTTGTAAGATTTTCAATCAATATAATTGTAAAATTTTTTTTGTAATTCTTAGAATTTGATATGATTGAGAATATTTTGTTTCAGTTAATTAAATAACATCTGTCCGTCTGTCTAACCAATTATAGTATTCAAATATATATTTCCTTATTTCTTTAGAACAATTAAAAAACTAATTTAACGTTTAATTTTGGAAAGTGAAAAAACAGGTGTTTTGAAAATATTTACTTTACTTGTTTCTATAAATAACAATTTGTCACAATAATTATTTAAAAAGAAGTAAAATACAAATTTATTTAATTGATTCCAATTAATTTTGTTAACAAATTAAAATTCAAATCTTGTTTAAAAATAAAAAGGGACACTGAATACAAAGTAAATTACAATATTTTATGTTATTTTAAACGAAATTTTGAAAACAGAAAGGACCTTTTGAAAATAAAAAAAATAAATAAATAATAAGATAAGTAGTGTGCTTAACTTAATGTGTGGTGTAGGGTATACTATATACAACCACAAGCATACTATAATACTACCATCAGCATACTAACACAAACTAAAAAATACAAATTTTTTCTTATGGCGAACATACTTATGTTTTTATATTTATGACTGTAACTTCTCGTATTCTGATCCGATTTTTATAATATTTTCCATAGCGATAGACAACATTTAAGGCCAAATTTTTATGCAAATCTATTTTCTTTAAATTCACAAATGATAAAACAGAAATATGAAATGACGTATATAAATCGACTTGCTGTGATGCAATAATAAATATACTTTATGGAATCTTAGATTATTCCTTATTGGTCTTACACACAGAATGACAGAGTTAATATATCCTGTTCACCACTTGTGGTTCTGAAGGTTATAAAAATAATTTAAATTGCATTTGAAATTTAAATTTTGTGCACTTTTTATAAAATTACAATTTTTGATTACGAAAAAAAATACATTATAAATATTTCACTGTGATATTTGTAGGAAATGAAGATCTTGTGCTCTCAATTAGAGTGTTGAAAACAAATACACAGAAAAAGATTTTCAATTACAAAATTAATTAATAATCATGACATTTTTAATTATTTTCATTACTTGCGTTAATTAATCGAATAATCAATAGTATTACTTTCGAATATTTCAAAAAAAATATTTTTAATTAAATCATAAAATTTTAATTATTAAATACAAAAATATTGTAAAAGACGCAATTACAGTAAAATTAATAATTGTTTTAAATAATAATTTCTACATTTTATATAAAAATTTTAAATAGAGCGTTTTTTATTATTATTTTTTTCTGTGTAGCAAAAATCCAAAAATTTTTTTTTCTGGATTTTGGTTTATTGAGTCCACATTGTACTGGAATTCTGGCAGTTCGGTTTTCAAAACTATATTCAGTTTTAAAATTCAGACCTTGAAATTGGAGAACAAATATGTTGAATACTAAATTTTTATTAAAAAAATCGTTAAAGGATTTTTGGATTCAGAGCTTAAACTGAAACTTCAAATGCAAGAATACTATACAAATATGTCCTTAATAGAAGTCTTGTTTAAGGTGAAAAGATATTTGGACCGAAAACATTAATATAGACCGGAATAGAGTTATTGATCTCAAAACTTTTTGATAATTAGTTTAAATATCTGTTTATCTTTCTGTGTATTTCTCATACCAAAAATTTTACATTCCCCGATATCTGAGCCACTCAAATGGAAGCAATTTCTATACATATTTATATGAAATTTGACAACATTTTTGCAGAATCGAGTAGACCTTACGTTTTCCATCTGACAGGTTAACTTAAAATTTTATGTCGTGAACAATTCGAATATTGAAATTTTTATTTTTATGAAATAACTTTCCTATATAAAAGTTATACATTTAGTACATTTATGCACTACACCACCATGAGTATTTAGAGTGTTATGCGTCTGTACATATGCTTTCAACTCCCATGCTCCCACACCGAATACCTCTCAACTCAAATTCACTGTCCATATAAGACAGCCTTCCGTCTGGTTGTCCACGTATATTTTGTGAACATAATGCAGGTCGCAATTTAAAAGAAATCTTGACTTAATTTGGCAGGGTTCATTTTTTCACCCAGCCCTCTTACAAATATTCCTCCTAAAATAGGGGTTTAAGCTCAAAGAAATTTTAAAAATAAAACGAAACAAAAATTTTCTGAAGTAATCACCAAATCCTTTAAGTAACAAAAAATTACCGATTTCTACGAATTTTTCGAAATTCAGACATAAAGGTTTTGCCAATTTTTCAAAAACTAGTTATAAACTAGTTATAGTTGCAATTTATAGAAAATCATAAATCAGATAAGCTGAAAAAATGTTGTAGTTAAAAATATGCCAATTTTTATGACTCTTAATAAATTTCATACATGTGCGTGTTGTGGACTATAATAGATTCGGCATAACTCAATAAAGGACTTGCTTTCTTATAACATATCGAAATTTTACATAAACAAAATCACCGGAATTAAGTACGTTATATTAAACATAAATAATTACATTAAGTATACGCCCACAGTACTTAACAAGGTATTTAAATGAAATGTGTAAAACCATTTCTAATCGAGTTTTGCAAAATTTCATCGTTTTATTTGAACAAATTAAAATAAATAAAAAATTTAAGACTTATATTTTGAAATTTTAGAACAAAATTTTGACTAAAAAGGGCTGCGATATTAAATTCAAATTGCAGCTTTTTATGCAAAGAGTCCGTTCAGGAAAGTTAACATATGTTTGGTGGAAAATATTTTATAAAAAAGCGCACAAATATTTTTGTTTGGTAATATATTTTTAACTAAAAAGAACTTGAATGAGATCGATAGAATATTTTCGGACATTCACAACAGTTGGAAAACTTTTGGAGGCATACAGTTAATGTGGCAAAGGTTACAATTGTGTTAGACAAAGTATTGAGCTCTAAGTTATCATCATGCTTGAAAATCCACTGTCCACTTCATTTTATAAGTTATTTATAAGTTATTTATAAGTTATTTATAAGTTTATTAAAATATAATCCAATAAGATCACCCTACATGTTTCTATAAATATTCCTTTTTAATTAATTAATTTCTTTTTGATTATTAATTCATTTAATTAACTATATTTTACTTTTGTTATTAGATTTTTCACATTATTTTTAAATTTCCTTTTCATTGCTTTTTTAATTTCCACTTTAAAAATACTTTTTTTCTTTTAATTTTCACACTTATGCATTTTAATTAATTTCCATTTTAGTTTTGTTCACTCACAGCACTTGACAAAAGCAGACAACCTGGTATTCGCAAAAGATTTTTTCACTTTTGTTGGCATTTTTTGCATTCATGACATTTTTTGTGTTTGTATGTCAGAATGCAAACGTTTAAAAGTAAATTTTATACAAATATATTTGCAAATGCCAGCACAACCATTAACATGAAAGCAACAAAAAAAAAAGACAAATAGCAATGTCAGCTGCTCCGTCAACCTCAATTTTAAATTTCAGTCATATACTTAAGTATATTTAGCGTGAAATTTCAATAGAAGAAGCTCCAGTTGTTTCAATGAAACTAAAGAAACAGGCAGAGAGAAAATGATAACTACAAAGTGCTATTAGCAGTAAATCATTTGATATTTTCCTTGAACACAACACTAACACAATTTATGAAAGAGGGTATACAAGGTTCTTTATTCGATATGTAACAGCAAGAAAAGAAAACAATTATAGAGTCATACGTACGATCATAACAAGTTCTCGGACAATTTTGCTAGATGCGACAAAAATTTAATCTACCGGTAGTTCAAATATTTCAATACTTGACACAAGTCAAAACGTAATATACAATGGCCGGTTTTGGTTGTACCTGATATCAGTCCTTTGGAACATATTTATTTGATACTTCATTGCATTAGTGTTTGTCAAATTTAATAACAGAGAAGAATATCAAATTTAGAGGCATGTTATTCAAGTTTTTTACAAAAATGGGTTCTCAAGTTAAAATACGTTTCCAAATATATTTAAACCAAATGATCCTGCAATCGATAAATCGGATGAGATCTTTAAATTTAGATTGTTTTGAAGTTGTTTGCGGAAGTGCAAGCTAATATGGTCATCAGTTCAATAATTGAAGATTGAAAACTAAGTTCCGGAGAATTATTTTTATCATTTTTCTTTCTAATAAAAAATGCGATAGAAAAATTCTTAAAGCACGTGTTTCATAAAACTGTGTACCTAAGTATTATTAATTTTTTTTTTTATCAAATAACCTTTGTAAAACTTGTCAGTTATTATGTTTAATATAAAGAAAATAAATATTTTTTTAATCCGATTAAAATGAGTGACCAGAAGAAAGTGCGTACTAAAATTATTAAATATTTAAAAAAACAACAATAATGGGAGAACGTTCTCCTAGTAATTCTGGTAGAAAGAATGATCCACAGGATGCTTCAAAGCCAAAAAAGTGAAAGCATTTAAAAATTCTCCCAACACTTCCGGTAAGAAAGCAGCCTGGTTAGCTCAATGAAGAGAATATTTGGAACAAAAAGTTGAAGCCAATGCAGGTTCCAAAAAGCTCCTGATAGGAAAGTTGTTTAAAGTTTAAAGGTCAAAATTTCAGGACGAATATTAAAATCAGTGGAATGGAACGTATGATCTGGCAGATTTTGCATCTTCCTGAAGGAATATAAGAGAAAAATTGAGGAGCCAAAAGCAGTCAACATTTCTAAAAAGTTCTTGATATGACAAGAAGTATGCAGTTGTGGCAAAAGAAACGAATCATTTGTTACAGCGGACTCTACGAATACCGAAATTTATATCAGGGAATGTAAACAAACAATGTTGCTTCCATTCGTAATACTTCAATTGTATTCACTTTCTTGGCCAAACTTGCCACTTCGTTACTATGGTCTACTTACAAGAACAAGAACATGGTGTTTGTAACAAGAGAGACAAATCCTCCAAATTGTGGGCTCTTGCATATTGCTGAGTGTATTCCAAGACCCCTTATTTATGTATTTCTATATACGAATAATACCATCCTGAATCATACTTATATAGGATTATTACCAAACATCATACTTGGGTGAAAATAACTTATTTCATCAAGGTATACAAAACTTAATAAAAATTTTTATTTTGTATAAAAAACTATATTTTAGAACGCGTATGTATTTAAAAACCCATTTAATATGACCATTTTAAAGGGGCTTTATGATATAATGAAACGATTTCTATTGATTTTTTTCTTAATATTACTGTGTATTAGATTATATGGACATTATTAAGTTGGTTAAGGTAGTGATAATGAGTCAAACGCTTTGCTAAAACGTGATTTTAAGTGGTTTTTAAGTGAAAAGTACATATGTAGTAGAACGAGAAAAGCTTAAATAAAATGTCGATCATAAGACGAATGACAACGTTGAGATTTATCGAAAATTTGCACAAGAAGGGGATTCTCGAAGTCGTGGCTAAAAGGTGATATACGGAACAAAAAGCTCAACAAGTTTAATTTACTAAAAATTAACGCTTTAAATTTGCTCTGTTTCAAGTTTAATTGAGAAATGTGATGAAATAGTTATCAACAATTCGGTTTTTAGAAAAATTGAATTCCACCCTCTCTACAAATTCAATGAATTCAATTCTCCATGTCCACCTCAAAATTCAGCTTCCTCATTTATATCAAATTATATTTAATACGTCAATTTATATGCAAATATATTGCATGTTTTACAGTTCATTTCTCGCTTTTGTCATATCAGGTAAGATTTTCTCTTAAAATTACTTTGAAATATGAAAGGTTCCAAATTTATATTTATATATCTTTTGTTTCACTTCATAAATTAATCTTTGGCGAATTTTTAGAAAAATAACTAGGACCATGTTTCACTTGCACTTCAAAGTGCTTCCAAAATAACTCAGCTTTAAACATGTAAAATTTTATTCAAATGTCATCTAACGATTCAAAAGTTACAGCTTTATAAAAAATCGATTTGGACACATTTTGCCAGATCTCCATAAAAATTAATGTATATATAGTTATATATATTAAAAAAATCTTAAAGCGGATCTCATTAGTTTTTCTAAAATATTAAAAACAATGTCTACGATTTTCTTGAAATGCACTTATTTAAGTTTGTACCTATGACAATAATTACTGTTACTTTTGAACCGTTAGAAACTTTGTGTGTACGATTTGATTTGGAAGAGTAAGGATTCTTTATAAAGCCCGCTTTATTAAGAGAACTACGGTTTATGTGAAATTAAAGAGAAATCCGAATCATATGCATTTTTTCAATGAATTTTCGAATACTTATTTAAAAAATCAATATATCCAAAGGGATCTAGTTTGGTAGATCATCACCTATGTACCCAATCGAAATAAAAAAACAACAATGTTAAATTTCTAAATGTTCAAAAATTATGGAATAATTTCCATAAAACTGTTTTGGAACCTCTGTTTTTTGGTTTTTTTATATAACTAAAACAACATATGAAAATAACACATTAGTATCATTATTTATCTTTGGTATCCTTTAATACTGTAAATATTAAATATGTTTTTTGGTTTAAGGTTCTTAAAAATTGTCCATCCATTCGGCTGGATGATCATATAAAGCTTGTTCGCAAAGTACAGGTCGCAGTTTTGAAGAATTCTGAATGAAATTTAGCAATAACTAAATTTGGCCCAGATGTCAAATTATCCCATATAAATGTCCCCCGGAATGGGGTTTTAGCCCATAAAATCCCTAAATATAAAAATATTTTAACAAAATTTTGCAAAACAAAATCTCAATATATTCTAAAACTATGTCCTAATTTTTCGAGGATTGTTCCATTATTTCTCATAAGTCTTATGCAACCACTCTTCCAAATATCCCTTTCAAATACATAAATCGCATATATACGTGTGTATTGTAAAAAATTTAAGTCAAATTAAGATAAATATTAACAAAACCGCTGTTCAAAATGCAATGAGGTCGGTCCATAATTTCTTCTAAATCTCATACAACCCTCCAAAAATTCGCTTTTAAACATAAATGTTACTATCATAATAATATATTGCATACATTAGCATAATGAGAAATGTAAATTATACGAGGGTTGTTTTTATATTCTTTGCAGCAAGCATTTACAATCGAAAATATTATTATGTATGTACCCTATTATTATGTAGGGTATAAATAGTCGGGTTTGACTGACTATAAGATTTTTTCTTTTTCTTATTTCACATTGTTTCGAAAAGAATTTAAACTCGTAGTACATACTCATTGTTCTATCCGAAGTATGTACTTGTCATGTTTTATTTTTCCTTCAATATTTGCACTTTAATTTTCACCTTGCACTTACTGGGTTGCTTTTTAAATCCACACTTTTTTTAAATAACTTTTAATATTTCTCAATTTTTTTCCTTTTTTAGTGATTTTTATATGTATTTCTTTTCTCTCAATGAAAAATCACTTAAGTGTAGTTAAGACATTATATTTGAAGAACATATATTAAGTAGTTTTGCTTAAAATGCATTTCTATGTTTATTTTCTTATGTTAAACTAACAAAACCATTTATAATAAAATGTAATGGTTGGTTGGGTTTTTATGTTATTTCTTTTTTTTCTTTATTTTATTCTTGAGAAATTTATTATTCTTTTAGTTGCTATTTTCTTTCTTTATACATTTACACGTTCTTTTTCTTGTTGAAAATATTATTGAAGGTGTAACATTTTATTTCCGGTACAAGCAGCATAAAAACACTTTCCACCTCTATTCAAGACACTTAAGCTGACTTGTACTTTAAATACACTCACATACATACACATACATTTGCATATAAAACACATTATGTATTACACATACACACCCTCTCAATAACATATTTATTGTAATGCATTAATTTATCCAGGGTTTGTTTTATTTTTTTTTCAAATGTGGCTTAATATTCATTTTAGTTTTTTATTAAAATATTTTTTTAAAAAGCTCTTTTTTCTTAAATATTTTATAATTTTATATAATTTAAATCATTATTATTTTTCCTTTTTTACTATTATATTTCTCATTTGAGTATAAGGTTTTAATATCCTTGGCATAACCTTACACCCCACACATTAATTAACACTTTCGTAATTATATCCCACAAACTTCATAATGATGATTTTACTATTTTACTATTTAATAACCTAATAACACTCACTTACACTTATACACATACTCTTCATTAATTTTCCGCATATACCTTTATTATTTATTCTTCTTTTTTTCTATTATAATTATTTTATTTTTTTATTTATATTATTTTTATTTAGTTAAATTAACTTATAAACAATTTCATATAAATATTTTATATTTCTTTGTTTCTCAAATAAATTATAAAAATAAAAAGGACACACACACACAGCTACACTCATATTGTGTAGATAATGTAACGTTAGATATATCTTTTATAAACACGTTTGGTGCGTGTTATAACCGATAATGACCACGTTGTCTATAATACTGTTTTTACTGTTTCGTTGAATTCTTATTTTATATTTAAGAAACAATTTTTATCCTAAAATTTCATTGAAAAACAACTAATGAAAACTGTTTTATCGACTTGAGTACATGTGTATAACAGTTTTCTTTGATTTCTCTTGTTCTCTTTCTGTAAATTTTTTCTCTCTTTTTAGAGGGTTGTAAAATACTGGGTTTCTCTTGGGTTTTTGAATTGTTAGCAAAAAAGAGTTTGTTGGTAAATTGTTATTTGTTGTTAAGAATTTTGTTACCAATATGATGTTATTTGAATTTCAACCGTTAAGATATCTGACAACTCCTTGTAAATATTATTAATTAGTTAATTCTATACTTAGCTTAAATAGCAACCTTCTATAATATATAATGAAAAAAATAAATAATATTATGTTTACAAATTCCAAACTTAAACTTAAATTGAACTGCATTCCTGCTATCACTTTGTGAAATTTTTTTTGATATTGGGCTAGCCGCTCGGAAAATACAGACTTGACTCCATTTGATTTTTCATTTGAAACACTGTGATATGCTTAGTTCTCCATTTATGGTTCGAGCTCAATGAAATTTGTCATATAAGTTAATTGTTGTCCTATACACACCAGAAAAATCTGTACTGTATAAAAATTAATAGAACCATATTTGAGACAACTTCAAAACCAAAATTGGTCAGTATGATTTCATTCATTCTCTATAAATCTCTAAAAAACAAAATTTTCACCACTTTTACCGTTCGATTTAGAATCTAGCTAACAATGTCCTCCCTTCCAGCTGTCTGTTCATGTAAAATTTCTGACCAAAGTACAAATTACAGCATTGAAGATATCTTGATATGTAGTATTTAAGTCTAAGGACGAAACCTTTTAAATATCTTCAAATGGAATTTTAAGAAAAAATGTGAAAAGATGCGTTATGCAACATACATAAAAATCACTTCAGGATATGGAATTTGGAAACCAAAAAATCTAACATATGAGTTAAAGGATGTACAGTGTATCCAATATTCAGGAACAAAATGCTTAAAAAAGTTAATGTGCATAAAATAATAAGCTTTTCCTAGGATTTGAATTTCAATGCACTACTTATATGTCGAATAATGGACCACCGTCTAAATTATAAAATTTATGATTTTCACAGATTTCACGAAGTTATTTTGAAGGATCTAGTTTTTATAAATTAGAGCAGGATTTTTTATTTCCTCATCAGTGGAATGCAACAAACCTCAAATCAAGTAATAATCTATAATCTTAGTTATGACATTAAGCTACTAAATCCGGATATTTTAAAAATAAAAATATTTAAAAATAATACAGACTCTGGATGTTTAGGAGTTTCCTTATTCAAGCCATATTTATTATTTAAAATTTCTGCCTTCATCTTTTTGAACTTAAATTTTCAATACGACATTGGTTCAGATTTTCACTGCAGTTAGTAAGTACTTTATATCCAGAACCAGGTTTTCTAAAGTAGTTAGGAATTTTTAAATAACATAAAACATAATTTAGTGGAAATTATTTAACTAAAAAGCGAAGTTAAATTATATATTTCTCGCTGAAAGTTGACTATTGTCTGGAAGAAAAATTCTCTTATAACAAAATGACAAGAAACCTGTAAATTCTTGTTTGTGATACTTAATTTATGTAATAAATTCTCTTAACTTTACAGAAAACTCTTAATATTCTTCACAAAATAGTTTAAACCAAATATCTCTTTCTTTATTAAAAAAAACATTCTTCCATTTTTTAAGCGATAAGTGTTATACCAATAAATATTATTTTACTATTTTCTTTTTCTTTTACCTCTAATATTTATTAAATAAATTCTGTCAGCGTTTGTCATGTTATTTTTTTTTTCTATATATTTTTGAAACAGTGCCAATATGTCAACTCGTTGAACTATTGGGTTGTTATTTTTTTACATCGTTAATATTTTTTTTATTTTTTATTCTACATATGTTGTCGTCTGCTACACCATAAAGTTTTTGAATCTCAAACGCTTTTTCCTTGCTATCGATAAGGATGATAATATTTTCTTCTTCTACTTGTTGTTGTTTTTTATATTTTGAAATTACATCCTAATCATATGCTACCCAAGTCTATCACAATAAATATATATAACAGAGTATATGATGTATATGTATGTATGTGTGTATGCATGTATGTACGTATGTATGTATGTATGTATGTATGTATGTATGTATGTATGTATGTATGTATGTATGTTTAACTTCCTCGTGGCTGTTAGTATTAAATTGAAACATGTTGAAATCTTTATGAATAAAATATGATATACTTTACTTTAAGAATTACTGTATGATATACATATGTATGCGTGTATGTTAGTTTATATTTTTTATATAAGTATGTTGATGTTTATCTGGTTACATAAACATCAACAAACTAAAATATATATATGTGATTTATGTTGTGATTTTTGAAAATAAATTTTCACAGACATACTTATAAATATATATGAACATTTTTGATGAGTTCACTGCTGTAGGGAGAAAAATAGGTATTAAATTTTTAATCAATTTATATATATACGAATTCGGAATATTTTGATATCTGCGCCGAAACTAGTCTTCGACTGTCTGACAATATAAAGACGTGGCAGCTTCGGATAAACTTTGTCAAAATTTGTCATATTAGCACAAGATTTTTTTCAGTTCCATTTGATTGGAATTATTATTACAATTTATAAAAAATAAAGATAAAAATATTTTCATAGCTTCAATCACTTTTGATGAAATTTTCAATCATTTTCGGAAAGCGTTCAATTAACTTTTTATAGTGCTTTCTGTCACTTTGCTGTTTGAAATCTATGATAATTTTGGACACCTTTTTTGGTTCTTCAATTCTCTTTTATCAGGAGCCTTTTATCTCTTCACTGGACTTAGCTCCGCGCAGTTTGGGGAATATGTCTCACTTAGTAATACTACATTATTGAAATTGTATACTCAACAGCTTCTCTACCATAGTGGCAGATAAGACCAAAACAAATTATCTAGTCTTATAAATGGAGGCAGGTTTTTTTGGTATTTATTGAATCCGTTTAAAAAATTGATCGGCTTCTTTTGCCGAAAACTTTTTTGTCAGAACATACGTTTCCCATTATGCAGCAAGAATATTATTTAACAATACTTGACTTCAAATTGCGTGCTCTGTTTCGGGCATATAAATTTCTTGCAGCGTGAACCATTTCCTCCACCTGAAACAGATCGGGGGAAGAGGAAACTATACAGCGATAGTTTTCAAATTTGCTTTCAACTATTTTTCCATGTAACTGCGTTACTGAACAAAATGTAGGACGGATAGGATGAGGAGGAGGCTCACCCCATATAAAGCAAGTACTTACTATCGAACATCTAAAGAACTATAACAGGATAATTTTAAAATTTGGTCCCAATTTCTTTTGCAAAGAACTGTTTTAGTGGAAAATTTAAGGACAGAATGGACCATGGGGAAATGTAGCACCTAAATAATTAAATATTCATTATCAGATATCTGAAAAACTATTCAAGTAAGAGTATCTTAATTACTCTAGGAATTGTTTTATCTCATAAAATGTTCCAATTACATTCTTAAAGAACTATTGCGGTAATATAGGACAGAGAGGTACCATGATAATTTTGCAGCTAGAGTTCATAAGTTAGGTCCCAATAATTTTCCTGTAAAATAATAGTTTTATCTGAGAAAATAGATAGTAATTATCGAATATCTAAAGAACTATTTCATCAAGAGTGTTCAATTTTTTAGCATTCATATGAAAGGGTTTACTCGGAGAATTTAAGAATGAAAAGGGTCAAGGAAATTTGATAAAATTCCCCTGAAAATGAAATTTGTTTAGTACACGTCGTGATTTGTGAAATATCTTTCGAGATTAAAGACTGAGAAGAATTTTTTGGCAGCAAAGCACACCGGGTAAAATATAATATTTTATAATTTCAATACGCACTCTTTTTTTCACTCATTCAAAATAGACTAACAAAGGATTCAGTCCATAATAACTGACATGTTTTACAAGGGTAACTTGATCAAAAACTAATCAAATAATATTTAGTTTAAAATTTTTAGGAAAAAATGTATGTTAAGAACCCTTCGATTTCACCCCTTAATCAAAATATTATATTATTATTAGTCGATCCATATGTACTTTTTCCTTTTGACAAAATGTTGCCTCTCATCCACTATGTTGCAAGTAGTTTGTTTACATTTTCCATTGCAAAATTTGCTTTTGTATTTAATGCATTCAATAAGAAATAATATACTACATACAAACAGATATACAGGAGTATTCATTTTTTCTTTCATTACTATTATTTTGTTATTTTATTTTATATTGTTGTTTTCCACATTAAAATAAAAAAATGTGGCAAACAAAAATAACAAAAAAATAAGAAACTAGTTGATTTATTATTGCTTTGTCAAGTTGTGTATAAAAGCATTAATGGAAGTTTTTGATTTTAAAGTTTTATGCTCTTTTGTTGCAACAGTTTCCTTACTGAAGCTTCTACTTCATTGTAGATGTTATTTGTTGTTTTCAAACTTTTTAAGTTTTCATTTGTATTTATATATTTTTTTACTTATTGCAACATAAAAAGCATAATTGTTTTTGTAGTATTTACAATTCTTTGCAAGATTTTGAAAACATACACTCGGATATGTTGAAAGTTGTATGTTCTTTTCTTCTTATATTTTAAGTCTTCCATATGTATCTTAAGTATGTTGCAAGTTGGAGTAGCAAAGTAGTTGGAGATTAAAGAGTGACTTAGTTCTTGTGCTACATTTTAATTTGGGTAATACGAAAAATGTGACTTTCGTTTGAGATCATCAAAAAGCTTATTTAGTTCGAGGAATCAGAAGAAAAATAATGGAACCAAAAAGCAAAGAATGTAACTGGAAAAATTTGAATCTATAAAAGCTGTTAAGTCTTTGGCAGACGATCTTTGAGGATGTTCTTCTTAAAGTCCAAGTTTACAAAGGAACTTTTAAAGTATAAATGGTTTCAATTATTTCTTGCTTCTCTTTGATATTTTTAAGTGTTTGTTTGTATTTGCTCCCTTGGCTGAGGAGCAGATTCAAACCAAACCATTACCACGTGTCCTTTGGTTACCGCTTTGTCTGATTTCCCAACCACAAGACAATATTAAAGAACTTATGAATTGGTCCATAGAATAATTAAACACTGTTTTATTTAGAGACGAATTTAAATTTAATCTATTTTATTTCCATGTAAGAAGATAAGAATGTTTTAGTTTATAACTGTTTTACAGACGAGCTGTGAAAATGGGCAATGTTTTTTTTTTTTTTTTTTTTTTTTTTGAGGGCATTTGGGTCACCTATTTTTTATACATTGTTCAATGAAGAATCTTATATAATAAAAAAGATTGATAGTTTTTTTCAGAATTACAATGACCTGAACCTTTTTCAAAGTCGAAGATTATTTGTCAGCTTCTAGGATTTAAGACTTGGATAGACTGTCACAGTCCAATCACTTCAATTCCATCAAGAACCACTTTTGCAATGAATTAGAACACAATGCTTCAAGCATGAACAGGAGATTAACTTCCTAAAACTAAAGCGAGAACCAGTGCCAACATCTATTCTAAAGAATCTTACAAAAGTTGTGCACAAGAAGTGCAAGGAATATATATTGAAGTTAATCAAAGTTTAGGTACCGCAGTTTTCGTACATAAATCCTATAAGGCACTTCTTAGACATGTTAAAGCACAGAGAGAGTAAACACGATGCCTCAGGCAGAAACAAGAGATGATAAACTTTCTAAAGTTTGAGCAAGAAGCTATGTAACATCAATTATATCGAATTAAAGGAGCGTTTATCGAAATTAATCAAAGTTTAGTTGTCAGCTAATGAAATCCAATTCCAAGGTCACCATAGTTTCCGTATTTAAATCCCATAGAGCAGAGATGAAACAACACGCCTCAAGCAGAAAGACATGTTGATAACTTCCCTAAAGCCAGAGTGGGAAGCTATGCCAACATTAATTCTTTCGAAACTTTTAAGTAGAACGCAAAAGGCGATAAATATTTATTAAGGAAAATTTTTGAACAATACTGTTACATTTGTTGCAAAATCAAATAAAAACTAATTATACCATTTTTAATAATAGAAACTTTATGATATTAAATACAATTGTATACAAATTCTTAAAGAAAATAAAATAAAACTTATTCTTGCATACTTGTTCGGATGTAAGATCAAAACTTTTCTACTTAACAAGTTTGTTTTTTTACCCTGCACCATGACAAGTGTTAAATAAGGACAAAATAAGTTGATCACGTACTCACAATTTTTAGCATACAATATCCATCTATAATATTCAAAATGCAGGGCATTTGCCATTCGACTTAGAATAACGTAGAACTCTCCTTGTTATGCAGACATAAGAATGTTGCCCAAATGTTTTGAAAAACTTGTAGTTGTAGATTCTTAAAAGCATTAGAATTTTTGAAATTATAAAATAAATTACACATGTAAACAATTTACACCCCATGAATTATGGTTGTTTTAAAAAAAATAAAGCAATAAAAACTCATGTTATAAGGTCAACGTTTGCATTTAAAAAGGCGGCACTTGAGAGATGACACTAAACAAAAAGTTGCAACAAAAAGTGTTTGGTCTTAAAAAGGGAAAGGCGTGTGAACCCACAAGAACTCTGAAAAACACTTTAAACTTTTTTATTAAATTTATAAATACAAAAGGGCTAAAGAAATCTTTAAAAAAGTTTTTCAAAGTTTTCACACCTCAACTCACGTGGCTAGTGTTTAGATATTTTCGAGTTGACTTGGTACAGAATATAAGCCCCTATCCGGCTAGGGATGAAACTGGTTACACTTCAAATTTGAAATTTTGTCAAATCGAGTATGTTGGTTCTTTAGAAATCCAAAATTCTTTGAATTGAGGCGAAAGGAATTTTGTACACAATATAGGATCTCTCGTATAGTTTCAGAAATAGTCAAGAAAAATAGTGGTTCTCGTATAGTTTCAGAAATAGTCAAGAAAAATAATGGTTCTCTGAAGTTAAAATTTCGAACTATTAAAATTTTTATGTTTTTTAATGGTTCCATTGAGAAATATTAACGGTAATTTAAGTAAAGTAAATGCTGGTGCGCTACTGCGATTGGTAACTTTTATAATCGTCTTATGTTCTAATCCTTCAGTTTTTCACTTTACCCACAAGACTGGATTTGATCTGAAGCTATTGAGAAATTTCAACATATGTATGCAAACGCAATAATCTCTGTAAATCTTGACGTGAAAATTAGAGCTCGTAGATTGCAGTGTTCAGTTAGGACGCTCGTCATCCTACTAAGCTCACTTTTCCATAGTCTTTTTTTTTCCTCTGGGTCTCCCCAAAGTTTCCTCATAGTTCTACCAATCAAATCAGTATTCCACATAGTTCTGTGTGACTCTATCGTCCACTCACGTTGACTGTCTTTTATTGCGACTGAAGGCAATATAGCCTTATTTGCCTCTACATTTCTGATCACTCCCTTATGACCAAGTGCGCAGGTGATATGTATCACTTGCTGATAAATCCTTCATATCCTTCTTACGATCCAGGACAATCAGTGAAATCGTATCTTTAGACTTCAACTCCGCATTGTCAGTTAAGTTTTAAACATTTCTATATGTTAAATCGACCAAGTTCCTTTAGCCTATACCCTACACTTCGATGGTAGATATCTTCGTTTGCAAGACCGTATTTGAGTCTATTAATTAGTGATGTACTATAGTTTCTGATTCATAAGGAGTCCCAGTCCTGTCCAATCTATTTATGTGGAGCCATCCGTGAAACAATAAGTCCCCGTGGGTGTGTATAGCGGATTTCGTCCTAACAAAATTAACTTCTGGTGTTCGAGTGAAGCAATTAAAAGTGATAGAAGGGAAGAAATTAACTTTAATAATCATCTTTAATAATCAGCTTTAATAATCATCTAAACTTAATTGATCCATTATATGTTTTTCCACATGTTACACACACAACAGTTGCTAGAAGAAAACTTATACAGATATTGGTCGAAGATTTGCTTTCAGTGAATGCGATAAAATTATTAGAGTGTAGATCGTTAATATGGTGCTTTACAAATATTAAGCAGAGAAGCTGCATAAAATCATAGTAGAAAGCTACGTCAAATTCATTCTAAGAAATGATCATGAGTCGAAAATAAGCTTAAAATTGGTGGTAGCACAATTTTTTGTGCCTGTTACAATTTTTGCACAAAAGCATAATACTCCAACCTCCTATGGTGGTGTAGGGTATAAAAATTATTACACCACATTACGATTTAAGTGAATATCATTAAAACAGTATCCCTTCTCAAAGTAATATAAAAGCAAAAGTTTTGCTTCTATTTACATTGTCAATAAAAAATGTTTGATGTTTTTAAAAATTCCGCCAGCAGCAAATTATAATAAAGGTTTATAAAAATGAAATTTATTTGATATAAATATTCAAAGGTCCTTTTCAAGCCTCAAATAAACTATTCACGATAAATGTACTGCTAAATACTTTGTTGCAAAGCTTTCGTATTTCCTTTTGAGTGAAAACAAACAAAATAGAAAATGTCCTTCAGATTTAAAATTTCATCATTAATTAAAAAATGTCATCTTTTACATTTAAAACTGTTAAATCTGCTGTGACATTAAACATAAATAATAAAATTTTATTGAATTTATTATATTTCTGTATTTTACACATACTCACACAAACTCACAAATAATTTGAGATTAAATTTCAATAAAAGTTATTAATTAATATTTTATGAATAAAGATTATTATTATTTTTCCTCTTTTTTAATTCCCTTTTAATGCTTTAAATATTTGCCAAAGAATGCTAGAGAAATTAAAGGATAAAGGTATAAAGGAGAAATATGATTAATTGTTATCGATCAGAAACATTCCAAACATTTTTCTCTCACGAAATTATTCAGTTTAATATTTCAAATAAGGAATTATTTACACTTTAAAAGTATATAACAATTGGATTAAAGTTTTAAATAAATTAAATTTATAAGATTAGTAAAAAGTTTTTTTCCTGTAAAAAAATTGCATATAAAACTGAAATGAGAAAATGGCTGAAAGCAATTGAAACAATTATGCTTTATTCAGCTTTGCCGAATCTTCTATAACTTCAATCATATTCCAGTACTACGGTTCGTATCTGGGTCGGAATGGTCGGACAGACAAGGCGAGGACAGACGGACAGAAAGACTTCCGGTCAGAAGGAAAGAAAGACTAAATCTACATAGGGACTAGTCCTAATTCCTTTTCAGCGTTACACATGGAATGATAAATTAAATATACCCATTTCACCACTTATAGCGGTGGTGGCCATAAAAAGATAGTACTTAAAAAAGGAATTTTTACTCTTTAGCTTATGTAAAAATGTACTAGTCGGTTCAACTGGCAATATATTCCGAACGCATTTGTTATGATACTTAAATGGTTTTTATTATCCATAATGATGTCCAAGACTACTTAAAACATACACACATGAACTTAAGTCACCGTCATCAATCATGTACAAAGTCGAGGCTCCCTTTACTCAGAAAACATTCGAAATATAATCAAATAATAGTACTATATATACGATTATATATACATTATCCAAATATTCCAAGAATTTCATTCCTCCATTAATTTCTTCAAAACATATTTTTGTACAGGAACTCTCATATAGTTTCAGGAATATTCAAAAAAAATAAATGTTTAACTAATTTTAACCCCAGTTTTGTTCAGTTTGAGGATATAATAAAGGTTCTACAATATTTTAAAAGTATATATCGTGACTGAGTAGGAGTTTTTAGAGTATAAGTATAAGGTGCAATATGAGATCCATAGTCGAACTATTTTCGCCGTGGTCTTAGGTACATTTTCCAGTTTTAAAAAAAATCGGATTCAATGCCAAATTTTTGTGGATTTTCTGCGAGTTATACTTTAAGATATTCAAATTATTATTTTTATGAATTATTTCTTCAATAAATACTAGTTCTCCAACCTCTGCCGTCGATAGATAACCTAAAACTATAATAGCGGCACCACCATAGTTGAGAGTTGTCTCACTTTTCGTGTCAAAACACGTCCAACTGATTTATATATATGGAAAATTTCCTTTCTAAAATTGTAGTTTTTTTTCCTCTTACACTTTAATTTTGAGGTGGCGTTTAACATTTACATGCAGTGATGGTGACTTTTTCCACAAGTAAATGAAAGAATTATTATTTTTACTTAAAAGATTTTAAATAAACCATAATTTATGTAGAATTAAAATATTTTCTTATCATTGGTTTTATGGGCGAAAAGACCCTTCAAACTTACATGAAAACATATAATGGTGTATGTATATATATTTTCCACTAAATCAAAAGATGATCAATTTAGTCTTTTTTGGCATGCTAACATTTTCAATGAAATTTGGCATCTATAGTTAATTTCTGATAAATCTTCTATTTACAACTAGCAAAATTTGTTCAGTGTATTAGAAACTATAGACTGATATTTAATACAACCTCTAAATATAAGCAAAGAATCTTCGTTTTTTATTAAATTATTAATAGAGAGATTCATATAAAACGAGAGATTCATCATAACATTAAGCTCAATATAACTCATTATCGTTCCGAAAATTATTAAAACTTCATTACCGTTGCGTTAAGTGTTTTTGCGCTGTAACAAATGTCTCTTAGCGCAGGACCAATCTCGGAATGTTTGCCTGACTTATAATACTTTAAGAGCGTATATTATCTTGGCCAGCAATATGTTGATTCTGATTGAAAGACCGAGCAAAGAAGATAAAAACCGACTTTTTCCAAAATCTTTACATTTACAAAAATGGTAATTATATAGAATCGATCCTATTTAAATTTTCTTATATAAATAAGTGGAATTGATACTAATAACGGATACTAAACTCTCCGTATCTAACTCATCAGACTGCTAATTATCGAATTGGTTCTTTTGCACTGAATCTAGGTTAAGGAAATTTCGAGATTTTGAGAAAGAACGATAGTGTTTTAGTAGATCATTTATTTTTATTGTGATTTTGCCCAGAAATCCATTTTTTCTAATTGATAGGACCGCGTATTTGTAGTGAAGTCTAAAATATATTACATGTGCGATAAAATTATAATATGAGTATGTTTTTATCTGTTGTTATCACTGATAAAAACATGTAACAAATCCCATAGTAGTACCCAAATATCGCTCGAATGAGCTTTTTTCTGTCCTTTTATATAGACTATTTAATAATAAAAGAATTTATCACTCATTAACTGGTATCTATTCGGATTGACTTTGACATCTGAAAAATCTGTTGAATTTCGGTTATGTTTACATTATTAGCAACATCTTTAATATTAAGAAAGGCCATATTATGTACTATTTTACAACCATAAACTCACATCCTGCAGTTTCGGAAGTAAGATAGGTAAGGGGTTTATATAACGGGAGATATAACTTCTTCCACTTAGTCTTTGTCTTTCAAGTATTTTTCCTGGGGTAATGACATATTTATTGGAAATTCAATTCATGATCGAAATACTGAGGAAGCTTAATCAACTCTAAGTTTGATATTACCTAAAATGGATTTACATATTCAGATTATTTAATAAAATAATAACTAAATATACCTTCATGGAAATTATGGTGGTTACGTATGAGTTATATGAAATCATTATGTAATTCATACGTCAAAGGTCGCAATGCAACAACTGCCTTTAAACCAATTGTTTGCTTTTTTTAAACAAAAAAAATACAATTAAGAAATCTTAATTATAATAAGTAAGAATATAATAATATTTTCTGCAAAGTCGAATCTTCAATACCTTCCACCACAAATTCGTGTGAAATAAATACATTATACATATACAGTGTTCGTACATATACATTTACATATACACACTTAAACATATACAATATTTAACAGTTTGTTTTAAGTATAACACAGGAATACTTAATGAATTATAAAACTAATTATTTTTATTATTTATGGCTGTAGCCCTTATCTGCTGCACCGATTTTGATAATTTTTGGAATACTTATGAGGTACATATAACTTTTATATTAAAGCAAATTTTAAAAAAATTTCAATTTTTAGGAAAGGTTTCGCTTAACTTAGAGGTTATATATTTAAATATTCTGAACTGATTTTGCAGATTTTAAATACACAACTTTTCAGAACAATAACAAATTCACAGGTAAAATTTTATTGAGTTCTGTTAATTATTGTGGATGTGAGCATACCAACAACAGACAGACTGACGGTTGTACTTAAATCGACTTGTTTTGATACAAGAATATGTATACATTATGGAATCGGAGGTTATTCGTACTTAGTGGTACACGGGGAATGGAAAAGTCAATTTTATTTATACAAAATAAAACTTTAGACTTGTTTGCTTATGTAAAATCTACAATATATTATTTTATTATTATACCCTCCAACAGCACAAGTGCTAAAAAGGGTACACTAATATTGTCATTTCATATGTAACGCTAAAAACGAATCATCTTTTTTTTTCCAAAAATTATCAAAAGCTGTTCAGTAGAATAGAGTTATAGGCAAAAATAGAACTTATTTCTTGACTTAAGTTTTTCTGACTTATATTTAAAAATACTTTTTAATATTGTATAAATTTTTGAGTGTATGTGTGAGTGTGTATGCATAAAATATAACATATTTACGGCACAGCCGAATGTACCATTTATACCTGTTTTTATATATATTTTTCAAAAAAAGCTAAAATAATAAATTTATACATTTTGAAAACAAATTTTCCCTAATTTTTTATTCAAATTATTCTCTTTGCTCCTGTTATTTGTAATCGTTTATTAAATTACTTAAAATTTCAGTTCTGTAACTGACAATTTTCCACTTTGGTTTTCATTTAAATAAAAATGAGAATTCTGCCATAAGAAAATAGGTACAAATGTCTTTTCTTAAAACGAAATTAAATATGTTTAACGTTGCACATAGAAGGTATATTGTAATAATAATATAATAATAACAATAGCAAAAAAATTAAATTTTATTCAAAGTAAAATTTTTAACCTTTTAACACAAAGTCTGACCTCAATTTATGTCGCAGTCAAGTCAACTTTTACATACTTCCACACACATACCTTCTACGTTGTATGATGAAATTTATAAAATAAAAGAAATAGAAGAAAAATCTAAAAAAGGAGAAGAAAAATATACAAGAAATTTAAAGAAATAAAATAATAAGACTTTAGATCGAAGGTTTCCGCACAAGTTGCACAAAATAATAGCAGCATTTTAAAACTATGAAAAATGTTTTGGAAAATAAATTTTAGTGGAATTTAGGAAAGTGTGAAATCTTTTATAACAAAAAGTATATAAGAAAGTTTAATTAAATTTGTGCAACATTGAAAGCTTCATTTTTATAGGGTATTATCCGGCAATTAAATTAACTATTTACTTTATTATTCGCTAAACAGGAAACAGTGTTACAAATAAAAAAATCGTAATAGCCGCTAAAGACCGACTTCATAATACCCTCCACCATTGGATCGGCTTTTTAAAAGTTGATTTTATGCTTTGTGCTTATATAAAATATGCTTATTTCAAATATTTTCATAACACTCACACCAGAAATTTTGAAATGTGATGTGGTTTATTAAGGGAGGATATTTGACTCGAATTGAGGCTGAAAAGTGGACATACACATCTTCTCTATGTGCTTCGAATATTAGCATAAACGCATAAGGCTCCAAGCTCCAATATATGACTTTCGAACGTTCAATTTTAATTTCACACTTTAATTTAGAGTTTGGACTTATTTGGTGCCCCACTTTGCGTCAATAGATTTTTTGTAAATAATCCAGTATACGAAATTTCGAAATATCAGTACGGAATCAAAAGTTATGTGGGTTTGAATTAAAAATTATATTTGGCAGTGCTGAATGTTATATAATTGTGCAAATTTCAATAGAATTGTTTCAAGTTTAAAAATCTTATAAATTAAAAGTTTTTTCTAAGAACGAGACTCAAGTGGCAGCTGTAGTACAATTTGGATCTATATTCGTCAAGAAAGTATTATATATTTAAGACAGTTAGAAAAACAATCGTGAAGATTTGAAATTAAATTGGTTCATATTCTTACAACAGTTTTATAAACTCAAACTCGTTTTCCGAGAAGGTGCGATATATGCAAGCTGTAGCAATATTTACTCCGATATTGGTCAGATTAATAATATACACTGAAGACAGTTAGAAAAAAAATTGAGTCAATTTTAACAGAACGAAATTCGATCGAATTGATCTATATATGATCTATATTCCGGGAAGGAACCATATATGTGAACTGCAGCAAAATATGGACCGAGATTGTTTATATTAATAATAAACTTAAAATACATTAAGAAAAATTATCGTGCCGACCTCCAATGAAATTAGTCTTTATTTAAATGTTTTATAAGGTCAAACAAGTTTTCCGGTAAAGGGCATTTTATGGAAGGCTTTATCGAAATATGGACCAATATAAATAAAATTGGTTAAAGCATATACCGGGAAGGGGCATTATATCGGGGCTAGGTCATATAACTACCCCAGTAAAATCTAGTTTCTTTGGTTTTGTTTATTATTATTTATTGAAATTTGGCCTGAATATTTTCTATTGTCCTGAAAAGTTTCCTGCCAAAAACCAGCAGATATAAATAGAGTTATATCTGCGGCAACCTTTAAGTTCAAGCGAAGAACTTTCGTAAAGTTATCAATAGGAAGTCGACAAATTAAAATGCTTACTGTGTATGGGTTTAGAGTTAATATAGTTATCATTACAAATAAGTGAATCTAAATTTTAAGTTAAATTAAATTATACTTACTTTTTTCATTATCCTTCTTACTTTATTTCCTAATTATTTAAATGTTCATTTTCTCACCATTTGGAACTAATTCTTTTAAAGGTTTTCTGTTTAACTAAGTGTATGATAATATTTCATGGAAACATAGAAATATTTATTTAAATTTGTACGAGTATAAATAAATGTTTCTCAAAATATATATATAAAAATATATTGTCTGCAGTCACTCACAGTCACTGAGCATGTCATTTTATAAGTGAAAACTTTGGCACTAAAATGTAAAATTATTTTTTCTTCTTACTAAAATAAACGTTTCGTAAAGATAAACCCCAACAACTACAACAAAATCAACAACAGTAAAAGCAGTAACAAATAAAATTTAACTAAACCCCAGCTGTATATATGTACATTTATATGTATATAAATAAAAGCTTTTGTTCGGTGTGCTTTGCTGCACAAAAATTCTCTTTGGTCCAACATCTTTAAAGAAATTTCATTAATCACGACGTGTATTAGAAAATTAAATGCAACGGGGATTTTCGCCAAATTCAAAATACAGAAGTGAAAGAAAGAGTTTTCTAAATATTTGATAAATAATAACCGGTATATCCACTTCCGCCATCTATTTTCTCACGCAAAACTGTTATGAAGTCTTGCTGCAAAAGTTGTATGCGCAGTACCATGATCCTATCTATGTTTTCCATCACAGCAATCCTTTAAGAAATTAATTAGAACTACAATAATTTCAAAGATATTTGTATTGCATGATTCTATCCATCCCACATTTTGTCCAGTAAAATGGTTTCCTTGAGAAATTAATTGAAAGTACCTCTCCGTTCCACATTTTACTGCAGTAAAACAAGTGTTTGTGAAAATAATTGGAACCAAATTTGAAATATTTCGTTGTTATAGTTATTTAGGTGTGCGATAATTTTTAATTGTCCTGTACGGGGGTACCCTCTCCCCCTACATTTGGTTCAGTAAAAAAGATTCTTGAGAATGTGATTAGAACCAAATTTTACATTTCTTGTAGTTATAGTTCTTTCGGCATTCCATAATTAATATTTGCTTTGTATAGGGGGAGGTACCCTTCGGATATATTGGGATCATCAAAAATGGTCCAGTAGTTTAGCTTTCTGTAAGACCCAAACAAACAGATAAACAAACAAACACAGATTCTTTTTATATAAAAATATATATTTATTAAAACCAGTTTTTTGTATAGTTTAAAATATTTTCACAATTTTGTAATACAAATACAGCAACAACAACAACAACAAATACTTATAAACATTTATTCAAATTGTATGCCTGTAAGTATGCTTCTATTTTATGGCAACCAAAAGTGTCCTTTCAAATCGCAATCATTTTAAAAGTTTGCTGTTTTAGTCATCGTGGGTTTTTTGTTTTTATTGTTATTATTTTTGTTATTTTCCTTTTTTAGTGGAAAATTATTAAATCTAGAGTTTTTTACAAAAAACAGCAAAAGAAAACTTAGTATATTTTGTGTATGTGTGGTACAGGTGGTTTGTTGCTGCCAGTGTTGCGGTTACAGCGTATTTGTGTCTAAAACTGACTCATTATAATTAGAAGTTTATTGCAAAGGTGTTGCATGGCTGATAGACTTAATACACATAAAATATTAAACACACGTTAAAATTGTTAGTTTTAACCTTTTTGTCGGAAAACCTCCATTTCGGCATATCAAAAACAATTAAAATGTAATTTAAAGTATTTAGAGTTCTAGCTGGCTGTTTTTGCTCTCAAAGTGTTAAATGGGGAGCGGAAAATTATTAGAATTTTTTTACTAATAAATGCTAAACACATTACATTACATAGTGTTTGTCTCATAAACAATTTATTTTAGCGAATGGCATTTTTCTAATGCTTCGCATTACGCTGATTAGCACATTCAAAGTTACAAAAACAAAATAAACAAAACAGAAAAAGACTAAATTTATGCCAGAGGGCAAAATAGTTGTCTGTGTATAATTAAGAGTTTAAGGTTTATTTTCAATGGGGGAATGTCAAAGGATTATAAAGTATTTTTTTTTTTTTTGTTAAGGACAAAATGTTGACTAATTAAGAAAAATTTTGTAAATATTTAAAAGTAAAATTATGCCTAAATTAATAAAATTTATTTTATAGGATTTATTATTAAAAATTTTAAGGTACAGAAAATAGGGATTTTGAAGAACAAACAATTTAAGGAACAATTGGCAACTTGTTTCAGTAATAAAATTTTACAATTTAGAATTTTGGAAATCTTAAACCATACTTCGAAATAAATGTGGAAAGTAAAAAAATATATCGATCTCTCTAGGGACCTAAAACAAGACTTAAGAGATTTTTCGTATAATTTTTTCTTATATTCTACACCACCATTGGTGGTTGGGGTATTATGCGTTTATGTAAAAATTATAGCGGTCAGAAAAAAATGTGATTCGACTCAGAATCACTTCCAATTTCGTTTAGCACATGCAATTATTTTGGCTCTAGGACTATGATAAAATTGTTGATGATTAGTCCATTAGTTTATTTTGCCCCCATACAAATATTCCTTCCGGAAAGGGGAGTTAATGTTACAAAAGCCATAAATGTAAAGTGATTTTAATAAAGTTTTCCGCCAACTAGTTCTATGACTTTCTTAAACGATGTTTCAAACTATACAAGGAGCGGTCCATTATCACATTTATTGAAAAAATAATTTTAGAACGCATTAATACCACATGGATGTTACTACCAGTAAAATATACTTTACACTTAAGCATAAATTCATGTTGGAAAAAAGATAATGTTGGATCTTTATTTTCTCTGAGACAGTTTTCGAAGATATTTTTGGCTCCACTATTGCATTTCCTACTAGATAATAGTTTAAGATTAATATTTTTAGGATCAATTATATTATTAATATGATTGAATAAAATTTCTTTTCGTTAATAGACAATGTTTTTTTTGAAATCAATGGTAGACCAAAACATTCGCTTTAGGCTCAACTGATAAATAAAGCATTGGGCTTAGAATGCTAACAATACTTTTAATATTTCAACCGATTTGAAACAACTCTAACAACGTCCATTGCGAAGCTCGTCAACAAGCGACTCCTGTACCAGCATTAACACTTTGATGCTTGGATCACTGAGCGTAAAAGCGAATGAATGAATTTTTTAACTTTGAAACTAAAAAATTAAGGGCACAAGTTATTAGTCTATTTAAACATTGTTTACCTTTCTTGATGTATAAGAAAGCTTTAACACCACAACCACGGTGGTGTAGGACAGTAAGATAGTTTTCTTCTAATGGAGACTTGCTTACTATTGGTAGTTCATAAATCAATATTGTTGGGCTGAAATTGTAAAAGCAAAAGTAACAGTTTTATTTTGATTTGTTCTCCTCAAAATATATTGAAATATCCTTTTAAATTTAAGGATAGTTCAAAGTTCTTTGATCAAATATTATTAAACATGCTTATTTAAATACATGTGTCCTTAATAATAGTGTTATAATAATTATATTGTTCAAACTCAATGACCAACTAATAAGTGTCATGGACACGTTTGAAATTAATATAATTTCAATTCAACTTCATTAGTTATCCATGCAGGGCATATATTTTTGTACGAGGCATATGTATTTTTAAAATGCATATTTTTAATATTACTCCTTGAGATATGTTTAATGTTATGTATTCTATTATAAAATAATTCACTATTATTATTTAGTTATGTAATAGCTTATTATATAGTTAATCAAGGGCGGAAAATTATCGCCTCAGAATATAATTTGTAAATTCTATTACATGTTCTAAAATAACTCAATTTAAGCAAAATTAGTATGTGACTCGATAAAAAAAGAATTGTTCAAAATAAATATTTAATAATTTCATATTATGACCCACAATATTCGTCGCCTATAAAAAATCCGATAAAATTATAAAATTATATATACATTTTATTTATTATGGAATTTCGGTTGATGAAATATATTTCATTATAATTTTCTATAAATTATTATTTAAAGGGACCTTTGTTAAGGATCCACATATTCTACACATTTTTTATAAACATTAATTATTCAAATACATGTGGCTTCCACTTTCCCTCGACCTTAATTAGCATTAATGATTAATGATTTAGTATATTAGTTAATATACCCTACATCATAGTAGGTGGTTTGCTAAGAAGTTTATAATGGAGGCAAAAATACCACCATTTTTTTAAGTAAACCGTTCGATTCTAATCACTTTCTGAGCCGATTTCAGGCTATCTGTTCGTTTGTCTTTTGGTCTGTCCATTCGGCAGACTACCCAAGTAAACGTTTTTTTAAATATCTTGATAAAATTTTATACATATTATTTTGGGCTAAGGACGAAGTCTATTGGAATTGTCCATAATTTGTATAATACTTTAGCTACCTCCCATACAAATAACCTTCCAGAATGAGGCTTTAAGCTCATACAAATTTTTAATATAAAAAAAATTTTAAACGAAATTCGGCAAATGTGAGTTCTATTATAATCAAAAGTGACGTGGTCATTTATATTAGGATCCATTCACTTTTTCTCTCTTCTTTCTAATATCACATTGAAGGGTATAAAACTTTCATGTTGTTGTAAAACTTGGTCAAATTGAAATTAATAAAAACAAAATCGATATGAGGTTATACGAGGGATGGACCCTTCTAGCTCTCATATAAACAAGAAAAATTTATTTAAAAAATTAAAATTCACATAAATGTAAGTGTGGCAAAAATGTACTGAAGATTTAAGAATAAGCAAGTTGTACGTGGGTCATTCATTAATTTTTCGTAAATACTATTTTTAACCAATGCTGTGTCGTAGGATATTGCATAGTCGGACTTGGCCGACTATAACATTCTTACTTGTTAAGTGTATGAAATTGTTTGGCCAATGATATATTTCTAACCAAATAGTAACCTGACTTTTTTAAAACTGAAATGGTCCTGAAAAATTAAGATTTTCGAGGTTTCCCAGCGATATCTCAACGACTTCTACTACTTTTCTTAGACCCCATAATGTATATATGTATATTTTTGCATAAAATAAAAAAATGAATCAAGCATCTATATTGTTGATATTATTAGCCCTGAATATTCTGCATATAAAAAACCTGCGTGATGGTGTTCGATACTAACTAACTTTGAATGTCATATATTTGTGAGCATAACCTGTTGATTGTTGTTGTCCATTGTCTCTCTCATTTTATTAAGCCCGTCGTTTACGTCTGCATCTGCACAATCATTTGTAGTAACTTGACTATCGAGATAGCAGAAGCTATCTCGATAGCTATCTGTTGAATTTCAATTAATTTTCAAAGGTATAAAATAAGCGATTTGTAGAAGTATAAGTTTCTTTCTAGTCTTGGGTCTATGTTACAACCTTTGAATTTGGAGGACTAAGATATAAATTATTAACTAAAAACTTGCATTTCACCAAATGAATCGCAAAATGCCATAACACTTTTTTGATTTTATTAACAGATATTTAACTGTTCAAAAAATCACTTTCTGCATCGATTAATTTTGGTTGGCTGCCTGAGCGTCCGTCAGTTCCACATAATATGCAAAAAGTTCCCTAATTTTGTAGAAAATGAATAAATAAAGACACATTAACTCTCTAACTTTAAAGTTTATTTTTAGTTTAATATTCAAAATTAAGTGATTTTTCCATTTGGCATATCACTTAAGTGCAAAACATCCTAACCATCTTCGTATTCACTCTCTACTCTTAAAGTCAATTGAAATTATTTCCATCAACCTTTAGCTTTCTTTTGAATTAGCTAATTTTGTGTTTATTATTAATCCACCATAAAGTGTTTTTTGTCATTTGTTATAGTCAACAGTTTTATTCTACTTGAAAATTATTTAAATATGAATAAAAGGAGACAATAAAAATATTTACTAACATCATCATCAGCAACATCATCATCATCGTCTTCGTCATCAAAGACAAAAGAATTTTAAAGCCTCGTTTAACTTATTTTGTTGGTTTCCTAAGTTTTGTCGATTGTCAGATGCTTGAAATTGTAGCAACAGTGGTGAAAAAGATATTAGTGTATCAATTTGAAGGCCTCTCCAAAAATGCAAAACAGAAAGAGGGAAAGCAATAAAGGGAAGAAAAGAATAATAGAAATGTTGCATCTTTTATTCCTCTTATCATTTTTGAACATGACAGAAGAGTTTCCAGAATATTTATATATTTACGCTCTATTATTTGAAAAGAATGAAAAAAATTACTATTCGTTCTTGTGCAAAATGGAGGAGTTATTTAAACTAAAAGATTGTAGACACGTATTTGAGTCTACTTGTCCGCCCTTTTGCTGTTTAAGCGGCTTAACTAAGCAGAAAAATAGAGAAATATAAATAATGATTTTTTTATTTCCCCTTCTTTAGTTTCTCATGCTATATTTTGTTTAAAGTATAAGAATAATAATAGTCTACACTTGGAATGGATTTGCTCGGATTGCTTCAAAAAACACTTCAAGGCAAAAGAATGATATGGAACAACAACAAAAAAATAACATTAATAAGAGTAAAATTTCATTTAGTTTATTTGAAACTTATGGCTTGAAAATGAATATAAAATGATGCAATATACTTCAACCGCTATCATTGCATGAAATATTGTAATAAAATTCTATTTACGATTTGTGAATTATAAAGGAAATTCGACAGTAGTATGCGTTATTCTTCAACATTGGACTGAATTGGGAACAGAACCGGGAACTGAACTGGAAACTGAACTGGGAACTGAACTGGTAACTGAACTAGAAACTGAACTGAGAACTGATCTGGGAACAAAACTAAGAACTGTACTGGGAACTGAACTAAAAATTGAACTGGGAACTGGATTATGAACTGAACTAGAAACTAAACTGTGAACTTTATATAAACTAAACTAAGAACAGAACTGGAAAACGAATTAGAAGTGATGTAGGAATACTAAGAGCTGAACTTGGAACAAAACTAAAAGTGAACTAGAAACAGAACTAAGAACTTAACCTGGAGTTATTAACTGAAGTAAGAGCTGAGACAGGAACTGAACTCCTAACTGAACCAAGAATGGAACTAAGAACTGAGCGCAATGAAGGCTTAAATAAGATCCTTTAGAGAAAACAAACAAAGAACCAGAAAGAAGCGAATCTTATTCTTTTGGATTTGGGAAAGGAATACTGGATCTATTAAAGGTTGAATTTTGTAATATCCTTAACTCATCAAAGCTTTTAATAAGTCTTTCACTATTTGCATCGCGAGTATAATTCACTATTATTACAAAGGAACTTTCATGAGAGAAGTGACTAAATTAATAATGTCATAAAGTCAACAAATCGATTGACGTCATATATATTTCGAGTTAATTCATGCGCTAAAAGAATAAAATTATGTAAATTGGAGTACAAATAGGAATTGATATCAGCGAATAATGTTCTTTTCTACACATCTACCTTAGAAATGAAAATTATGTGGTCTCCTGTGTCATGCGTTTAAAGATGTTTCTCATGTATAGAAAACACTTCAGCAATGAGTGATTGTGAAATCTTGAATGTTGAATATAAGAGTCCCATAAAGCGGAATCAGTTAGCGCTAATTTTATCAACCAAAAGGTTGATATCGATCTCAAGTTGTGATAATTTGTCTATAAGTAAATTATTTTATTTTTCAGGTTCATATTGTGTGGCATCTGAACGCATTTTAAAGATAAACTTCTTTATAGAGCCAAGCGTAAAATTGTTGTAGACAATATATTTTTTCTAACAGTATGGTTCGATGTTTTATATCATTTTCTATTCCATTTCCAATGCTATAGCACCATTCTTTTCATTTTCCAAATGCGCTAAAAATTTTCAAACAAAATCTTTATTCATTACTTCAGACTGTAGCGTAAATTTGAAACAATAAAAATGTAACTACATTTAAAACTGAATTTATTTTAATTTCACTTTTACGTTTTATTTCAATATTGTTATAGACCATCATTATTTTTGTATTTTTTTTTTTTATCCAAAAATACGTTCACTCATTTAATCATCATCATGCTGGGAGGTTTCGTTTAATACAAACAGAAAAGGTTAAAAATAATTCCTTTTATTGTTATAAAATGCAATCTTGCAATTTAGAGATAACTTTTTACTAAAGACACACACACATATAAGCATACAAACATATAAAACATTTAACAATTACTCTAACAATGAAAATCCGTTTTTTGGTGATTTTCATTTTGATTGTTAGAGAATTAAAAAAAGTTTCTTTATGAAATCATTAACTTTTATTTCTGGATTTAAATATGAAGTTTTTTGTGGATTTAAGTTTATATTTTGGTCCTTTATTTTGTTTGCAGAATAACGATAACTTAAAAATTACAACAAAACATTTGGCAAACCTTGAGGTGAGTAAGTTTGTTGGGGATTTTGTTGAAAAGGACGTGATAACTTTAAAACAAGAAAATTTTATATTAATTGTTGGAGGATTAAATGAAATTGGAAATATTTTTTCTATATATTTTGATATTAAAAATTAATGTAACTTTTATTAGAAATTTATTTTTAGTTAAACTAAAATGAATTAAAAACATGAAAGAATGATATATTCGGCTATGCCGAATCTTCAATACCCTCAACCGCAAATGCGTGTAAAGTAAATACGTTACATCTAATACAGACCCTTTCACATATGCCCTTATTATTATTATTAAAGAGTTTTTAAATATTACATATAAATATTTAAATATTTTTATTTTTTGCTACAACTTTTTTCCACTGAACCGATTTTGATTATTTATAAGTTATAAAATTATGGCTTAATTTCATTCTATTTGTAGATTTGTAAAGGAAAATTGTACGGTAGTTTATTGCTTTAACTTAGAAGTTGCCTCAGATATGGGTCTATATCTTTTGACATACTAAAGCGATTTCGCTTATTTCAAACAAGAAACTTCTCAGGACTATAACATATATTCAGGTTAAATTACTTTGAGTTCTGCCAATTATTGCGGATGTGTGGGTGCCTAAAGCAGACATTATGGGGTCTGAGATGATTCCTTCTTAGCGTTACACATGAAATGACGAAGTTAATATACCCTCTTCACCACTTGTAATGGTGAAGGGTATAAAACAATTTTTTTTGCTAAGATGGTTTTTTTAGTGTACATGAATTGTAATTACATTGAAGTTCAATGTATAACAACAATAACGATTCCGCTTATAATGAAGAAAGAATATTCGGGTCAATTTAAGTATCGTTTTGACGTTCATCAAATCTGGATCTATAGGATGCAAG
The DNA here is from genome assembly GCA_004302925.2 of Cochliomyia hominivorax. Classification (NCBI taxonomy): domain Eukaryota; kingdom Metazoa; phylum Arthropoda; class Insecta; order Diptera; family Calliphoridae; genus Cochliomyia; species Cochliomyia hominivorax. The sequence continues at coordinate 62,152,267 of PYHX02000495.1, read as the reverse complement.
AATACGATGCATGAAAATGTTAAACAAACTTATTATGATGAATAATTATTTTGTAGGAGATAATTTCAGATTCAACTTTTTCTTTATAAAGAGTGTAATTAGTTGGATATTAATTCGGAGGAGTACAGCTGCCATGCATTTTAATAAGAAAATAAAATTTACAAAAAAATTTTCGATATTAATTTATATTATTGAGGAACCTTCATTCTCAAATACACAGACATTTTTGCGGACATATTATAAATAATTCACAGAGCTACCTACACACATACTACAATATATCGTGTTAGCGGCAAAAAAATACTTCGATTGCATGTTCGCTCTGTTCAAATTAGGACAGCAGCAGTCGTTTATACTGTAAGTGTCAAGTAACATAATTTTCAGTCTAAGTTTATGAGTCAGAAAACCTATATGACATAGATTTATGAAGATTTACTCTAAGTGGTAACTCCAAAGAAAGGATTTTGGTACTAAATAAATATTTAATACTCCAGGCTGCCAATATAGTTTTGGTCGGAATTGATTATAGAATATATTACTTTGTATTATATGTAAAAGATGACGCAATATAGTGAATTATTAAAAATATGATCGATAAATATCGAGAGAGGGTATAATTAATTGATATAACAGTCATGTATTGCAAATCGTTGGCATTTGGAATTTGATTTGTTATAATTTTTAAGATATGAAGCATTTTTTCTACTAATCCTCGTAAAATTTCGTTTTCTGATTTATGGGTGATTATAAAACTAACTTTTTTGTGATATTTTTCTACCTTACGCAATAGAAGGCGATTGGGGTATCTGCAAAGACTTCCATATCGAGTCCAAACATCAAAAGTTTTACATTTCAATATTAAAACAAATATGTAATCCATATTCGGCTTAAATGCCCTCTAGCACTAACATTATGTAATTTTTGCATCAGTTGAAGATATTACACCAAAAAGCGTATTATTCATTTATCACAATAAGCACTGATTACGGTAAAATATCCCTACAAGAGCTACAGTGAAATATGGTAAAATATTATTGAATACAACACACATAAACATGTTAATGTTAGTACCGTGTTATAGATTTTAATATCAACGAAGCGATATAGATGGTTTCAAAAAGAAAACTACTTAGAACAATAACAAACAACGTGGCTAAACTTTGTGTAATTCCGACAATTATTCTAGGCGTGAGAATGTTTCCAAGAAACAGATGGACATAGCTAAATAGACTCAAATTTCGATTTGATTATGAATGTATACCTAATGGGTTCTGTTATGATTTCTTCTTGGCATTACACATGGAATAACAAAGTTAATATACCCACTTCACCACTTGTGGGAGGGTATAAAAATTATGACTTGATTTTTATGCCCTCCATTACCACAAGTGGTTACGAGGGTATAATAACTTTTATGTAAATCTAATCAAAAAATGATATAGACTTTTTTAGTAACAATCAATTTCGCCCACTGTGGCCTATAGAATAATACCATTTTCATCTTTATTTTCATTAAAATCAATTGATTTTAAAGAAAACACAAATATTTATGAAATTTTTATTTTTTTTATTTTTCTTCCACATAAATCATAAATAAATCACAAATTTGCTTTAAAATCACAAGACAAAACCAATAAAATGAATAATTCATTGATTTATTATTTATTCATATAAGTATTTTCACTCAAAATTACTTCAACCGTAAAATTATATTTTAAAAGAAAACTGAAAATATATATTTTTCGGAATGAAAACAATTTGTATAAAATTTTTAAAACTAAAGTTTAAACAAAGAAGAAAATAAAAACATAAAAATTTAGTTTAAGTAAAAGAATTTAAGAAAATTTCAGTTTAAATCTCATCAGTATGCAAAATAAAAACATAAGTATGATATTATTTAGTTTAGTTTTTCTATTTTACAATCCCCAAAAGGAAATCCTCTTTCAGTATTAGACACTTAAAAATCCAGATCAAACTATAAACGAAAAAAAAAAAAACAAAAACACAAAAATGGATAGAAAATAACACAAATAAGCTTAAAAGAATATGATAGACCAACAAAAAGAGAGAGAGAATTATATAAAACAATTTCTATGTTAAAATTCCAGAAAGGAAAGGAATTTGAAACCAAATAAGAAGTAGAACAAGTAAGAGAGCTTTATTTGGCTATAACGAATCTTCAATACTCTCCACCACAAATACATGTCGAAAGTAAATTCATACACATCTAAGAGATCGCCTTAGATATTGGTCTAAATCCTGAACATACTGAACTTACAAACACGCGTTCAGATGGACAGACTGACAAACGGACATAGCGAAATCTACTCAAATTTTGTTTTGATTCAAGTATATATATACATTATCTTATTTGAGTTGATTCCTTCTAAGCATTACGCACAGACTGAAACAGTTAATAAACCCTCTTCTACAATAATGGTGGTGGAGGGTATAAAAAGAAAAACTTTACAAGAGAGAATAATCAAAAAAAGAAAAATAAAAAAAAAACTTAAAATGCAAGTGAAACCACAAAATCTGTTCTTAAATTTTGTTTTAAATTCGAGTGTGTTTGAAAGAAGAAGAACAAGATTCAGTTAGACTTTTGAAAGTACAATAAACTTTTGTAGTAACATTCACAATCCGGTAGATATCTAATTAGAAACTGTCAATCTAATAATATGAAATGGAAGAAAATATAAATGTATGTGTGTGAAAGACACTTGAATCTGTGCAAAGTTCTTAGTTAAAATGTCAGACAAAAGAACACACCAGATTTTTTTACTTTATTGAAGTTCAATGTAGAATTAAACAGAAAGTGTTAAGTAAAAATATTTATTTGTAAATTTAGTCATTTGTTGGAGTTTATTGAAAAATATATGAATAATATTTTTGATTGATTTTTATAAGAAAATAAAATGCAAAAATTTAAATTAAATTGTAACGTGTAGAAATATTTATTATAATTTTTAATTCCCATAATCTGATAATTTGTAATTTGGATGTAGATAGTCCTTGTTAATTGCTTCGGAGATATTCAAATCGAAATAAAATTTTTTAATTGTCAATGTTATTAAAACAAAAGAGCAAAAACTCAAGTTTTAAATTTTTCATTAAGTCTGGACAATTGATTTATAATTTATAAAAGTCCTATGATTGGATTAGCCATAGATGTCAGTCTATATACTGATGGTTTTAAATAGGAAAGTTCTCAGTGCTATTGCAAAAGCTCATGCCAATTTTCATTGGACATAATAGTGCCAAGAACAGACAGATGAACATAGCCTAATAGGCTCAGAACCCCCTGAAAAGTACATTTGAAATACATAATTGTCACATCAATAATGTCCTGCACACATACGAATAATTCAGAAAAACAAATTATACAGGACTCGTTCATATATCATAGCTCTCATATACAACAAATTTAGTATTTTTACTTCTTTAATTAATTACTTATTAAAAGCATGATTATTTTATCAAAAATTAATAAATCAAAAACATAAGAACGTATGCGTTATATTGATCAATATTATTATTAAGTATACGCACAAAATATCAAATAAGTAAGCAAATAGTAATTAAAAACCGATTTCCTTGAACTTTTCAGAGAGTGATTCCAATATTATTAGTAGAAGGGACAAAAAAGAGTGACACTCATCAAATAAATTTTAATAAATGTTTTTAAAGTACTAAGGAGTGAGATCGAAGAATTCTTAATGTACATACACAAAAAATCAATATAAAATAATATAAAATTTAAATTTTCCAGTTATGATTTTGCATCATAGATAAACAATATTAATTTAACATTGTTTCACAATAAATATAGTTTCTTTAGAATATTCTTGAAATTTAACTACTTAAAAGTAATTTTAAAAGTTTATCATTGTATAATTTTATATAAAGATATCGAAAGATTTTATCGTGTACGATATTATTTCACAAAAAAGTTAAAAACGTTTAATTTAAACTAAATGAAAAAAAATTATTCAATCTCAAATCAACTGTTTTCAACGTTAATTGTGTTTCTTTTTTGTGTTTGTATATGTTAATAAAAACGAAAACAGTAAACTTACAGTTTAATTTTTTTATTTGATTGAAATTGTTTTTAAAATTGACAACAAAAATACATAATTAATAGTTTTAATCACTTGTGATGAAATTTTTAACCTTTTTCAGAAACCGTTTTATTAGAATTTTAATAGTGTTTTCTGTTTCTTTGCTCGAACAGGTGTCCATCTTCGCTTAAAATCTACATCACTTTTGGACACTTTTTTAAGCTCTTCAATTCTCCTTTAAGAGGAGCCCAATATCTTTCCACTAATTTTAGCTATTTGGATGATCTGCCTCCCTATATATAACCAGGTACCACTCAAGGCTTGTTTACCATAATGACGGGATGCCAAGTCAGGGCAAAAATAAGTGGACATATTTAACATTTCTTGATGTAGTTTTCGGTATTTACAGAGTCCGTTGTAATAAATGTTCAAACTGCATATAAATTGCCAAATCTAGAAATTTGTGGAAAATTTTAACAGGTCCTACATTTTTCTTCAATATTTCTTTGAGCATCTCTTATATGAAATGTTTGACCAGGAAGTTGCCAAAAATCTGCCAGAACTCATGTATATTATGCCATCTTTTACGCAACAAGAATATTGAATATTGTTTTAGAAAACTTGACTCCAGTTTCCGTGCTCTATTTTTGGCCTACAACGGTGTTTCTGTTACCCCCTCGTACCAAATAGTCTGACCACTTAGCTAGACGGGCTGTTTTCCTACCGGATATGTTTTGTTGAAAGTATTTATTAATTTAGTATGTATTTTGCTGATTTGATATTAAACATAATAACTGACATGTTTTACAGAGATTTTCGATTTCACTTCTTTGATATATTAGTTGTGATTAAAATTTTACAATGAATACAGAAAGAACATGGGACACAATTTTACTTAAGTCTATAACTATAAAAAAATTACAGGTAAATATCTCTTTTTAAATATTTTTATCAAAAACCAAACAAAAAACAGCTTGAGATTTTTAACTGAATTGTTAAAATATTTGTGATCCTCAATATAAAATTAATGTCATAATGGCAAAGAAAAATTAGTTTTTTTTACTTTGGTGGGCTCTGTTCGGGCCTAAAAATTAGACTAATGACTTGTGTAAACACCCAAAGGATGTACATGTGAAATTTCATTAAAAATGTTCAATACTTTTAAATTAATAGAACTATTTCCCAAAAAGATATTTGAGACCACTGTTTAATATGGAATAACATAGTCGAACTTGACCGGCTATGTAATATCCCATTTTTTCTTGTTTTATTATTACCTTATGTAATTATTACAAAAACAAACAGAATTACTTTCTAAAAAGATTTAGCGTTGACCGTCTGTCAGTCTATAAGTCAGTCTGGCTAGCTGTCCATGTAAACTTTGCAGATCGCAATTTTTGAAATATCACGAAGAAATTTGGTACATATTATTACTTTGGCCTATTGAAATTGATAATGTTCGGTGTAATATTTCAAGTACCTTCCATACAAATGTTCTTCCCGGAATGGAAAATACAAATACCTTTCTAATATCATTTTAAGGACAAAAATCTCACACAAAACGATGGTTATAATAATTAATCAAATTAAGATAAATTAAAAAAATGTGTGAAAAATTAAAAGAGAGTCGGTTCATAATTTCTTGCAGCTCCTCAGAAAAAATTATTTATAAACGCATAAATTTAACATAAATTTGACCGTCATAATGGTGTACTACGCACTTAAGTATAAATCAGAAATTCAATTCCACAGGGTTCGTTCAATAATTTTTGGTAATAACCATTTTTTTATCGATGATATGGTGTAGAGTATTAGACAGTTGGGCTTGAACGACTATACATTCTTATTTGTTTATAATATAGATGTGGACCCAATTACTAATAGTTGTCAAAATGTCAGATTATAATATTTGATTGTGTTTATTAAAAATCAACTAACATTTAGATTTTTGTCTAAATTAAGTTTTCATATACATATGTATGAGTTAAAAAATTTAATACAAAAACCCGCCAAAAAAATACATATACAAGTTGTATGAACTCTTGTCACGTTATGCATAATTTTACATATGTTTTCCTAAAGGTATTTAAAACGAAACACAAATTCTAACATATAAATGAAAATATTTTGAAAAAAAATAAGTTAGAAGGTTTTTAAAATAATTTAGATCATAAATAACAGCAGCAATAGAAAAAAAGCAGGAATGAAAAACACAACAGGCATCCAAACACAATTAAATTAAAATAGTGTTTGGCACGATAACGAAATTTTGTGAAAAAAAAAACAGTGGCTTTAATGAAGATTGAATAATCTTTTTAGTGAAAAACATGCAGAGCTGTTGCTGTCTGAGCCATAGTGCAAAAATGCCACTTAACTGCTCTCCTAAATTAGACCGGAGAAATTTTACTGAGACCTAACCATTTCCATTAAGGGTATCGGACCCATTTTTCACTGCACAGTAGGGCTGAATCAATTTTTTAGTCTATAACTTCCAAATTTTGCAAGATCGATCAGCTACAAAAAATTTTTAAATGACCTTCGTATAATTTGCTTTACAGGATTATTATTAAATGTGAAGAATATTAATAATATACTAACATTTATGTAAAAATTAGGCGTTTCATTTTTTTCTGGGTGTTATATTGGAGCTAGCAACCATCATTGAATATATCAACTGAAACCAATATAAAAAATAAACAACTTTTAAATTGAAAATTCCAAAAATCAATATTTTCTGGTCGAAATTTAATCTTAACTTTGTGTTCAAAAACCTTATAATGCCAAGTCCAACCATATCAAATGTGCCTCAATTTTAAAACAAATTTTGAATTAATATTTAAAAAACAAATTGAAGTTTTGAAATAACTGAAACTGTTAATGGTTTTTTGGCAGATCTACAATTAAAATGTTCTCTATAGACCAAAATCTCAATTTTGTGATTTTTTGAGATATTTATGGTGTATTAAGTAACGCCAAGATGGAATCATTTAAGTTTATAAAGTGTGTATTGCATCAAATCAAAATTTGGCAATAATTGAAATAGTTGAAAAAGGTATTGTAATTGTCCTTAAAAATTTTCTGTTTAAAGAGATCAACATCTCTTCAGTAGAGAAATGTTATGGACCGATACCTGCAGAAATAACCAAAAACAAAAAAATGAACAACGATTATGACAAAACAGTTTCTTTTACTTTCATGAATTATCGCGCTGATTTTGCTTTGAATGAGAAACGTTACGGCATATAACATGTTTGGATTGGGCAAGTGGGATTGGCAACATTATTGTGGACTACAAAATTTACGAATAGAGCTCGGTGTGTGGTATCCCTCATCAAACGTAATTTTTAGTATTACATGTCTCTGAAATATCAAAGATTAAACAATTATGGAGGAAACTATTTCTGAGCATTTTGGAGCATTTATGAAATCTTCGTAAAAGAGCAATTTATAAAAAATCCTATAGGGCAGTGGTGTATATAAAATTCATCGTGGTAGAGAATATTAAATATTTGGTATACCAGAAATAACATTTTTAATTATATATGAACCAGTCCACGAATTAGTGCATTTAAAAATTCCTCTTTTAGTTGTCGAAATACATAAAATACCAATCCGTATAAATCATGTTTAATAAATTCGACTTTTCCACTATAATTTTCAGTATTTTATTATAAAGGCCGTGCAACAGGTAATACTCATTGGGTGATTTCCCTACAAATGTAAATACATATAACGGATAATTTTAAGATGATTTCAGCTTACAATTTGAGAACTGAACAAAACAAAGTAAATATCAGTGAGTGAATAAAATAAATTTTTTTAAAGTTCCAATTTCAAATTAATATAATTTTTAAACGATTGATATATTTTAATAATTGTTCCATCATTTGGAATTTTGTGGGAAATTAAGATCGCTTTCGAATTGTGTATCTCTGAAACTATATAACCTTCACATAAAAATATTTTTATAGAAATTTATCAGATAGAGCCTTAAACTCTACCAGGTCAATTCAAAATTAACCTCAGCTCTAACCATCTGAAGCTTCGTTAAAATATCTTTAATGGTTCAAAAGTTACAGAATTATTCCGAAAATATCGCTTCGGCCACACGGTGCACTATATGTTATTTATTAATAATAGTTTGGAAGATATGTGTGAGATACCGATACTGATACTGATACCCCAAATCACCTACTTTAGCCTGATCTTACAAATATCTTTCTAAACCTTTACTTCTTCAGTACAATATTTCAGCAAGGTTCAAAACATCTTATAGTCGGTTCAGAAAAAATTCCTAGTCATTAACTCCATTTCTTTTGGACATGGTTTCAAAATAATTTTTCTGCATCACAAATATTAACACAAATGCATTTTGTGTCCCACTTTAGTAAACTATAAAAATATTATTTATTATGATAAAAATATTAAGAGAAACCAACAACGCCCATGACATAACTCAACTAAAAAGCGACAAAATGAAAAAACACCATCAACTGCCAACAATAACAATTTTCACTATATATAAATGTAAAACAAAAAAAGTGAGAAAAATGAAAACGGTGGAAAAGTAAAATACTATAGCGTTGACCTACCTTAAATAAAACGTTAAAACAAAAAATATATAAAACAATAAAAAAAAACAATGCTGACCTTGCAACACTTACAAACAATGAAAACAAAACAAACACATTCACTTCTCGCCCTCCAAAATACAACAAAGTAAAATAACTAAATATATACATACATTAACATATACATATTTATAAACACAACACATGGTAAATAAATGAACTAACACTCATGCACTTATTATTAAAGGTGGTTTTACAAAAAATCACCTTTTAATGAATGAATTCAAATTTAAATTACGAGAGGAGCGTTAGGGGTTGGTAGTTTTGTTGTTGAACATTATATTTAGTATTGAGTTAAATAGAAAAAAATATATTTTAGAAAAATGCTCTTGGGCTAGAAAAAATAATAAATGTTTAAAGAATAACTTGATAATAGTTTAAGTTAATATGAAATATTTTAAATTGTTTACACTTAGTACACATAGAGAAATATTTTTACAGTTCTAGTAGAAAATGTTAAACTTGGTTATTAAGAGATAACAGACGAATTGTATTTTTAACTGAAAATATATAGCTTTCATCACTTTCGGACGAACGGATATCATTAAATCGACTCAGAAAGAGATTCTGAGTCGGACGTTAATTATACCTCTACAACTGTAATATATTGTATGATATCTACCAGTTCTTATAACCTCAGTTCACTTTCTAGACTAATATTCTATATAAAGAGTTCGAATAGTTGTGTAAATAGATTCCCAATCTGATTTTAGCCGTTCAAAAGCACATGTTAATTTTTGGAACTTTTTCCTTCGGTATAGTATTCAATTCCGGATACTTTGATTGCCAATATGAGATTTAATCCAATTAGATATAAACAATCTAGGACCATTTACGATTAATGCTTCTGGCCAAAGTCAAAGTAATATCTACCTCTCAATATAAAGTGACATATGGGTGTTCAAAATGTTTAAACTTAACCGTCCATCTGTTTGACATTGCACTAAAAGACCAAATACGTAGACCAAAAAATTGGCCCAATCATAAAAAGCTTTTCCAGTATCGTATTTTGACTTGGAAGTACTGTGGTTGTTATCGTTTTCCTTTGGTCTGCTTAATTAATATTGAAATGCTTAATTTTAGTTTCATCACTTTTCTGCCCTTTATGTATTTTAATCAAGTCCAATCTCAAGCAAAAAATATAATATAAAAACTTTAGTGTAATTCCTTTTTCCTTTCCTTTCTTTCCCTGTTTTCCATATCATTGGGTAATTTGACATTCATATGTCATTTAGACTCTCAGATTAATGTAATATGAAAAAGCCTAAATTGCAACAATTAGAATAATTTTTATTGAAAGCAAGGTCTCAATTGGGAACTTAATAGATGTGTATGCAACATCAAATCTTATCCGGTAGTTTCGCCCGATTCTTAATGTGATGGCAGAGCTTTCGAATATCCTGCTGGTATGGGTGCGTAGATATGTGACTTAACAGGGAAATCTAACGTCCGATGCTCCGGTGAAAAGTATAGTAACATTATGCAAACATTAAAGTTATTGCTTCAGGTTTCGATTGTGACTGTGGCAAAAGAGCTTCTATAAAAACTGCTGTGGAATATGGTAACATATTCTTGAAATTATCCATAAATATTAATAAAATATATTGAAAACATTTATATAAATGTCTGAATTTCGATGGAGTTGATCAATAAGAACCTTGTATGCCGTAATCCGGGAAGTGGGATAGGATTTGATAATTGTCATTCGCATATGAATTGCAGTTTGAAAAATAATTGTATCAAATTTCAATAAAATTTTTCTGGGGAGGGACCTTAAATAGGAGCTATAGTAAAATATGACTCGATATTCGTCAAATTAGTAACATATAATCAAGGAGGTAATTGCACCGAATTTTAAATAATCGATCTTTATATAAGAGTTTTATATGCTCAAAATTATTTTTGGTTCAAAGGGCCTTATATTGGTGCTATAGCAAGATATAGACCGAGATAAGCCAATTAATAAAGTATATCTGAGATAGTCAGAATAGAGCTTTTTGAACTTAAAACTGTTTTCTGGGAAGTGGTCTTATTTGGGAGCTGTTCTAAAATATGAACCTAAATTTCGTAATTTTGAGGTTATTTCAGATATCAGTTTATTATTTCTTTGATAATGGATCGAAAAAAATGGTTTAAAATACGAAACTGCTAAGACTAACAATAGCCAAGTTTCATTAAATTCGAGAATATTTCCAACAGAAAGACGGACATAACAAAATCGACTCAGATTTAGATTTGATATAAGAATATATATACTTTACGGTGCCTTTGATATTCCTTTTTGGCGCTATATACGGAATTGAAAAGTTAATTAGCTTTATCACAAAAAATTACTTCTCTCCCTCTTTGTCTCTTCGGTGGCACAAAGAGATCTCCATGGCCCAAGTAAGTCTTAACTAAAATACTCATGACAGGCCGTTCACAGAGGAAACTAAATTTTTGTCAAAATAAATTCAACTCAGCAATTTTCCAGTGTGGTACTGGATAGGTTATATTGTGTGGAATGTCCTTTTACAGTTCCCTTCTTAACTACATCCGGCGGAACGTGTTGTAATGAAAATAAAGGAATTATTTTTTTCCGTATGTAAAATCAAAACAATTTTTTTTTAATTTTATTTTGTTGCTAAAATTTGCAAGCTAAAGTTAAATTTTAATTTAAGTGCAAAAACACCAAATTATGAAAATTAACTTCCTGTGAATATTTTCCAATCGGTATGATATATTGTAATTAAAAAAAGTTTGTTTCTGTTGTTCAGCAAAATAAAATGAACAAAATTATTCAAATAGTATTGGAAACTATATTTAGAAATAAGTTATATAAAATCTGAACTTGTCAGATTGTTTACACCGATATATACATATGTATGTATTATAATAAAAGTTTTATACACACATCCATCACAAAATGTTTAATTCCATAGTTGTTCAACTGACTTTCATTAAAACTTTAACATTGTAATCTGCAAGAAAAACTAAACTAACAATTTGCTAACTGACCAAAAAATATATATAGAAACTTTTTTTAATATACTTAGGTCCTTCTTTTTTTTTTTGGGTAGTCGAGGAACACTTCAATATTTACTAGTGTTGAACTTTCTCAAACTGAATCTGAATGGCAATTCATATAGCAAACTCTTCAACATTTAACAAACTAAAGCTAATTTGCAAATATTTTCCACAAAAAAAGAAGCTGCAAAAATAAACTCATATGCTTTTTTATTTTTCCAAAAAAAAAAAAAAAAAGTTTATTATTTAACACCATTCAGGTAGAGTTTTACAGAGCAAAAGCTACCAAATCCAGTCAAGCGGTATCTTCAAAATATTCATCCAACAAATATTTAACCCGATGCACATACAAACAGACATAAAAACCAAACTGAAATATATGAGTGTGTGTGTGTGCAAAAAAACACACTCATTCACTCAGTACTTTCGCCTGTTTGAAAAGTGCGAAAACCAACATTGTTGTTTAGGTTTTTCGCTGTCTACATTAACAAGTAAGAATGCTTTATTCGTATATGCCGAATCTCCAATACCCTCCACCACAAATAAGAGTGAAGTAAATTTTTTTATGTTTCGTACATACACACTAACACATACACTTACAGACGTATGCAAATATAAAAGTTTTTCTTAAATAAAACACGTAACACTTAATCAGTCATAATAGTAGTTATATTTTTGGCTACAATTTATTTATTCTGAACTGATTTTAATAATATTTTGTATGGTTAGGAAGTACATGCAGCTTAATATTATGACCAAATTTGAATCTTATTTATCTCTTAATAATTAACAATTTTATGAAAGTTTTTTATCTTGAACATAAATGTTGCCTCAGATATCGGTCTATATCAATACCAATACCAAACATACCAATCCGATTTTGCTGATTAGGAAATTTTAAGGACCATATTAAATACCAAGCCAAATTTCAATGAATAAAGATGTGAATGTGCCAACAACAGACAGACAGAAACATATCAATATCGATCAGATTTTGTTTCGATGCAGTAACATATATACTTTATGGTGTCTTAAATGATTTCGTTTAAGCGTTACACACGGTAAAACAAAGTTAATATACCTTCTTCATCATTTGTGGTTTTGGAGGCTATAAAAAGGGATATATGTTCATTTTGAACTTTGAAAGGATTTCATTTTTGCTGCTACAACAAACATAAAAACATGTAGGAAAACCAAAGCAACAAAACCAATTTAAAACTTTTTTAAACATAAAGTCTTAACATGTTTTTATTTTTTTATCCGGTGGGGATTTTTATGTCTTTTCAAAACAAAAAAAACTCTTTGATTTACTTACAACAAGATTCAAAAGAAATTTGATTGGCCTCAGGTATAGAAATATAGAATTTCACTGATAACTTTTTATCAGTGAAATTCTATATTTTTTCTGGTTGTAATTGAACTGAAATTTAATTAAAATATTTAATATCTAATTAACACATTTAAAGTCTTTTTTAAAGAACATATTTGCTAAGCGAGTGTAATGCCATCTTTCGATTCAAATTAATATATTTCAATTGAATAAAAATTGAACCAAAAATTTTATAACCCAACTAATATATTGTATATCACATGGATCTTTTGCACTTGTTTAATAGATTGGAGTTTGGCGGACTATTAGCTACTTACATTTCATACTTTTTACAAATATTATAAGAACTCAATTTAAGTCTATATATTGGACTGAAGCCTTCACCTATGTTACAGTGTTTGTTTTTGCCTTAATGTTCTTACTTTATATATGTACTTGGCACAGCGATCTTCTAATCCCTTGCCAGATCCATTCCATTATAGTAATACAGTTGTTATCGCAAAATGGTTTTTTAACGAATTTTTTATCAAAGTAAAAGTTATCACGAACAGTTGTACAGCTGAAATGGCTTCGAGTTAATTTGGATGTATGAGGGTAACCTTCCAAATTCGTCCATTTCGAATATATTGGTGTTTAATATTTTATTTAAGAATATTTTTTATGAATCAAAGAAATTGTTCTTAAAACTAAATTTTTAACCGATATTTATCCTAGTGCGTCATCATAAGAAGTTCAATATCTAAGTAGCTGTAAAGCAAAAATATTCCTACACCAAAACAAGATCTAAATATATTTGGATATTTCCGTCTGTCCGCACGTTTATCTGTTATTGACATGCTCACTCCATAACTGTAAAAGAGCGTAATGGAATTTGATCTGATTGTTTGAAATTTTCTTAAGAAGTTCCCAAAAAAATCTGATTACATGATAAAAAGCTATAGATCGTTACCTGAGTCAACCTCAACTATGAGGAAAATCTTCAGAAATTTATTCTATTAAAATTAAATGGATTTAAATTATAACGCCCTCGTATAATTTGATTGTCTGATTTAAGCTTAATTATGGTTAACATTACTGTGACCGTGAAAAATATATTTAAATTTCGTACATCGATTTTGGCTTATATTTATCATAACTTGATAACAAAGCTAATGTATAAATAAGATTTATGGCATTCAAAGTAATTTTTGTATGAGACCTATAAGAAATAATGGAAAACTCCTCGCTAAAGTTTTGCATACCGTTTCAGAATTTTACTTAATTTTGCCAAACTACGTTAAAATCACTTTATATTTAGGGCTTTTCATGACATTATGAGAGTTTGAGGAAGTAATGGATCCATCAACACCAATTTTAGCTTTCTTAAGACCAAAAAATTGGGGCAAATCATCAGAATATTTTTAAAATTACGACCGACTGATTACATGGACAACCAGCGGTCCAGACGGACGGACATAGTAAAATCGAATGTGTTTCTATGTCGAACGATATACTTAAAAGTGGTGATAAAACAGTTCTATTTGGCCGTTTCTACTTCAGCATAAAAGTAGAATACCCCTAACACCTATGGTGGTGTATGATTTAAAAAGCTATAGAAAAGCTATATAGATTTCATACAACCTGCAAAATTGAAAATTTTCACATGGATTTTGATGAAACGTCTAAGGAAATTTTTGAATTTAAATTTTCCGATGGAGCATGTGGGAATAGTATGCCCCTTAATATTGCACGACCTGGAAATAACATCTCTCATACCAGTCCTATAAATAGATATCTACATCGTAATAAAATTTCACTCGGTTGGATCTGATCGCATTGACTTGGAGAGTGTAAAAGCTGGGTTCCTTTCTTGTTTAGGCTTAATAGGTGAACCTTCTAAAAGAAATTTTATATTTAGGTTACCCTTTGAATATTCAACAAAAACTATTCTCGCGTATGTAGTTTTTCACTTATACTTATAATCAAATTTAGTTTATATTTATTTTAAATATGTGCCGGTTTCCTATAAAATATACTGATACAATAATTATATAAATATATAAATTTATTGATTAATAACTTTATTTATCTAAATTTAGAAGTTTGAAAAAAATTTTTTTCTCGCAACTTATATTCACTGATAAAAAAATTACTTTGTTCCAAATTTTATTTATTTATTTTTTTTTAATATAGAAATCTTAAAGGAAAATCTTGTAAACTAAGTTCGGATTAACTTGCGGCAAAAAAATTAAAATAGCTTTTTTTGTCACTTTCTCTAAACACAAGGCTGAAATCATCTTTAAAAACCTATAAAGTTAGTTCTACACAGATCTTAAAATGTCGGAATGATAATTTCAGTAAAAAAGTCATAATTTTAAACGTTATATCATCGGATTAAAATCCATGACTTAATCCACTTATATTTTTAATGCAAATTATGAATTGTCCGAAAAATATTAAAAGAAGTTATATTGAAAGTGTCATTAAACCCTACCAACACAAAGAGTTTGTAACAATTCCGCAGATTTATTCATCATTCCTACTTTGTAGTGCAGTATCTGCCCTACTTGATAATGTCCATATGTTTTGTTTAAATTTTTTATTAAAAAAATTTAAATATTTGTTTTTTAATTTTGTCATATTTTCAACCATGTTTTTTTTTTGCCATACCTTTTAGGCAAATTTTTACATTTTATGTAGTTAAAGAAATTCATATACAGTTGCGATCAAAATAATATCACCATATTTGAATATGTTTATCCACAATTTTATGGTCCTGTTATTTAAAGTATATTCTCGGTTTGATTAAAAAGACAAAATATGAGACCCATCAAAATAATTGCACTATTAAAACTAAACATAAAAAGTCCATTCAATTGTTATAACATTTAAAGTAAAATAGTGTATGTATAAACGCATAGAAATGTCAGTTTGTAATATCTTCGTCGCAAAGCATTTATTGTTATTACCAACATGTTAATTGTTGAATTCATTTTATTTTGATAACAATTTCGTTGCTGTAATAAAATTATTTTTATTAAACAAAAAATATATTATTGCAGTATGTTTGGAAATATATTTGACTGATCACAGATTTAGTGTTATTGAACAGTCCGTTATAAAAAAGAACTATTGTTATAAGGACAAATTATTATTTTTAGTTTACTTACAACTGAATATGAACAAACTTTTTATTTTTACAATTTATGTTGACATGTAAAATAACAATGTTTTAGTGACGATAGTAATAATTTTAGCGGCGATAACCATAATTTAGTTGTAATAGTAATACTTTTAGTTACGACAACAACAACATTTTTTATTAATGAAAAATTTTTATTTATTTTAATAATATTTTTTATTGGAATAACAATACCTTTAGTGATGAAAACAATAACTATTGTTATTAATGCAAAATTAAAATGCAAATAAACATTTTTTAAGTTACGGTAACAATATCTTATAACAAAAGTACATTGCTTCTCGTTTATGGTTGACGCAAACATATTTTTCTCTGCGTGTATTTATTCCGAAATTTATAAGTTTTCGAAAAAGTTTTATAAGAATTTAAATAATGGGTTGGTCTAAAAGCCATACTCCAGAAAGGCGTGGAATCATTAAAAAGCATGGTTCTGATGAAAATACTTATACCGAAATAAGAAATATTTGTTGCAAAACTCTGGTAACACTTTTGATGGTTCATCGTTTATTTCGTCAAATGAAGTAGGCGACATTTATCTCATTAATAGGGGTTAAATAAATAATTTAAATATATAAATAATTACTGAATCTATATCAGAAGACTTAGGGAATATATTTTAAAAGTCCATAGACCATGAACAGTTCTTCTTTTAACTTCGCATGTCACAAAAAGATTAGAGTTTGCGGATAAATCTAAAATATTTTGTATTTCTAAAGAAGCCTCTTAATAAGGAATATAATAAAAAATTAACAACAAAAACTTTCAAACACGACGGTTTGAGTGTTTCGTACTATGGTGTTGGACTGTATTAAAACTACTATTGATGTGTTAGAATATATGAAAATATAAAGAGAAGTAATGTATCTCAAAAAATTCCACTGATTTAGACTTTGCTACAAGGCAAAGAACCGAAACATAGCAGCTAAATTGCTTAGAAGTGATTTTAGAATAATGGAGTCACTGTAATGTAACGGCTTGAACAGTAAATCTAAACAATAATTTGTGTACACACATATAAAAGAAGGGCTCGGTAATATCAATCTTTACACAACTTTAAAGAAGGCATGGAACTCTTTTATCCTGAAAAGTTGCCATAATATAGTAAATTTAATGGGAGTACGATGTTCGACTGTTATTGCTAACAAAATGCTAAAAATAAAAAGTTGGCTAAAAGTACTAAAAAATTAAACAACAATTATTTATTTTTGTTTTTTTTTTATAAAGTTGAAACCGGGTGGTGTTATTACTCTGATGCCAAGTTTTATCAATAATGAATGTTTCCCTTTCTCTGTTTTATAAAATATTTTTGGTATTGTTAAAACATAAAATAGAACAACTGTTTATTCAAATGGCTTTTATGACTTATTAAAGATGAGGTATGTATGTGATGCTATTATTTTCACTGCAGCTGTACATATATTAAAGCAACCAAAAATATAAAAAAATATTTAATTCACATTTATCTCAGAAACAATAAAATAAATATGTAAGTGGTTACACATGTGTACCTTATTTAGAGCACATATTTTCATATGTTTTTCCAGCCATATGTTTAGGCACGTGAACTTATTCTTGTAAACGTTCCAGAAAAATGACAAAAACAAAATAATAATGATATTTTAATAGGCGAAAAATTACATACATGTTAATGTCATGTTTAAACAATTTATATATTCTACACCATCGCAGTTAATTGGGTTATTATGAGTTTGTAATGATTTTTGTGACACACAGATAAAAAATGTTCTCTCCAAGTTTAGAATTTCCCAAAACCAACTTAAAGCTTAAAATGATTGTCGGTTTTAATTCAATTATAGTACTAAATTCGTTAATGTCTTTGCATTCATGCTAAGTCTATTTTCAAAAATGATGTCTAACTTTACAACCAGTCTCCAACTCTTTCCTTCTAAGGTCTTAATCAACATCTCTGATTATGATAGCTCAAAGTGTTTTATGTTAAAACTAATAAGAACAATATGCAATATAACTGAGAAGTGAAGTGTGTATGGGAACTACGAGAAGTAGTGAACCGATAATCATAAAATTTACATGTGCCGAATTTCGTTAAAACTGTTCTATATCTAAGACTTTTATCAGGTCAAATCCCTATTCCATTCGAATATCTGTATGGCATCACGGTGAAGTCATCACTAATTTAAATAAGCATCGTCCCAAATTAACTTTATTAATATATTTTCAAAACTGCAACCTACATTTTGTTCACAAGTTTACATTGGCAGTTAATTTGCCCGAACCACCTGACTGTCAGACGGATCAACGCATATCGTTAAATCGATTCTGACTCGGTTAATCTTATGAAATTGAAATTAGTGATTTTATATATAGTCGCGTTTTAATTTTGCTACTAAATTTAATAGAAAAATCCGATACCATGAGTCCTTAAAATATTTTAAACCATTCTAATTCGTAATAGTTCAACCGATTTAAGTGCTTTTGTTATGCTTTCAGTCTTTGTACAAACCCCACATTTTTGTCCTTGTATCATTCAAGGACTTGTTCACCATAGCAAAAGGATGTCAAATCAGGCCAAAAATAGGTGACAATGTGCTCATTTATTTTTCTTAATTTTGTGAATGGAATCAGACTTTTAGTAAACATTTCTTGATGTAAGTTTCGGTATTTATAGCGCCTGTTATAACAAATGATCAAGAACTCTTTGGAAAATTTGTTTTGCTTTTCGGTTCCAAATTTTTCTTCCTCCAGCATCAGCAACATATATTTTTTAAGTCCGATTTCTGAACTAACCTAATGTGTTTCTATATATTTTTTGGGCTATAGAGACATCATGTAGACCATTCCTTCTACCTAAACTAAGTTTTCTAATGACAGAAAAATTTTCCAGGTACTGTTTAGTTTAGTTTGAGGGCAGATATTTTTTAAGGATCAAGATGGGTGCACCTTTTTCTGGTCACTAATTTTAATCAGATGAATAAATTATTAATTAACATTACATTATTCATAAAAGCTGACATGTTTAACAATGGTTTCGTGATATAAAAATATCAGATAATAAGTCGGTTAGTTTTAATGAAAAGCGTGTTTTAACAGTTCTTCGATCCGACTCCTTATATGATTACAATATCGCACAAATTTGCTCGTTTTCCTTATGTTTCTTCGACAAATAATAAATTTATAATTTGGGATATAAGTACATGGCAGCTGCTCATTGCAGAACTACAAGTTTCTAGTGAGTCTCGAGGCTTCCGTGTGAGTATTAATTATTTCCTGGGCATTGGAAAATAATCTAAATTTAGTGATATAATATATTCGAATAAGAATGACTATGAATTTTATAATTATTTTTATCTATTTTTTCATCTCTTTTTTAACAACAGATTACCAGATTTAATATCTATTTTATAAATAGATACTAACGAAAGACAAGCAGACAAAGGAGATCTTATTTACATGAAACGCTAAAAAAATTACTTTTATATGCTTAAATTTAATGCCGGACTAAAAAATATATATTAAACAAATTTTTAATATAAATAAAATGTAAATGAAATTTTAATTTTAAATCAGCTTTAATTATTCTTTAAATATTTTGTTTTACTTTAAACTTAAATATAATTCGCCTTAATAAACAACAAAGTTGGTTTTGTGTATAAAATATATATTTTAATTTTAAAACAAGTAAGAACACTATATTCGGCTATGCCGAATCTTCATTAACCTCCGCCACAAATGTAAATACGTTATGTTTCGTACTTAAACACTCACACCTACACTCACAAAAGTATATACTCAACAACCGTTTTTCTTAAATACAATACAGAGACACTTTATGAGTCGTAAAATTAGTCACAATTTTGGTTTTACCTTTTTCTTACGAACCGGTTTCGATAATTGACTTCTAATTAACACTCTTACGAAAATTCTTTGCTAAACCGATTTTGCTGGTTTTGCTGGTAGGAAACTCAGGACTATAGCAAAAACTCAGGCCAAATTTCATTTTTCTCTGCCAATTATTGTGAATGTGAACGTGCTAACAACAGACAGACAGCGGCCGTAGCTAAATCGACTTAGATCTTGATTTGATTTAAAAATATATACTTTATGGAATCTGAGATGATTCCTTTTTAACTTTACACACGGAATGACAAAGTTTGTATATTCTCTTCACGACTTGTGGTGATGGAGGGTATAAAAATGAATAAAAATCACTGACATTAATTGCATCTCATATTAAGAAATAAATTTTATGAAAACGATTAAAATCAGAAACACAAAAAATATTCGAAAAATAAAAATAAACAAAAATTAATCGATAAAACTGCCTACAGATTTTGCACAATAATTAAAAATTTCTGCAATTAATTTCAGCGTATCTCAAGGGTTTTGCCGAACGTAATTTCCACTAAGAATTTAAACGATAAAAACAGTAACTGAGAAAATAACAACAATAAAAAATAGCAATTAAGTAAGAATTAAATAAAAAATAAAAGAGAATTTATGTTAATTTCATGCTCTATAATTATTTAAAGGCAACAAATTTTATTAATTGAAAAGAGCAAAAAACTGTTTGAAATAAAAGTAGTTTTTCACTTACATGACTATAAATAAAGACGGTAATTGGGTTGATAGTAAATTTGTAAGAAATAACAATAAAATGAAAAAGAAGTTGCATTTGTGGTAAGTTGACAAAATGTCTATAAAACAGAGAGCAGCTTTATATTCTTCTTAACCAAATTCATTCCAATATGAGTTAATTAAAAAAAGTAAAAGGAGTTTTGAATTATATATTCGTCTATACCGAATCTTAAATACCCTTTAACACTTGTTAACATAAACATGAGTTGAAGATATTTTCAAAAGAAAAATAATTATTATTCAATCAGTCTAAACACCAACTTCAATGGAGGCCTACCAAAGACAAGTAATTTTGTCCTCAAATATGTTAAGCAATGTGGAGTGAGCAATACTTCAATGGGATTTTAGCACCTGAATGGTCTGTATTATCAATTAACGTTGGTTAGAGACTTTTATCGCTGGATTTGAGTCCCATAGACATACAGACTAATAAACAGACGGACTTTGATTTTTTCATATTTTTTGTCGCAGATGTGCTTTACGAAATAGAAATCAGGTAAAGAATATGTGAAGTGATAGGTTCTCGATAATAATGAATTACCGATCTACGATGGACTACTTGTTTTATAGATTCTATATTTAATTTTTCAATAATGATCCACAATTCATGGTATTCGATCCATATAAATAATAGATCAATAGATCTTAGATTTAACATATATAAACATTTCGAATTTAATTGTTAATTACAAAATATTATACGCTAGAGAAATATAGGATAGGGTACAAGGAGTTGGATTCCCCTGAACAAACAAAACGTTGAAAATCGCAAAGCTTATTTCTGAAATTAAATGATATTTGCCACATGAATGTTAACAAAATATTATAGTCTACTGTGCTGAGGAGTGGTGTCCCTTTAGAAACGAAATTTTTAATAACTTTGTTCTAATTTTATGGAGTTTGGATATATAAAATTAGAACGTATACTCAATGTTAATTTCAAATATTACTCATATGCTATCAGCTAAAGTTCAAAAAATGTATTAATATAAAAAATTTATCTTATTATATCTCTTTCGTTATATTCAGTTATTCAAAAATTTTCCATAAAATTGAAAAAAAAAATTTTTTTTCCTACTTTTTGATATGTCTCTAACAAAATTAACACTTTCATAAAAAGCCAACTACAAAATAATTAAGTAATTAAACTTATGTCATTGACATTATATTTAGTTAATTATATTTATGCCATTATTTTTATATATTATTTTATTTCCTTCTAACTTCTTTTATTAGTTCTTAGTTATTATTCCTGACATTTGAAACGTAATTAAAAGTACACGTTTTTGCACTCATTTACTCATCATTGTTTCCTTTTTATTAGATAAAACCAACCACCCTTTTTTGATATCAGAAGGTCTGCAGGATAATATCGATATAAAAAAGACGCACAAGAAAAAAAAGTCTGTTGACCTCTTTTTTAATTACTATTCCACTAAAGTAGCCCTTTTTATTGCTATTTATGACCACGATTAAACTCTTTAAGTACTTATTTCCTTTACAGTGAAAAGGGACATAAATAAATAAAAAGTCTATTGTTTTTGTAATAACATGAATTGAACGTTATAAAATATTTATTATTCGTTATATTGTTTCAATTATAAACACTAACATTAAATTATACTAAAGAAATAAAATGAAAAAGGAGACAGTCATTGTTATTAGTATAATTAAAAGGTTTTTTTTTGAATGAATATTTTATTATAGAAAATAAATTTTGCAGGTTGTGTTTATATGGATATTCAATGCAATTTTTTAATCGAGAGGTATATTTTTATTGTTATGAGTTTTGAGGTTGAATTAAGAAAAAATTCTACTTTAAAACTATAACCGATCTGATCTGCATGGAGGCAATGAACTTGTGTCATCTCTATTTCATATGTCTACTGGACTAGAGAGGAATGATTTGTTTAACACATGCCGTGAACCACGTGATCCTTTATTTTCTAAAATCCCCTTTTTAAGCGACTTTTCAAAAAATCTCAATGGTAACGCTGTCTGAGGCATCTATGGGATGTTGTTGAAAGCTGCCATCAACAGCATTTAGCACGTACCTCAGTATACTCTGTTGTTACACTCGAAGATCATTGTATTGAAGTTAGGATAATATCTCATATGATATCCAAAAATAATTACTAAGCATTGTATTCCTTAACAGGCAAGATCTTTGACTTCTTACATCAATGTTTTATTGAGGACATTTGCATTATTAAGGCTGAGTATTGTTAACTTTGAATGGTTTTTCACTACGTTTTTCTTGTCGAATAAAACTATACTGGAGCAGCAAAATTTATCATTAATTGGACAATTGTTTTATTAGCACCTAATAAGTACTGGCGGACCGTATTCCTATATCACAAATATAATTTCCACAACAGTCTCCAACAACAAAAACAGGTTTTCAGGTACTCTTCCTTTCCTTGTCGATCTAAATAAAACTTAGATTTTAATGTGAAACAAGAATATATTATTTATTGGGCCCTGGATGACTTTTTCTTTTTGTTGCTCTCAGGATATTCATATATTCTTTTGAACCTTTATGGTGGTTTGATGCTGATTGATGTTGAATAAGTTTTCTATAAGTATTTAATAATCAAATTCCTAGAAGGACCTCCAATTCTAATTTAAAGGTTGATTTAGGTCACTATAAGTTCTACCTTATTTTCTACAACAATATTTTGTGTCACTGTACTGTTCACAAACGCTGTTCAGTTGATATTTTCATAAAATAATATTAATGCTCAAATATTAAGCGTAAATAAAGAGTAATCGATTAAAAATTTTCTACGAATACAAAAAAAAAGAGTAAAACTTTTTCCAATTTTAGTTTTAGACCTGAACACACACACATTTATATGTAAAGCTTTGAACAATTCCAAAGGTGTGGCAAAAAGACTTAAGACAAATTGAGATTTGATGATACGTTCATTACTTTAAAATTTTGACACTCTATTCAAACTTTAACACTATGATTTACATAAAATTAAATTAAATTTTCTAACTGCAATTAGATGTTGACAGAGCTTGAAGCCATAATGTAACAATCACCACTTCTGAATTGCGAAATCTTAAAGGTTATTTTTTTACAAAATTTTTGAATTGTTACATTATGGCTTCAAGCTCTGCCAACAACTGATTACTGTTAGCGTATAATATTTAAAAGTTAAAAGTAATACAACACAGGAAAACTTTTCAATCATAAAATTAGTTATAATTTTGGCTAAAACCTTTTTTTTACTGAACAGATTTTGACAATTTTGGAATAGCAATGAAGCTTTATGTTATGGGAATTGACAATCTTAAAAAAGTTCTTCACTTGAGCTTAGAAGTAGCTTCAGATATCGGGTCATATATAACGACAGGTCAATCAATACCAAAACGCCGACTAACTGTTTGTATAGTGTGAATTCAGAAGTGCATTTTACTAAACAATTTGAATCAAACCGGCTTAAAGCATAGACACTTGTTAGAACACTCAAAGAAAATTTAAATAAATTTCTAAAACAGAGATTTGAAAAAATGATCTGACATTTATTTGCTTCGATCAATGAAAAGTAAGAGAAATCGAGTTGATTAATTTTTTAATTGAAAAATAGGGGAACATTTAATGGCAATGAATAAACAAATATTAATTTGGACATGTTTATTTCTATATACCAATCGATAAAGATTTATATTGAGTAGATTCAAATAATTTCTAAAAAGCTGTTGATACTCCACAGGTCTCCCATTAAAGGTAATACGAAAAAGTTGATGTTCAAACATATATTTGATGTTTGGCAATAACTTTCGATAACGTCAGATTGCTGTGTGAAAAGATTCGGGGAATATTTTTTTAATTACAAAACCAAAACATTCAAAATATTTGTTCTTTAGCAAACATTCATAATGTCTACAATAGTAGAACACTATTAACAACTTTTCAATGCAAAACATTTCTATATATTTTAATCTCTATATGATATTTTTAATAACCTTCTGGAGAACTTAAAAAAAAACATGTAGAAAAAGCAAACGATATTTACGAGGTAATAATGAAACTTAAAACAAAGAAAACATTTTTTTAGTTTTATTTCATACACATTTTTTTCATGAAAATTTTTCTATAAAGTAATAACATTGACCTCGTTTTATGGTTTTCTTGGTCAGACAAAGAAAGAAAAAAACAAGAGAAAAATAAAATTGCTAAAAATCCATTGAAACTACATAATCAACCAACCGACCAACTAACCAATGAACCACATACGATGAAATTACAAATGAAAATTGACACACAAAAAAGGCAGCATTACAATCATTATATTTTTAATAGGGAGGTAACATGTTAAAGAAAGAGAAAATCAAGGAGACCAATTAATTTAAAGAAGCGAAGAGTTCCAATTTAATTTATTTATGTTTGAAAAAGTTTTTATTTAGGGATTTCCCCTATTTTAAGTTTCAAAGTTTTATGTTTTTGTCATTTAACATTAAAAATATACATACGTTTTTTTAATATATTTTATACATGTGTAATTTAATGTGAACACGTACACATATGTGTAGATATATATATTTATGAACGTTTGGCAATAGTTTTAATTTTTGGCTTCCATTCAATATGATCATAATGATGATCATCATTATTATAGTCAATTATTGGAAAGAGATTTTAAACAAAATTATAATTGTGTGTATGTGGTTTTTACGTTTACAGATAATGTGGTAAATTTGGTAATTGGAGTTAAATAAACTATTTAATATTTCAAACAAAAAAGGGGATAATAGAACTAATGTAATTTCTTAAAAGTTTTAGACAAATTAATATAATACAAAAAGATTATTGAGGAGAACTTTAAACCTCAATAATATCTGATTAAACATATGGTTTAATTTAGCTCCTAATATTACTTTTAATAATAAAAAATTAAAATTATAGTATGATTATAAAATTATAATTATAGTATGATACATCATGTTCTTGCTTAACAAAAGCGATTTCAGGAGAAGCTACCAACTTATGCACTTCCCAACCACTCTAAAAGTACCTTGGAAACATTTTTAACGATATGTTGAAATTGCTATGCACTTATAACATAGAATACTTCAGCACATATTTACAAATTTCCAAGAATGTAGTCAAGATCCACATAACTTTTAAAGGGTGATGTAAAACGTTTATATATATAATTATTATATAATTGTTATCTTTGAAAAGGTAATTATACTGAAAATAATAAAATATATCAAATATTTTACTCAGTCGATTTAGCTATGCCCGTCTGTCTATCTGTGATCATCTGTCTGTTGTTGGTATGCTCCATCCACAATAATTGATAGAGCTCAATGAAATTTGGGCTGAGTATTTATTATGGTCCTGAGAAGCTTGTGACTTTTTTTGTACTTTTTTAAATTTCCCCTTTTTGTTACATTTTTTATAATTTAGATTTTTTCATAAAATTTATTTTTTCATAAATTTTATATAAATTATGGAGGAAAAAAATTATTAGGAAATCATAATGAAAATCAAAATAGTAGTAAATTCAAGAAAACCTTATTGTTGGTTAATATTCAAGATTATTTCAACATTAAACGTGGAATTCAAATTAATAATTTAAAACTATTCAAAAAAGAGTTAATTTTTAGCGAATGAAACCTATGGTGACTTTTGTTCCGCAAATCACCATTTAGATGGGACTTTATTTTCCAAAATCCCCTTTTTGTGCGACTTTTCGGTAAATCTCAGCAGTAACGCTGTTCAAGGGAAGAACATGAACATGAATGAAGAACGCATTTGTGTTGGAGCATATTGAGGATTTGGCCGTATAAAGTATTCTTATTTGTTTTTACCATATATAAACAATGCGAATATTTCTCCTTAAAATGCAATTTATTTCAAAAATAAATCCATTTTTTCCATTTTACACTTTTTTTATTAAATGCCAATATTTAATCGTTGCTCACACTTGTATGAATTTTGTGCATTTTGGTGTAAAATGAACATTCGACAGGTTTTCATTTCACTGCAGTCAAGTTCTAAAGAATTTGTATGGTGGAACGAAACTACATATGAAAAAAGAATCGATAATTGAACACCGATATATTTAAGAATTTAATTTTACCTTAACTCTTTATTCTTCTTCACTTTTTTCATATTTCTAATATTTCTTCAGCAGCATTCGCAGCTGATAGTTTTACTTTCAATGGAATATTTAAGTAGCAAAAGAAATAGCAATAATAACTGTTTCCAACAACAACCATAAACGTTAGTCTTACATACCTATGAACATCAACATCTATACATATATGCGACTTGTGGTAAAAATAATAAAATTTTATTGTTCACATTTCCCCCTTTTTTCCAAAAATAGCATGAAATGTTTTTCCTCCAATTTTGCTCGCTGGTATTTTAAATATTAATGTTTTGTGTTTTGTTATACATAGTAAGTATTTAGGTAACACAATAATACATATGTATGTATGGATATATTTGCGTATTGTTATAGGTGTGTATGTGTAGAAAGAGGAAACTGTGTATATTTGTATGTGCATTTTTTACGTTCACTTAATTTTTGTATTTGCTACAAAAATATCACTTTTGGGAAACAAAACTAAATTGTGCGAACATTGAAATTTGCTACTAAAAAATGTACCCTACAATAAATTAAGGGGAGTGTGAATATCTTATGGGTTATATAAATTAAATAATTTTCTGAATATAAAAACAAAAGCCGAATAAGTAACTTGCGACATTTTATATGAACTTGTTTCTTGTTGACGTAAAATACATTAAATTTTTACCAATTATGAATTAGATATATCAACACCAAAAAATACCAAAGATAAAAGCTTATAATAAAACAAGTTTTTTCTTAGTACTTTGTATATCCACCTCATTCTTTTTCATTTTATGAAAATTTTTGAATAAAATACCCATTTCCCACCAAACACTTTTCGGCATATGTAGAACTATAATAACATCAGGTTAATAATACTTTTATTTTCTTAAAATATTTGCCAAACTATGGACCTGCAACCTTTGTTGTTATTGTAAACAATATCAGCACCGTTTCGCTTTTAAAAGAAAAAGGCAGAACCAAAATTGCAACAGTAAATCGTAAAAGATAAAGAAGCTGATTAGAATAATTTAAAAGAGACTATAAAGAAATACAGAAACTACTAAAAATATCAATAGACTTAAGTAAAATGGGTATCACGGAGTCGGTGTAAACCTTAATGAAAATTTTTCGCTTATTGTTGATTTGTTTTTGTTTTTTGTAGATATTTATGTGCAGATATGATGGTACTGACTATTCAATGGCTCAGTGGTTTGTTATTTTTCATACATTTTACGAAAGGATTATTTGTTTAGTTGGTGTAAGTAAAACCTTTAAAACGACTTTTAATACATTTAAGAACTAGCGAAACGTAACATGTTATCTACAATACAGTAAAGCGAATTATACAAAACTAATTAATTTATAATATCTCAATAGAAACGATTCAAACATGTGATTATGTAATCTGAGGTCCCAGGGGATTTTCTAATAAGCTGACAATATACATATGACTAAAAAAATTTTTATTTTCTTGTCTCAATTGGGACCACTGTGCTTGATTAAGAAAAAATAAAACTACTTTTCAATTTTCTACAGAGAGTTCTCTATATATATATACCGTCATCACATAACAGTTTATTGTTATTTTCGTTTTTATTGCACAATTTTAAACAATTTAGTTATTTTTTCCTTTTCTTCTGAACATTCCAACTAAAACACACAAGTAAAATGACGTTCACAACATTTGGGATATTCCGCTTTAGTGTTTTTAAAATCGCCCCATGTACATTTAGGTGGATTTGAACGATCATAATCTTTGAGTTTTTGTAATGGTGATGCTAAGGCAGAGATAGGATCACAGCTGTAATAATAAAATGGAAAATGGGTAAAATAAAATTAAAATTCATTTTAGTTTAATAAAACTTTAAATTTAAATTACACACATACACACAAAAACATTTTAAATCTACTTACGTTTCAATGGTGGCCATACCAATCGAATTATCGCATGTTATTTCAGCACAATCCATTGTGGGATGTTTAATACTCTGACCAGGACTCAACACTTTACCATCGACCACACATTTGCCAGGATGTTTGTCATTGCGAAAATATCTTTCTGTATAGACACCAGCCTGTGTTAAGCAAATACCGCCTAAAGCCAAAACAAATAGTAAAATTAATTTCATATTGTTGCCGCTTTAAAAGTAAAATCGAAACTAAATTTTAAAATAAAAAAAACTTTAAACACTAAATGAATTTCAAAACACAAAAAAAATTATCAGTAAAATATGAAAATAAAAAATAATTTCATAATTAATTAGAATTAGAGGTCATTTAGAGCTGATAATAAAAAGTCAGTGAAGTGGGTTAAATTAAAGAGCATAATCAATGCAGCGATAGTTTTCTATTTAAACATATGAAAGGAATATAATTTATTTGTTTTTATTTCAAAGAACTATTTGGGACTTTTCAAAGAGTGTTTAGTTTTAATAAATCAAATACTATTTTTTATAAAAATATCGGGAAACTGGTATTAAGAACAGAATATATTTAGTGATTATTATCAGACAATTACATATTTTTTACACCCTCCATTACCAGATGTGTTAAAGGAGGGTATATTAATTTTATTATTTCACATATAACCCCGAAGTAAGCAAATTTGGTCCAGTTAATAATAACTTCAAGACCGTTATTTGAGTCAACCTGAAAATTGTGGGGAGGAAGTTAAATTTCTCCTTAATATTTTTTAATTAGAAAAAACAAGAAAATTTATTTTATTAAATCATAGTTGATTTAATAAAAATCTTCATCTTATACACAAAAATATGGACTGGCGTTGTTTCTAGTAATTTCTTAATAAGATCGTATTCAATTTCCTCCCAAATTTGTTTTACTTATAATTTACGCTCTGTTAAAGTCATTGTACTATCGTTCTTTGGGCATTATTTACATCAACTTGATGTGCCACATATCTTCACACCGTTAAGTTTAAGTGCAGATTGCAAGCCACCAGTCTATCAGAGGTTTGCATTGGTATGCTTTCGAAAAATTATCTTCATACATTTTTCATCCATATAGAAGCGAAGATCATCCTCTTTCATATTTGCCAAATGCAGAAAATGTTGTTGTCCAAACCAGTGTTACCGTTGGTGCGACTTTAATCACAAATTGCGGCTTTTTCAACTACTTGTGACTTTTTGTGTACTTTTTTAAAATACTTTTATTTTCTTCTTTTTTAAAATTTGGATGTTCGGCATAAAACTTCACGAAATTTTATTAATTTGGCATGAAAAGGACATATCAAAATGAAAAAATTAAAATTAAGAATGACAGGAACATAAAAATTAATAAACGATACTTCCGCGAAATCATAATGGAGATCTAAATTGTGATAAATTTAAGAAAATTCTAATTGTTGGTTAACATTCCAGATTATTTCAACATTTAATGGGAAAGAGTGCAAATTCTTTATAAAACTTTTCAAAAAATACTATTTTTGGCGAATTAAACCTATGGCGACTTTTGTTCCGCAAATCACCTTTAAGATGCGACTTTATTTTCCAAAATCCCCTTTTCGAAAATCTCAACAGTAACCCTCACACTACCACCGCAGAAGTTATGTTTTGACATCCGAACATCGTTTTTGAATTTAAAATTTTGTACGCAAATAATGCATTGCAGTTGTGTTCATCTTTCAAAAGCAACACATATCTCTGAAACTATATCATCCCTGTATCATAACAATATTTTAATTAAATATATTATAAACTACGAAATTTTCAGATGTGGCACGGGGAAGTAGTATCCTCTCGAAAAACAAAATTTTCAATATATCACATCTCTAAAACAATAACAGAAAACTTGAAATTTTTTGTATTCATCAGGGTCCTTATTAGCTTTTGAATAGCGAATAGAAGAAATGTATAGATTTCTTTATACTCAAATATTTAAGAGTTATGCGATTGTGAAATTTTTTATTTGGGTAGAAGCTCTATAAGAATATTTTACTTAATTTTCTGATTTTACTCGTATGAGTTCTATCTCTTCCTAGACGTTATATCTTCTTATGTATTATAGGAAAAGCTAAATATTGTATACCGATATTACAAAAGATAAGAATCAATTTTAGATATAACATATCACTAGACCTTGATCAAACTTGTTTACTTGTTTTGGATTTTACTAAAGCACATATGGATTGAACTATAGCAAAACCGGGAACCGTTTTATTTAATTTTAATATTTCGGGCATGCAAGTGGTTCAATGAAATGTACATAGATATTTATATATAAATCTACACAGTTTTTAGCAATGAACCCAAATATTCATCGTCTTAAAACGAATTTGCAATAAATCACTTATGCTTCTTCAATCTAACAAACAATTCTACAAAATTGGATTTATCTCCAAAAATAGTAATAATAAATAAAAAATTCATAGAATACAATTTTACATTGAATTATCATTTCGTTTGTCCACACAAATGCAATCAATTAGAATTAATTATGAATTGATGGAAAACTTTAAGCCACCAGAGAGATGTGGCTGACACAGACTAAACAGAAAATTTGACCAGAAGCAAAACAGCACACAAGCCAACTAAATAAAATATTGATAAATGGAAGGAGAAAGAGGAAGCGATAGTAAAAGACAATAAGACAAAAATTACAAAATAAATTGCAAGTTACGACTTTCCACTCTCTTTATTATTCTTCATATGATCGGATCTTTCAACGAGTTTAATTTTAATTTTCAAAAAAGAAGTTTTATTTGTTTATCGCTCTTTGAGTAAAAATTCTAATTCCAAAAATGATAAAAATCAAAAAAAGATGAAAATGAAAAAAGAGCGAAATCGAAAAAAGAGTTTAAAAATGAATAAGTCGCTCAAATTGCTTTGAAGTTGTGCATAGTTGTCACATTTTTTTTTTGATTAATTTAAAAAGGCTATGTTTTTAGCCTTTATAATGTACAAACATACTCACATATATACAAGAAGAGTAGTTTTTGTTATTGCCTTTTTGTAAGTTTTGTTGATTCAAGAAATTTGCTGTTGTGCTTTTATTTTAAATTACACTATTGTGCAATTGTGTAAAAAATGTAACGGACAAAAAAAAAAAATTGTGCCACCATCACTTTTAAATATACCGTTCGGCTCAGAATCACTTTCTTAATCGATTGAACGATGCCCGTCCGTCTGTCTGTCAATGTTGACCTTGTGAACAAAATACAGGCCACAGTTTTAAAGATATCTTAAAGAAATCTAAAATGTGTCATAAATTTGGCAATAGAAATTTTCCTCCAGGAATGGATATGTAAGGCCACAAAAGTTATAAATATAAGCGTTTTTGATGAAATTTTTAAGTTCTATTCTAAATATATATTCAAAAAATTAAAAAATACCTTTATAAGAGGATGGTTCATTCATTTTTGGTGGCTAACACTTATATACAACAATGTAATGTAGGGTATTAAATAGTCGGGCTTGACCGACTATAACTTCTTACTTTTTTTTTATTTATTATTATAATTTTTATTATTATTATTATTATTATTATTATTACTATTATTATTATTATTATTATTATTATTATTATTATTATTATTTTTATTATCATTATTATTTTCCTGTTCCCTTTTCAACCATTTCGCATTGAGCGAGTTTAAAAAATAAGCTTCTTTTCTACTCTTAACTGGTAGAAGTGTAAAATAATTTAGCTCAGTGCAAAACCGAAAAAATAAAGATAAAAATTTTTATCGAAAACAAATTTCAATTTTTTTAATTTTCGCAAAGAAGCGAAAAAAACAAAGATCATTTGAAAATAAAGATTTTGCTCCGAGTTTTTTCATACTCTGCTAAATTTATATTTTGTTACAAAGTAAAAGGGGAATGAGAACAAATAAATTCATGATTGTTTGTTGATTTTTCCATTTATTGTGTCTTTGTTTTCTTAGTTCTTCTTTTTTGTTTTCATTATAATTTTTTTTTTTTTTCGTTTTCATTTTTTGGTCATCTTATTATCTTTGTTTTGTGTTTTTTGATTTGATCATTGGAATTTCATTAGAAACCAATTGTGCGTGTCTATTAATAATTAATTACTTTTGTTGTTTTTTTCTGTTACGAACGTACAGACTCAATGAAGTTTATTTGTTTAATATTCTGTTAGTGACTGGACTCAACTGACTGTGTTAACAAACTTAATTATTTATTTTATTTATTTACTTTGCTTCCTTTCCTTTTTATTTCCTTTACGTTCGTTGAGAGTATTTTGGGACTGAGTTTTTCGAGGAAAGTATTTTCTTTATTCATTATAACGCAATTTATGTAACATTAACTCAATGGATTTGGGATCATCTGCATACACTCGAAGAAAATAAATAAATAAAAATCATATGATGTTGTATAAACCTCTAAAAACTTTCTTAATCTTTATTATTTTAAAGACTTAAATCCGATCTATACAATAAATTTATTTATAGTAAGTATAGTGATCTCATCTCCAGCCAAGATTGTGATCTCTTTTGTAGACTACACTATAATAAACTTTGTGATTTTGTTTATCATTTCGTCTGTTGTATGAATTATAGTCCCATCTATAGTATACACCATAATTATGTTAATATTTTACCCTATCTGAATTACGATTTTTTTCAAATTTGTCACTATCATTCTAAGCAACATTAGACAGCTAGATTCAGGGGATTTCAAACCTTTAAGCATGCTGTTAGCACATGGTATGGTTTTCCTTATTGTTAGAATTTAGTTTCTTAGCATATACGCAGCTTTTTTACAAGCCCATCTGAAATATATTGATTAATATTGTTCACTGACGTTCTAAGTCAAAGTTAAGTCTGTTACAGAATTTCTTTGACTTATGATCATTGCTAGCCAATCCCCAGTTTTAATTTTGATGTGAATCGCTTATGAACTCACCTAGCATCTATCAGAATTCCTTAATTGTTGCGTATAGAGGAGAAACTATATAAAATTGTTATGCCATCGGCTTAAGCCGGAACAAAGGCATTTTGTATATATTTAAAAGTCTCTTATAAAGTTCTGTTTATTCACAACCACATGACGGCTTTACTAGAAGAAACCTTCACAAAATTGTTTTGTCATATTTTATATTGTTGTCAAATTTTGGTTACATCAATATGAGTTTTGCCAAAAATCTGAGAAAGCAGGTCTTGTGATGTCGGACAATAATTAAGTTAAAGTTGGAGAAATCTCAATTCTGCAGCTTGCCAAATTCCGGTCCACTTCCCATCTCGTAGATGTTATCAAAATTATCCACTTCTCTACAGAACATGCACTTCTGAATTTTGGAACATTCCATCGATGAATGGTCACTCAACATACATTTTTACAGTGTTGCTACTTATTGTAAGAATTTATACATCCTATGGATGTGTGTCTTAACTCCAGGAATCTGAAACAATTTTAAAAGTATTTTTTCTCATAATCTGCAAGTAACAAGTCCAACCTTAGGTCTCCTAATTTCGAGAGCTCTACGACGAAGTTAGAAGCAATTTGTGTCCCTCTATAACCATTCCTTAGGATCTTAATATTCAATAATCATAATCACTTATCCACGAGTTGGTTTCTGACTTCCTGGGGCTTAGATGAAAAATCCTCAGAATCTCTTCTTCTTTTTTGGTCCTTTTCAGGTAGTTGCTAGCTCTCTTTCCTCTGGCATGTGGGTCATTTGTTCATCACTTACTTTAGTATACATTGCCTTTATAGTATTCTCCTTTATGGCTTTTTACATTAGGTGTGTGCTTTGTACCGGATTTTTAGCGGAATGTTTTTACGCACTCCACTTCTTCTTACTTCAGCCAGAGGTGTTGTCGGTCGCTCCTAACATAAAAATAAACGCTGACTAATAAGCTGCTCAACATTAGTACCTTCTTTCTATATAATCCTCTCCAGAGGTTACCCTTGTTGATAGCAAGTAGTGTTGACAATGCACTAGACTAGGTATCAGTTGTGGTTTACATCGGATTTTTTTGTAATGTTTTTTCCACAATGTAATTTTTTTACTTGAACCAGGGTGCTTCAAGTATAATTTCGATGAGTAGTTTATTATATAAATACCTTCGAACATGGATTCACGATGTCATCAATCTTTAGACTAATCCTCTCCACAGGTCAACCTTGTGAATAGTTAGTAGCATAGGCTATTAATTAGACTGTATTCTAGATTGTAATCTAGTCTGTAAATGTTATATAGTCCATAGTCTAGACTATGACCTCGTAGTTTAGAATATGACATAGTCTAAACTCTCTAACATGATTTCTTTAAGATGCTCAACAAAAGCTTATGTCGCGTAGTTAAAAAAACATTTCTCTCACAATTTATTTATCTAAATTTTTTGAGTGTTTTTATAATCAAGAATTTAAGATTTATAATAATGGTATTTCATTTTGTTAACTTCCTTCCGATACACTTACTCGCATACACATACACGTACATATATGTAGGTGTAAATATAATCAAACATACATATCATTATTCTTATTCGTATTTGTTGTTGGTTTTGTATTCTATAATCTGATTTTATTCATGAATGT
Organism: Cochliomyia hominivorax; assembly: GCA_004302925.2. Lineage (NCBI taxonomy): Eukaryota > Metazoa > Arthropoda > Insecta > Diptera > Calliphoridae > Cochliomyia > Cochliomyia hominivorax. The sequence continues at coordinate 62,116,836 of PYHX02000495.1, read as the reverse complement.
TTATTTGGGTCTGTGTTTTTATTCTTTTTTGCAGATTGAATTGATTTGTTTGTTTGTGTAAGTGTTTTTACGTAAATCCTCATGTTCAGATACAGTTTTAAAAGTATGAAACAGTATCTGTATAATCAAATCAATGAATTGTTTCCGCACGCGTTTCAATTGTGGTTTAATTCATATTCCTTGTTTTTTTGTTTTGTTTTGCTCCAGCTATTTATTTGGGGTTTTTGTTTTGAGTGAATGAAACCATATGGTCGTTAATTCGGTGGAATTATGTACAGCGTAGTCATGGAGAAAATGCGGATGCCAGATTTATAATACAGGGATTAGTAATATGACCAAGATTAGGAATTAAGGGTTTTAACATATTCTATAAATTGGTTAACCAACAACATCTGAAAGCGCTTTCTAATGACATGTGCTAGTACTATCATTAATTACGGTACATTTGATAGTGATTACGATACTCCTCTACTAATGGAGCAACCCTGGAGGCTTTACGTCTTATTACTCTTAGGGGATCATTATTTTTTTTAATTATTCTGGCAACATTATGATTCATAAATATACAATTATGATAAAATTTTATTAGTGTGTAAATTATGTTGAAATAATTCTAAATGCATAGATTCATATTTCACATTTTTTTCAGTATCTACAAGCATAGAATATTGGGTAACAGTATAAATAAATACAGTTTGCCAAATATATATTTGCAATCAAAACACATGCGAAAATTTTTAACTTTATTTATGAATTCCAAGTAAAAATTTTTTAGTCCACAGGTGTGAAATACCGCGATTGTTAAATAATAAAGAGAAAAGTTCTATTAATTATCTCTAAATACATTTCACTTACTGTGAAATACTGGAATGATATTTTTTCAGAAAAAAATAAACTTAATTTTTCGAGCCAAAATTGATGTCTATTTTCCTTCTAAAAATTGTTTAAAGAAAAATTACAGTGCTTTTTTTAAGGTGAATTTTTATTCATTGAGAATGGGTGTTTTTCTAGTTTTTAATCTGAAATATCTGAAATTTTTAACATTTATCTTAAGGATAATTTCATTGAATCCTTAACCTGGAAGAGGATTCAAATAATGTTGTTTTAAATTCGCAGTGTTGTCTAATTCAACAAATTTCTGAATGGTTTCAATTCTAGCTGTTCTTCACTTTAGTCATGGGATATGGTATTGTATACAATCCTTTATGTCTAAGATAATATATCATCGATTTCTCCCTATATTAGTTGGAATTACCAGATTCCTTGAAATAAGACTTCTCGACACTTTTTACATCCAAATACGAGGTCTCTAGTAACTTTATAATTTTAATTTTACAAGGAACACTTCCTCATTCCTTCAAAATTACACTCAATTTATAAAAGAGAAAGACGTGCAAAAAATCTCTGAACCACTTTTTAAAGTCTCCTCTTTTATTGTTGTGGTTGTAATTTGGCCATCTAATCGGAAAATTTTTGGCGTCTAATAATCGTAAACAGGTATACCAGCGAAATGTGTACAAAAAGGGACAAATAAAGGATTTATAGGTAGAATTTTTTTATAAAGATAACATTTTTCATATTTTTATGTTTGAGATAATTTTTCTGATAAACTGTATGATAAACATTAATTGGATTAAAATACATGAAATAGTAACTATATCATACATATAACTATGTACTAGCAAATTTATATAAGATATAATTGTATTTATATTGAATTTGCTGCTATTAGATATTAGATATTATTGGTTACTATATCACTCTAATCACCTTAGATTAGTCATTGTAATATTAGTAAATTTTAGGAAGTCAATTTTCATCTCATTTATTAATCATATTATACAGGGTCAAGTGAAATTTAATCGTTACCTTAATAACTGTTGGGTATTCCTTTAATATGATTAAAATATGTAATCAATTGAATATGTAAAAATGCAAAAAAAAAAAAAAAAAAAAAACAAGTAAAAATATTATAGTCGGGTTTGACCGACTATAACATACCCTACACCAAAAAGTTAGTTATATTATTGTGAAAATAACATTATTGTGAAATTAAGGAGTTTTTAAATAATTTTTTCTCAAAGGTGTTATGGGAGACAGTGTAAATTATGTTATGACTCTCGTATAATTGTGCTTATCGACTTTTGCTAATAATTGGTGTAACACCATTTTTTCTGTATCTTATAATCATCAGCACAAACGCACATTACCCCAACTGCCTACGATGTTGTAGGGTATGAGGAAAGAATATTTTTCCTTATAGATTTCATGTACATATTTTTTTAATGAAATATTGTGGTGCCATAAAATCTGTACCCCATAAAAGGTTCACAGACAGAGTTACGAAGGCTCTCAATAAGTTATGCAGAATTTTGGAAAAAAATGAGAGAAATGTCTGTCTTTGGTCCATGTATAAGAAATTTTTAATCCTAAAATTTCATTCCGTACCAAATTAGTAACATCAACAACGTTAGAAAAAAATTGTTCCAAATTTCAATAATACTGGTCTACACTTAAGAGTTTTATAAACATAAAACTTTATTCTAGAAATGGGTCTTAAATAGTAGCTATAACCAAATATGCACCCATTTTGATAAAATTAATAACATATATTGTATCACAACATGGTCCGATATTGATTAAGTTAATAGCATGTAATCAGGACAAAAATAATCGTGCCTAATTTCAATTGTATTGGTGTATATTTTTAGTTTTATAAGCTTAAATCAAATTCCGGGAAGGGGTCTTATATGGGAGCTAGGACATAAAATGGTACCAGGACAGTCTTATTTCCTACAACTTATATCAAAGTATGAGTAAAATTTCAGGAAATTATCTTTAAAATTATGATCTGTATATCAAACAGATCATAATTAAAATTTTCCAAATTTTAGCATAAAATAAAAATCAGCCCGTCCATCTGTCTGTTGTTGACAATTTTGTTTGTGGATGCGAATTGGACAAAGCTCAATGAAATTTTTTCTAAGCTTTTTGCTGTTGTTCAGAAAATTTTCCTGCTTAAAACCGCAAACATCGGTTAAGCAGAAAGAAAGCTATAGACCAATATCTGAGACAATCCTCTAAAACTTAAAAATTAGGACTACGATTATGACTTAACAGCTTGTTTAATTTCGCACTGTAAAACTTTAAGATAGAAATTTGACATTTAGATAAAGCCTTAATAACAAAGAAGACCAAAAAAGCTTTGGATAGGACCAGAGGATGATAGTCCTTACAAAGGGAATTTAGCTTTCTAACTTATTAGACTCTTTTAATTAAATTTCTTTTATTAAATAAAAAAATCATAAAAAGCAAATAATTGTAAATGTAACTCTTAATATGCAGAACTCATTGAATATGCAAATATTAATCTCATTTAGTTTTAATTTTGTTTAACAAATCTAAATTGTTTCTTTTTTACAAATAAAATGCAATTAAATGTTATTCATACGCTTAGAGGTCCGTCCGCTTATCACAAAAACAAAAACGCAAAATTATAAAAAAGGTGTAAAACCAAATTAAACAAATATTTTTTACAATCATGATGATATTTAGTTGCAACACGAATGCAAGTACATTCATATGCACCTTGCAACCTGTTACCAAGAAAACACATACGACAAGTCACGTTTTTAATTAGCCCGACTAGTGAATGCATAAGTTTACACGGTTTTTGCACCTGAATACATGCTGGTATATTTTTCTTTTTTCTTTTTTTGTTTTTGTTATACAAATTTACAGGGTGAAAAAGAATTTTGAAAACAAAGAATATGTTATTTACCTTTTAAAAAATATCTCTAATAAACAACTTTTACAGAGTTCTATATAAAGTTAAATGTAAAATTATAAGATATATTTCTTTTGATGTTTTGTTTGTTTTTGTTATTTTGATCGATAATGTAATTTACCAGCAAAATTTTTATTCCATATGTGTAATCTAAAGTACATGCAACTGTAATGAACAACAAAACTGATATTTCAATATGGAATTTTCCTTTTTCTTAAAACATCTATAAATTCCAGACTTTTGCATTCAGTTGTTTATTAATTATTTTTGAGTTTGTGAAATATATAATATCGCTAATATCAAGTATCAAGTTATGCGAGGGTCGGTCCATTACTTGTCGTAGTTCTGTTAGGAGCGCTTATGCAAATATCACTTTAAGGGGTAATATACTCTTAAATCGAAATTCGAAATTTTTCGATGGTTGGTTAATTATTTTTTCTAGCTCCGATTTAACCCCCAAAAAATCCTTTTCAAATGCATACATTTCACATAAATGTTGTTATCGTAAGTGTACTTCACGCTTAATCATAAATCTGAAATGCAAATTATACAGTAATCGTTTATAAATTTTTTGTAGCTGTCAATTACAATCAACAATGTGGTGTGGTTACATAGTCTTAGGCGTTATATTGCCTATACGCATAATTGGCGATAGTTAAAAACTATTGCATATCTGTAAGCTAAAAAACTAATAAAGGGTGCACTATGACGTATACTTATTATGTATAAATATTTTATTACACAAAGGAACAGCAAAAAAATATCCCACCTATTTTTTCTGTTACTTTTGAATATTAAAAGATGTTTGAATAAAATTTAATATAGTTTCAATAGACTTAGATGAACACAAGCCCCTATGTGGTCAAAGTCGTAGTCAGAGATCCTCCAAATATGGAATATATTAAAAAAATTCAAAAGTTGATTTACGGATTGAAACTGAATTAATTTTGACCAAATCCTTAGCAGAAATTTTTCATAGAAGTATTTAACTCAAGTATAATTTAATTTGTTTATTTAATCAAGTTGCCTTTGCAAAACAGTTATTATATTTAATGTAAAAAATTATGATTTGATTAATCTGTTAATCTTCTGCTAATCTGTTAATGAGTGATCCGAAAAAAGTGCTTTCTAAAATTATTAAATATTGTTAACAAAACCCAACTTGGTCATACAAAAAGTTGACCAAGCATTCATATTTCTGCAGTAAAACTGTTTTCAATGTTTATAAACAGAACCGCTGGAGCTTGTCCGTTGATAGACCGTAATGTTTCTAAAGCCTAATAAATAGAAGACAATTTCGAAAGTGTTTTTATGAGCATCACAGCTAGGTCAGTGCTTCTTCTATTTGGTACGAAAGATACCAGGCTTAAAGAGTTCCTGACAGGAATAACGCTAAAAAATTTGAGGCCAAAAGCAGAGAACGGAAATCGAAGACAAGTTAAAAAATATATTCTTATTGCATAATGAATGAAAAAAAGTTTGTCAGATTTTCGCAATTTCCTGGTCAAAATTTTTATATTGTTGATGCACGAGTAGTTATCCTGGGCGTATACTGAATGCGAGTAAGTGATTGATATATCTCATACTCATTGGGGTCTTCTTATATATATATATATCTCGTAAATATACCATTCAAAATTTGTATAATTTTTAGTACAGTCATAAAACTGCGTTGAAAATGGATTTTCCACATAATAAAAGCAGCGGTTGTATATTTAAAAAGACGAAAGGATTAAAAAAAGCTTTGTATAACTGGAAATTTTTGATGCCAGAAAAAATATTTTGATCATCATTACACTTTATCAAATAAACATTTCGTAGGCAATTTTACGCGTATACATGGAAATATTTATTTTAAAATGTTCATATAATTTCGCAAATGTTTTTTATTTTACTTCTCTAGTTTAATTACATATGTTTGAAAAGTTAATTTCTGAACATGGAAGATAAGACCACACCACGATAAAATAAGATAAAGTAATTATTCGGTTCTTTTGCTACACCTGCATACTGCCTTCCATGACAAAAGCTTTTTGGGAAATTTTAAATGTTTCTTTGTCCTACAACATTCTTACAGCATTAGCAATATAAAATATTTTACCTGGAAGTTGTAAAAATCTGCCGGAAAATACGTATCGTCATCCATTATGCAACAATTATGTTAAAAAAAAATTGTCTGCTTTAAGTTTTAGTACCAAATAGTCCGAGCACTGAGCTCACCGGGTGGCTTTTCTACCGAATGTGTTTAAAACTCTTTTAAAAATGCTTTTTAACTTTGACTTTGAAAACATCAAATGGAATTAGATCTTTAACTGTATCAGATTTCTTATTATAGCAAAAGTTCCCGGTACAGGTTTAATAACATTGGAAAGTGTCTGATGGTTGAATGATTGAATCATTTGCCAAGTTTTTTAAGGACCAAATTGGGTTTTGTTGAAAATATTTAATAAATTTACCTCGCACTGTTTTCTAGACATTCAAGATGAATCAGATTAACAATACATTCATTTGTTTGATATGTTTTGCAAAATTATGTGATAATAATTCTGTTAAAAGTTTTAAATTATAACGTGTGTTTAAAATTTTTTTCATTTCACTCCTTAAAGAAATTCAGAAAATATTTAATTCAAAGAATTTATATATGTTTTCTAAAACAACATAAAACATCCTTTGACATTTTTATATTTTTTTCCTTTCGAAATACTATGAAAATAAAACGTTTATTATTAATTCTGGTATCCAGTTAAATCTTTCAAATTGCCTTTTTAAAATCTGTGAAATTTCTTTTATGACAATTTAAATCAATCATGCCTCAAGCAAAATAAAAAATAGGCTTTTTGTCAAAGTATACATCAACAACATCCTCCATTCCCATTCAGAAGGACTTTAATAATTTATAAATGTTATTTTCCGTTTGTCTTCTTCCTGAGACGTAATATCCTGTTCCCAGTAATTTCACGAAAAAAGGTTGTTGTTGTTGTAAAACTTACCGTGATAAAGAAAAATATTTGTGTTTAAGTATTTGTTGTTTGAGAGTTTCATTTTATTATTTCCTTTCAACCAAACGCACATCTGAAATCAAGAAAAAAGTCAAGAAAAAACAAAAAAAAAAAAAAAAATACACTTAAAAATTTAAAATGAAATAGCAGCAAAGCAATCGAGCAGGTACAAGATGTTTAGATGGGACAGCAGCATGTGGCATTTAACTAAAAACTTGCAGAGAGTTTCATTATTTAAGTTTAAATTAAATTACAGGTGTGCACAAGTGTACGAATGTATATATTTATTTAGATATTTTTAGATTTTTACAGTTATTGGAGCAAAACGTGTTGTCATTTAAATACTCATTAACTAATGAGCCAAAATCCAAAAGTAGATAAAAGTGAAGTCAATCATGACTAGGAGATGAGCTATATGACCATACATGCAGTGGGATTGAAAAATTCTTAACACACGTATTTCATTTAAACTTAAAAGTCAATTCCTTTTATCAAGTTGTCTTTGCAAAACATATCAGGTTTTATTATTTATGTCAAATATATGACAATATTGTTAATCTGATTGAAATGAGTGAACGAAAAAGGTCATATTGAATATTATTAAATTAACTTAGGCCTGACATCAAACTATTTCCAATGTTATTAAACAGTACCGAGAGACCTTGTCCATTGATAGAAAACCTACAGTTAAAAGAAATGGTTCACATGATTTTTCTAAAGTCAAAAAATGGAAAATATTTTCAAAAGAGCTCCCATTAAATCTGGCAGGAAAAGAGCATGGTAAGCTCAGTGTTTGGAGTATTTGATACAAAAAATTAAAACTAATGCAGATTTAGAAACAAAGAAGTCTCAAAAAGTTCCTGAAGGAAACGCTGCTAAAATTTCAGAGGTAAAAAACAGAGCGTATATTCTGGCAGATTTTTTGCATTTTCTTTGTCAATAATTTTATGTTGCTGATGCTTGAGAGAATGATGAAGAAAAATTTTGAACTAAAAAACAATTAAAATCTCTCAAAAAGTTCTCAATATGGCAAGCAATATGCTGCCGTTGTGGCAACAACAGACCCCATAATTACCGAAACTTACAACAAGGAATATTCCATTCATTAGACTTCTTAATGCGTCCACTTTTCTTTGCTAACTTGGCATCATGTTGCTACGTTAAGCAAGCTCTTCAGTAGTATAAGATCAATAAGGTGGTATTTGCCTCAAAGGAGGAAAATCTTCCAAACTACCTGGAGTCAAGCGCAGTGGAGGGATATTGTGCTTTTTTTAAAAAGTGTTAAAGAGCTCACCTGTAATAATGGGTGGATAACTCTCTGTTGTGTATTACCTCAAAAATATGGTCTAGCCTTCATTCCACTATTTTTGTTAGAAGACCGGAATCAGATTCATACCAAACATGCTTTAGTTTTTGCTTCAGCTCTGTTGAAGTCATCAAGTTTACATTCGAGCCTTGTTCTCCATTGGATTAAAGTTAAAACTGCAAGATGATTAGATCTCAAATCGTGCTAATAACAGTAGTATGGGTATAGATTATTTTTTTTCGACAAAGAAAGTTAATTTTTTTACACTCCTCCGTCCATTTCATTTATTTTCGTTTGAATTAACGACGAGTTTATGCTGATTTTTTGATCATTGGCAAAAAACTTTATCTTCTTCCATTTCGTGTTTTTATCTCTTCGTAAAATGAGTGCAATACGTTTGAAAGTCTCAGTTGATCTTTGGTACTATAAAAATGGAATCTTTTCTTTAACGAACAGAAATGTTTTATTGTGCATCTTTAAATATAAAGAAATTTATCAATCCAGTAAAATAAAGATATTGTCTAATAGACTAACTTTATATATAAGAAGCAGAAATATATTATCTTATTTTTGGTATTTTTAAAGGCAATTCTTCAGCAGCAAGTTAAATAAAATAGCAACAAGAACATTTGATCAAATGAATGATCAAAACTACCTTTCAATAATAAACTTGATCTTTACTCTTGTATTAGAATAACAAAGCCAAAACAAAAATAGAGAAAAAATTAAATGCGTTTATAGATATAGGCATCAGTGTATCTATGAAAGGATAGGATATATAATCGTATTTTTAAATGGATTTATAAGAACTATTAATATGCAAATTTAATTGATTCAATTTGTAAATTCAATTTTCAAAAATTTTATAAATATCAACATACCCGAGATGGCCAAATTTAATGGGTGACACACTACACCCCTAACCAGATAGGAGTTTGTACTTCACCATCTATCACATCAGCTTTAACAATGTCAATTTTAATTAAGATATCGTTCGGTTACAGCATTATTAGGACACAATGTGCTGCGTATGAGTAATAATTGTATTCCATAATTTAATATTAATCATACGTTACTTTTAAATAGAAAATTTTAGCAAAATATTATTTTATATTAAAGCAATTCATATTTTATTTGCAAGCATTATATCGACCCCTTTTCAACAAAATATATTTCAATTTAATAGGCTTAAAGGATAATCCTATTTTATATTATCACTTAAACTCCCTTTAAACTCTTTGTGTATTTATTACAGCTCTTTTATGTAAAAGATATTGAAATAATTTCTTTTTTTTAGATATTGATTTTATACATTTTACAAATAATTTTGAGTACAAAAAACTACATTTTATATAGAAAAATTAGAGAACATATTGTTCTGATTTAGATTTTTTTGTGATTTAAATTTATTCAATTGAAATTTGGAATTTATAAGAATTGTGACTATTAAATTAAAAATGAATTCAAATAATGTATAAAATAAATATTGTTTACAATATTTAAAAATTAAAAATATTTATTAAATTTACTGTACACTGATGCATATTTCTATAAACCCATTAAATTTTTCTCTATTCTTCAACTTTTTTTTTGTATTAGAACAACAAAATCGGTCAAGCCCGACTTTTAATAACCTCACCAAATGGTAGCTAACAAGAACTGATGAACGACCCTCGCATAAACATTCATTTAGTGCATTTTAAAAGAATTGTTTTCTCTGGGTGTTACATGGGAGCTGGAAGAAATTATGGACCGATCCTCGTAAAATTTCCCACATCGATTTTTTCTTATCCTGGTCTTGATTTGACCAATTTTGATTACAATATCAACGTTATGTGAGATTTATGCCCCTAAAAGTGATTTTGGAAAAGTGTTTTTATGGGTCTTTCGAGAAATAATGATCCGATCTTCGCATAATTTATAGTTTGTGCCAAATTAAAAAAATCGCTTTATACTTAGGGATTTTGTGACCTTGAAATCTCAATTCCGGGAAGAATATTTGTATGGGGTCCGGGTTAAAAAATGAACCCATCATCAATTGCAATAGGCATCATTGTTACATGGGAGCTGGAAGAAATTATGGACCGATCCTCGTAAAATTTCCCACATCGATTTTTTCTTATCCTGGTCTTGATTTGACCAATTTTGATTACAATATCAACGTTATGTGAGATTTATGCCCCTAAAAGTGATTTTGGAAAAGTGTTTTTATGGGTCTTTCGAGAAATAATGATCCGATCTTCGCATAATTTATAGTTTGTGCCAAATTAAAAAAATCGCTTTATACTTAGGAATTTTGTGACCTTGAAATCTTAATTCCGGGAAGAATATTTGTATGGGGTCCGGGTGAAAAAATGAACCCATCATCAATTGCAATAGGCATCATTCAAATAATAACATATAATGTGAATAAAATATCTTTAAAACTGTGGCCTTTATTTTGTTCACAAGGTTTATATGGGCAACCAGCCAGCCTGTCGACCAGACGGATGGATGGACATCGTTTAATCGTCTCAGAAAGTGATGCTGAGTGGTGGTAGAACAAGGTTTTCAAGAAACGCATAGTTCCTAAACCACCTGTATTGGTGTAAGTGTATAAATAGAGGCAACAGTATTTTTTTTTAATTAGGACCTACAAAAAGCACGCTAACTTGGGAAAACTAAAGCGATGAAGGTAAAAATATATTTCAAAAATTATTTCCATTATATTAATTATGAAACTACAACAAATATCGTCTAAAATTACTCACCTCTAATCATGTGAGATTTCATTATAATATCCCCAACAGTTCAAACGTTATAGAAATCTTTCCAAAAAAATTGATTTGATCACATTGTCAGACGAATAAAGCTCCAGAATTCTTCAATAGAAGCCGCATAGGAAATCCGCAGCCTCAAATCTTCGAATGTTCATGGAAACCGTTTCCCATCCGACAATACATTTATGAAGACAGACAGACATCAATAAATATACTGCGGAAGTTATCTTTAGTCTACTTATGAAAAAAGCACAAAAGTTTAGCTCTTTACAAATTTTGTTGGTTTACAAATACCAACACAAACTTAAAATACCTTATCCACCTTTCATCTATCGTATAACTTACAAAATATCCTTACAATCAACAGCTGCGACATCGACTTTTTTCGAAAGCACAATACATAACCATTTAAAAAAAAAACATGTGTCTTTTTTGATTTGAAAGGCAAAATTAACAGAATCATAGTAGGAAATACTTTGAAATATATAACAAAAGCAAAAGAAACCTGAAATTGGTCAGGACACAAAACAGTAATTGTTTTTGTTTTTGATACTAATGAGAAAAGTTTATCGTGTTGATAGAATTTTTGCCATTAAGTTGGTATCGGCTGTATTAAAAACCAAATTACACTCATAAAATTGAACTAAATGAATTTTAATTTACATTACGTAAATGTTAACGTACATTTCTTTAATTTTGCATCAATATTTGTTCGTTTGATATAATTATACTTTTTACGATACACATTATTGTAACGTGCTATAGGGAAATAAATAAATTGATCCTAAAATTTGTACTCAAGTTAATAATTATTTAAAATAGTTTGTCAAATTATCTTTTTAGTAAAACTTTTTAAAATATATCAGTGAAAATTTTACCAATCTTTCCCCGGTAACTCTTTAAAATTATTGGTATTTTTTATTTTCTTACTGTCTTCACAAAGAGCATACGGTCTAATTAATTTTTGTTTCAGATTCTTCAATCATTTTCCCATTTAAATTTCAGCTGTGTACATGTTTAGTCTGCTAAACCTAAGTTCTACATTAATGCTGTTTTCCCTCAATATGTGATGTAGTAGTGGACAATTTTACAAATGTTTCATCTATTTCGCCAGAAGGTGCTGCAGTTGATTTTAATTACCATAAAATCATTTAATGGTTAATACATTTATTCAGCCAAAGAAAAGTAGTTTCATTAGAGGTAATTTAGTCAAATTTAAAATAATTATAGCAGAGGTGTTGTAGAGGATTACACGAAACCAGTTGAGGTATAGTGGATTGCCTTTTAAAGTAGACCAACTCGGGTGTATTAATTTTTAAAAAAATCGCCAAAAGAAACAAAAAATTTTGTGTAAATAGTAATTGTTTAATTGTTTAAAAAAAACAAATTCGAATAAGTTTTGTTACCCACATGCCCTTTTTAAATTGGTAAATTGAAAAAAAATGTTGAAATTTTTGGCTGAGTTCTCAAATGGTAATTATCCTTATTTTTTTCATTATGTACATAAGTAAACAAACAGGAAGACCTCAATAACGACAGAATGATCATTAAAATGAAAGAAATAATTTTTTAAACATAAAAATGTGGAATATTTTGTTTTATTTTTATAACCCTTAACAACACAAGTGGTGATGATGGTATATTAAGTCTATTTTTTCATATGTAACGCCAAGTAGGAATCATATAAGACTCCATAAAGACTAAATGTTATTTTAAATAAAAATCTGAGTCGATTTAACTATATTCGTCTGTCTTTTGGAAATATTTTTACGCCTGTAATAATTGTCTAAATTCAATGAAACTTGACCACATGTCACAGCGTTTCAAATGAAAAATTTAATGGAAATAAATCTGTAACTTTCGAACAACTAGTCCGATTTGGATGAAATTTCATATAGTATTATAGAAGTTGAGTTTGAACTTTGGTTTGAGAAATTAAGCCAAAAATTTGACTGTTGTAAAAAATTGTTTGAGTTTAAGAAACTCTGGTTCTCCAAAAATAAAGACCATTAAGATCATTTTTTTATAACGCAAAAAGAGTTATAGAAAACAAAATTTTTACAACTTCTATTCTTTCAAACAATAAAAGATAGCCTGCACTTATGACAATGGCTTTTTATTGGTTTTCGCTAGCAGAATCCACTCATTTTTAAAATTGGTTCAGATATAAGAAATCTGAATCGTTGATCTATCTTATATATATGTTATTAATTTGCCTAATGTTTTTTAATCAATTATTAAAAAATTCAGCACAATTATAGTCTTGAATAAAATCGGTCCAAAGTTTACTATATCTTCCTGGGAAGGGTTTAAAGCAGGTCTTATATTTTTCCAAATTTGATACTATTTTATTTTAACTGCTGTATATATGAATCTAATTTGACAATTGTCCGACTGAATTTGGTCATAACTCTGTTATAATTCCACATCAGGGAATAGTGTTTAAGGCTTAATAGTTTAGACGAGTTTCATCGAAATTAAAACATTTACCTAAATGATTTCAGCGTTTCTGCAGTTTCTATAGAGGCCCTTTTTGTGAAACTGTTTTGAACGAATAATTACTCAGATATCGGTCTAAAACTTTACTTTTGAACCGACCGATTTTCGTCACATTTTACGAAAATCAGTGATGGTACATTTTTGTTCATAAAAACAGATTAATCCTATTTTTAGCATTGTTCTTAACATATTTGGAAAAATATATAAAACGTAATTTTTCCATAAAACATATTTGTAATTGTTTGGCACAAAGAGTTTCTCGGAATTCATGATTGAAAACTTGAAATATAATAAATTTTTCACACGCTTCTAGGAACAATATTCCAGGAATATTATAAAAACTTAAAAATTATGGTTTACTGGTAACATTTATCAAGAAATTTAATTTATTAACAAAAAATAATCAGTTAATAAATTGGCTTTTTTACTACACTAATGTATACTCCTATAAACGCATTTAATATTTTCTCTACCTTTGCTTTATCTTTATTGTTCCCATTAAGTAAAAGATTTTGTCTGTTATTTGCTTTATTTATGCGATCACATATTTTAGTGCTATTATGTGGAACATTTATAAAAGCAGACGTAAAAAAATTCTTTAAAAAATTACCAAAAATAAAATATAAATTTATCTTTCTTAGTAAAACACGTATATCTTTAATGAAAATATCTCAATTTTAATACGATATTCGGATGTTAAAGCGCTATTTTCAAGATGATAGCGTTATGGTTTGACAGTAGTTTTCGTAGTTGACACATTTAAAATTTGTAACGAATTGCTGGAAGATGCTCTTCTCTCTTTTATGGATGAAAATTGAATATTCCAGCAAGAAAATGTTGCGGTACATATTTCAAAGCAGTTTAAGCAGGTTAAGCCTATAAATATAAAATATAATGTAAATAAAAGTTCTTGGTTAACAATATTTTCAATGAAATCTTAGTCGATTAAATAAAATATGATTTACCCACTAAATATTTACCTTATTTATATTTAAGTTGTTTTAAAAAAAAGTTATGTGCATTCAAAGGAATATGCACAAGTGTACTTACTTTAAAGCAACAACAACAAAAAGTTCTTTTCATTTTAATCACCACATTCGTTAAGTATTTTTCGTATCGATTATTTTTATGTAAAAAAACTATTTAAAGGAAATAATAAATTACTGGAATTTAATGGCAAATTCATGTTATTTCCTGTAAAATTTTATATTCTTCCCCATCTTACTTTCTCCCGCAATTTTGTCACTTGGACTAATGGAGAAAGAAATGTGTGTATATATATTGTCATATCTTGTGGCATTTTGTCAGCAACAATTAATTGTTAATCTGCATTAAATTAGTGTAGTCAAGTGTAACTAATTGATTGTCGTTCATTAAAATTAAACTTATTTTACATGCTCTATTATTTCCTCACTTTAACGTTATTTTATATTTTTTACCTTAAATAAAGATTTCTATTGAAGAGAGGGATTTTCTTTTTGTTCGGTTCGGTTTCTTTGCTGTCATTAATTTCAGCTGCCAAGGGAAGAGTGATTATAAAGAAAAAATGTAAATAAACATGTAAGAATGTTATAGACGGTGAAGCCCGACTATGTAATACTCTACACCACAATGTAGGTTATAAATAATAATTACAAAAAATTAACAATGTATGTATACATAAAGAATAAACGAATGTGTGAGATATGTCCTTAAAAGTGATATTTGGAAAAGTATTTGCATGGAACCTGCATATTTTCGCACATCATTTTATAATACAATAGGACTTATTTTTGTCGAATTTCGTTAAAATCGCATTATATTAAAGACTTTCATAAACTTTACACCCCATTCTGGGAGGTACAGTTGTATGTGAGGTACCTGAAATAAGCAATTTTATTTATGTTACAAACATCAGCATAAACACATAATACCTCAATACGTTGGTGTAAGGTATTAAAAACAATGAAGTAAAAGGAGATATAAATAATAAAAAACAATTTCAACTTAAACAAAAATTCATATTGTTTAACATATTTAAAATAAGTTTAAAACTTTTTTCCCAACAAATCCAAAAATCTGATATCTGTTCCATTAATACAAGTGGAAATATCAAAAATTTATGTTAAATTGTGCCAAAAAAGTAAGGACAATATAAACCAATTTTTATTTATTGACTTTAATTATTTCCTCCAACTTGTGTGTTATTAACGTTGAAAACTCATCTAACGGACATTAATTATTCTGCTAGAACTCATGCAAAGTGTATGTAAGGATAAGTAGACAGACAAGCCTTAAGTTAAGTATTTAACTTCCCACTCAAACTCACATTTCCTATTACCTCCCTTTATTGCCAGTAGAGTACATAATCATTAATTATATCTAACTGAAATTGTAACGGAAATTAAATTCACACCATTTTTGTCGTTTTCGTTTATTTGAATGCCCATGGCCAGCTAACCGAATCCCTTTATTAATGTTTAATTTTAAGTTCATTGTAATCTTTACTTTTCTATCGTGTAAAATTTAATTCCATTAAGATTAAATTTTCATACATAAAAATATTATCATGATAAAAAGTGAAAAAATTTTCATTATGCTCTTCACTTCCCCTTCCACCATTTGTATTTAATTTGGCTCATATTTACAAGCAAAAAAGTTATTTTTTTTACACTCCACCACCACAAGTGGAGAAGAGGGTATATTAATTTTGTTATTCCGTGTGTAACACTAAAATAAAATCATGTAAAATCCCATGATATATAAATTTTCTTACATCAAATCAAAATCTGAGTCGATTTAGCTATGTCCGTCTTTTTGTCTGTCTGTCTATCTCTTCGTCTATAATTGGCACACTCACATCCTCAGTTTGGTCTATTAAAAACTAGCAAAATCGGTTCAGTATATAAAAACTATAGACTGATATCTGAGGTAATTCTTAAATTCAAGCTTTCGTAAAATTATTAATAATAAATCGACAATTAAGGATAATGTTTTACCATAAAATAAGCTTATAAAAAATTATCAAAATTAACCAAAGAAAAGAAGAAAAAAGTTATAGCCAAAAACCTAACTGAAGTTATGACTCATAAAATGTACTCATGTTAAACTTAAGTGAAACTTTTATACACGAAACAATGTACTTGAGATGGAGAGTATTGATGTTTCGGCAATACCCATTATAGCATTCTTACTAGTTGTAATATCTTTACTTTTTTAGCTTTTCAATTACTTTCCTATATTTTTAGGAAAGTTATTATTTTCTTTCTTCCTTCCCTTTTTCAGGATTTTTTTAAAGTGATTTTAAATATTAAACGAGGCTGAAATATATTTAGGACAGATTGTTTTTATGGCAGTTCAATAGAAAATATTCAAGGTAAAAAAGGGAAAAGTTTTAAATTTAATAAAACAGTTTTTAAGGTTTATTTTAATAAGAACTAAATTACTTTAGAAAATTTTCGTAGTAAAATTTAAACTGCATAACATTGAGAACAATTTAACCCATACTAAAAAAAAACAATCAGGTATAGATAATTGAAAAAAATAAAAGGATTGGTTCCAATTTGTTTAACTATATGATCACTTATGTCCAACATTCGATTTTATTTAATGAATATAAACTGTGCGACCTTATACTAGATATATCATGATTTTCTCTGGCTTTTAATCTCAAGATACCGAAAACATTCTTTGTGCCTCACAGCAATATCTCTCCACTGGCCTTAGTTCTGGGCAGTTTAAAATATCAAATTACGACTCAAGGACTGATAGCACTCAGAGCTGGTAGCACTCAAGGGTTGATAGCACTCAGGAGGTAGTTTACTAAAGTGAAAGGATGCCAAGTCAACCAAAAAATAATATAAATATCATGAAGTTCTATGAATGGGAGCAGCCTTTTTTATAAAAATTCATTAATATATATTTTGGTATTTATAGAGTTCATTGCAAGAAATTATTTGCTTTTTTATAGCAACTGTATATTGTTTGCCATACCAGGAACTTTTAGGGAAATTTTGACTGCTTTTGGCTCCTAAAGTTATCTTCAACATTCCTTTGAGCATAAACAACATAACATTTTTGATCAAGAAGTTCTGTGGAGGTCTCGAAAAATCTTCCAGGACATTTGTTTAATAACATGTTTAATAACATTAGAAACAGTTTGATGTCGCCCTTTAAAATTTCGATTCCACTCTTTAGCCCAAATTAAGGTCTTTTTCGGATGCGGGCTATGTGTGTACAACTTTCATATTTTAAATAAGTGTATTTTTTAAAATAACACATAATTCTATTTAGTGGACGGCATCATCAAACTAGACAGTATCCCTTAGGTTGGTATTACTTGTTCCCTATATTACGTTCTGCGAGTTTCCGCATATTACTTATATTTTCGCTCAATAACAGGAAGTAGCAAAGAAGAAAAAGTTCTCTTGGAGTAACTGATGTTGATCTATATAGTCCTTCGCCTCTTAATTACAGAGTTTGACGACTTTGATGTCTCCGTGGTCTGATAGAAAGTCACTCCTGAGGACTATGAGGAAGTGAGTATCACCCTTATATTCATCTGATTTCTGTTTTTATGACTGTAGGGTAAGAATTGCATTCATTGTCCTTTTCTTTTTTTCTCCCTCAGTTCATACTTCAGCTTCAATAAGTCGCATTCAAGTATTAGGGTTGTAAGAATTTCCTCAGTCATTTGCAGAATCTTGAAATGCGAGTTACATTCAGTTTAGTACCTTTCCAGATCTCTATAGATCTTATATCTCTAATTATTTCTTAAAAATGATACAAGCCATGAATTTAACGTAACCTTGGTAACAACCAATGCCATTGTATTGTGGAGGTAAATTCGAATTTTCTTTGGATATTAAGAGATCGGCTGAGATGTCTATGATTGATATTGGGTTGCGTGGAATTTCGCTATTAAGGATTGTCTTGTTATTGAGTCCTTGCCAGCCGCTATTTTGTGCCTTTTTCATCAACCGAGTTGACGTGAGGAGATTTAAGGACCTACTGCTGTTTTTTCTGCGCAATTCGCACATTGGAAAAAATCAACAAATTGTTGCTTCGGATGACTACGAAGATCTAATAAGACATTTTCCTTGAAAAAAATTTGGCTGATAAAAAAAAGTTAAAATGTTGATTTTATATATGAAGTTTTAAATTTTATTCATTCCATGTGTACAAAGTATTACAGGAGTTTTATAAACAAAATATAAAAATTCCCTATTACTTTGTAACTGGTATTAAAATATTCAATTAGAAGGTCAAATACAGAGAAATTTCGAAATTGCAAAATTTGTAACTATTCCACAAAAATAATGCTAAATTAATAATTCAGCAAAAATTGTAGTTATAGCTCTTCTCTAACCATTGTTTTTCTTAGTCAAAACCAAAATTCAGTCACCATGTTATGTCCGACTATGTAATACCCTACACCACCATGTTGGTTCTAAATAGTTATAAATAATTTTTTTTCTTAAGTACATTATTATATTAATAAAATTTATATGAAACTAAGGAATTTTAAAAATAATTTTTCTGGAGGGTTAAATGGGAGCAAGAAGAAATTATGGACCAACGTCCGTATAACATCGATTTTTGCTTGTATTTGTTTTAATTTTACCAGTTTGTACAATATGAGATTTATGTCATTTAAGGTGATATTTGGAAAGGAGCTTGCATGGAACCTGTGAAAAGCAATGGACCCTCGCATAAATTGGCACAACATTTTAGAATATCATAAGACTTATTTTTGCCAAATTTCGTTAATTTTTTTATATTTAGGACTTTTTTATATAATGTGTTCACATCATTTACGTGGACAGCCGGACAGACAGATGGACGGACATCGTAAAATCGATTCAGAAAATGAAAGGTATAATGGTGGGACTTATATTATTTTTTCTGTATGTTACAAAAATCACCATAAACGCATAATACCCCAACCACCTACGGTGATGTAGGCTACATGTATTTCAATAGCCGTCATTAAAATCTTCTTATTTATTTCAATAAAATTCGTCTTTATTGAATTTCCCTCCCCGTAAATATTTTACTCTCAATAAAATATGTGCATATTTTATGGACCAATACTAAAAGGGTAGTAATTCGCTTATCCGATATAACTTTTAATATACTTTTCAACAAACCACCGCTATCAATTCGCAATCCTCAATTTGAGAATTTATCAAGAAAAAACGCTAAACTAAAGCTGAAGTGATTAATGGAAAATGATGGTGGAAATGGTGGTAAATATATATTGATAATAAATAATACAATTGGAATTAAATATGTTATACAAATATACCGAAGAAAAAGGAAAAAATGAAAAGGATAAACTCTTTTTTGGAAAAATTCGTATAATATAAAATATTTACTAAAGGTTCATTGTTAATACAAATGCTCTTCTCTTTTCCAGCTAACAAAACTAACAAATATTCAATTGGAGAATATATAAAAATATGTTGTAGATTTTAAGTTATTTCATAAATTTATGCTCATTAGACTGGTATATATTTGAAGAAGTATAAAAGTGAATTGATTTACAAAGCAAACATTATTCACATAATACGAAAGGATTTGATTCAGCTGTAAACTTGAAACACTCAGACGATTTTATAGGATACAGTTAGTTACTTAACGTAACAGGATTATCTTTTTGAATACAAATGAGCTTGACTATGATTTTTTAACATGCTCTGAGTTCAGAGAATATTACTCTCACTTGGCTTCAGGAAATATTTATGAATTATACCCTCGTATCTTTCACTCGCTTATGATCGAGGAAATTGGGGAAAGCTCTACTTATTGATATGATCGTATAGCAAAGATGTGAAATATAAGGATACAAGCTTTATATACCAAAATGTTAAGGAATGTCAAACTTTGAACTAGTTAAGACGTTTAAACAGAGTTTCTTGAAACTATGTAAATTTCGGTTAATAACAATAAGTGATAAGCAACATCAAACATCAAAAATTTGGTGACCTAATTTGTTCTTAACCAATCAATCTGCAGTTTAAATAAAAATTCAGTATGCAATTATACCAACTGTAAACAAAAAGCTTGATGGTGATTTTATGCAAGTTTCATCAGATAGATGTGCAGAACTATCCACTAGAACATCAATCACGAATCAGTTTCTCTTTTTCACTGTACAGCTTTTAATATAAATTGATCGTAACATTGTTAATGTATAATAATGCTAAAGCAACTTTATATAACCAAGTTTGAGAGAAATCTATTCAAGCAATTGTATTCGGCAACGATCAAATCAAATGATGTCCAGTAAGGATAAGGACATTAGTTCAAATGCTAATGAGCTAGAACTTTCATTCAGTGTTTACCAAAAAATTTTAAAGCAGCTTTCTATCGTGAAATTTTCACTGGTGTCCTTGGCACAGACCATATTAGACTGTAGTCTTGACCTATTTTAACATTTTATATAAGAAATCACATTTCAGATCTTACCGAATACAAAACATTACCTTGGCATCTTGGTTATTGGGATCGACATTATTTCCTTGCACCTCCAATATGCTGCCTCAGCACCAAAATATTCAGAGGAATGTTGGTCAACCAATACAAGAAAGGGCTGACAATAATATCTCAGCTGACGTTTATCAGATCTGGATCAATTCGCATTGACAGCAACATTGCATAATGGGGTAGAATCGATTTGTTTCAGAAATAAATCTGTAACTTTTGATCGACTAAATGGTTTTGCACAAAGTTCAGCATTATGATAGCAAAAAAAATTGGCATTATCGCTGAGGCGACATCATAGGTGGAATTATAGAGCACAAAATTCTTTCTTCTCATGCAACTTAAGATGAACATTTTGCTGAAAATTTTTGTTGCATCCGAAAGAACATTTTTATATGCTCGGTCCTTTGGTTTTTAGAAATATACAAAATATGTGAATGGCTGTAAGGATATGGAAAAGAGAGACAGTGTAGAATATGAAAAGATTATCTAGTAATGTCCAGCCTTTGAAACCAAGAGATAAAAATTCTTAGACATCATTGCACTAGACGATCTTTTTGGATTATATAATAAACAAAGCAAAATTAAAGGAAACAACTCTTGTAAGATTCTAATCATCAACAATCTGGTATAAAATAATTGTAACAGTATTAATAATTATTAAAGTTCTCTAAACAAGGTCTTTCAGATCCCTTTGACTTCAACTGAACATTCATTGATTTTTCGCTTATTTAACTGTACCTCTGCAATTTGTTTCTACCTAAGTATTTGATGCAATTTTACTTTTATATGAACATTTTCAATAGATTA
The DNA here is from genome assembly GCA_004302925.2 of Cochliomyia hominivorax. Taxonomy (NCBI): domain Eukaryota; kingdom Metazoa; phylum Arthropoda; class Insecta; order Diptera; family Calliphoridae; genus Cochliomyia; species Cochliomyia hominivorax. The sequence goes on along the minus strand of PYHX02000495.1, from coordinate 62,095,212 downwards.
GCTTTTATGTGTAAAAATTTGTTCAACTATTTGTGGGAGTATAATGTTTATTTAGTCTGTTTACTTAACAATATTTTCATAACAGCTTCATCATCATCACAACACTCATATATAATGACCGAAAACAAACAAAACACAAAGAATGAGAAAAAACGAAAAAGAAAACATAGAAGATCAAAAAACACTAAGAATTATAGCATTCAATTGAGAATAAAAGGAAAAAGTGTCTGCTGTTAGTAACAAGAACACATCAGCATCATAAGTCAAGACATTGAGAACAAAACAAAAAGGAGAAAAAGACTGAATACGTATACAAGTCATTGTATTGTCCAGCCCTTATCATCTTTGTACTTCATTTATATACATTTTTCTTTCATTAACACGCATACATATGAGTGCTTGTGTGTGTACGTATGTTTATGTGAATTATCTTTCTTGTTGAATTTATTCAAGGAAAAAAAGAATCGTCTGAATATAAAGAAAAAAGCAACAACTATAACAAGTTATCTTTAGTTGAAAGGATAATAATGAAAAAGAGAATAATAACATAAATAAAGGGAGTGTGTTGGACATAGTAGCATTTCAAACACCCTGTATAGTTCATCAATAAATTAATTTTTTTTCCATAGATTCTGTGTAAATGTCTAGTTTATATACCATTTTTGAAAGTAGTCACTTTAATTTTATTTGAAATTCTGGAAATATATGTCCTCAAAGCTAAATATATAAAGACAATGCGAGATCTAATTACAGTTAAAATTGTCTTTTTCTATTTAATTAAAGTGACTATACCAAGGATTAGTTAAACAGCATTCTAAAATGGCTTAGCAGATGATAATCGTCAGGTTAATCTATTCGAGGAGAATTGTGTCCCAACAAAAACTTGTAGTTTTAAGATCTATTTTGTGCACGTATAATCAGATTTCCTTGATCTTGTCACCAATAATCCAATTTCATGTACTTCTCCCGTACATGATATTCTGATGTGATTTTGATATATGATGCAGGAATTCGAAATTCGGGAAAACAGGACCAAGAGACAACATGACACATTAAATCCATAAAACTTACACACATAAATACACATAAATCAAAAACAAGAGAGTTGAACTTTTAATTAGTTTTTGTTAACTAAAATCAAGATGTTTGTGTCTCAGTAAATGGAGAACATTGAGAACATTTAGGTTTCCGTGACATCGTCCGATAACTATTTGTAAAATTAATTGATTTATCAGGTAAAACATCTGCTTTTTATTATAACAAAACTGACTTAAATAATGAACGCTTTATAACAAGCAGCGCCATCTAGATGTTTCTGCATACAATGCTTTTATTGAAATTTCACAATATAAAGTGAGCGTAAAAAAGGTATAAAAATCTGAAATCTAAAACTTAGTCTCAATTTGGACCTACCACTGTAGAAAAAATTCCTTTTTTTACGATTGAATTACCTCCTACACTGGTTATAGTGTTTCTCCTTCTCAAGCAAACTTAGTATTTCTTAATATATATCAAGCTAAGGGGCTAAGATGTATTTAAAGCTTTTTATATAGTTTTTAAGCGTTTTCTCTCTACATTGGGATAGACTCTGATACACCGAATAAATGAGTTTCTGAAATTAACATTGCATCTATTTTGCGACAATTCAAAACAAAAATCCAAGTTTATTTTTATGTTGTCATATGCCATTTGCATTCCAGAAATATTAATAGAGTTTATGGCTTGTTCAAAATAGTCTCTGGTACCATCGTTCGTATTATTGTTCAGCGTTTCAGACGTTCAGACCTTATTGTTGATTATAGTCTTCTGAAATTGAAGTCACAAGATTGTTCTATTATTTCTGCATTCGAATTTTGGTAAAATATATTTTTCGATCTAGAATTCTGCGCCTGATTTTGATTATTTTAACTATAACTTTGCGTATGATTTTCTGTTGCCAGCGAGTTTTATTAGTTCCAAAATTTTTTCTCTATAATTCATATTTCTTTTAAAAAAGCCTTAACCATGTATGTATGATTCACCACAAGTTTAGGATATTTTTTGGTACATTTTAAAAACTTTTAATATGCCTTCTTTTATTTTTCAATTTAACAAACGGATTGACAGTTTCGAAACACCATCATTAAATATCTGTGCAGATAGCAGGCATACAAGCGTATGTTTTTGGCTTAAAGAAAGTGAACAGTAGTATATTACAATACCTTTTATAGGGCCTTTTACCGTAAATTAAAAATAACTCAAAATGATAATAAAAACTTTATCCGACGCCCTTTCAATTATTGGCCTTTTCAGATTTTCCCTAACGAAACAATGCGTTAGTTTGCTGCATGCGAGTTATCTTAAGAGAGTTGACATGCGACAGTTTATAGTGAAAGAAAAAAAGAAGAACGCTAAGTCCTTAAAATCATTCGTTTACTTTTTATCAATGGCTGCTTGTAGATGGACGCATGTTGAAACATGTTTGTAAACACATACTCCTTATAGATTTTTGTTTTTTAACCATTTTCAATTTCATTCATTCTTTTGTTAGTTTACAGAATTTTATAGATTCTTATTTTCATTTTCCTATCATTTTGTAGGTTTTTATACCCGGATTTTTAATGGCATATGAATGGTGCGTACAAGTTTATTATATTGGTGGAATCTTTATACAGATACAAGATTTATGTCTTTTGAATTTATGGGATTTTGATGTTATGAATAGTGCGAATACTTTTAGGGGGGATATCGTTGATACTGTCAACTCACATTTATTTTAGTCACACTGAATAGGAAGTGATATGGAAAGTTTTTTAATAGTTTTTTATTTTTCGTTAAAAAAGTATTGGATCACTTTAAAGAGAACTTTAAGGAACTGGTAGTTTTTAAATTAGGAATAAGTATTATTGAAAATCATTTACTTTGAAATGGACTACGAAAATAAAAGCAATTTGATAATTATGTGTGGACAGACAGACGGACATAGCTATGTCAATTCAGATTTTGATCTGATGGCAAATATATACATAATGAGGTCTTAGACAATTCTTTCTCACCACTTGTGGTGGTGGAGGGTATAAAAATATCATGTAAAACTACAGATAAATGTTGTAATGAAAAACATGTGTATGGATTATTTCGATCTTTCTCCCATTTCTTCCATTTCTACCATTTTTTATGTATATAATTTTAAATGTCAAATTTCAAAAGTCTCCTTAACTCATTTTTATTCTTACCGCACTAAATCACTATCTTTTCAACTCATCACTTCTGACATTTACATGAAGGTCATTTGAAAGTGATTTTAATTCTTGGGAAAAAATTTAAAAGTCAAATTGAGAAATTCTTCGAATTGAATTTGCTGAGTTTTCATAAAAGTTGAGAAATTAACAATATTTTTTATTTTTTATACAAAAAAAGAAGGAGAGAGAAAAATATTTCAAATTTCAATATTTGCAAATTTCTTTTAAAGTAAAAGTAATTTTATGTTGAGATTTTCTGAAAGTTTACTTTTCTCTTTGACTTTCATCACAAAATGTCCTCAACAAGCACGTTGAATGTCAACATTTTGCGTGACCAAAGAAAATAAACAAAAATACATTCGGTTTCCTTTTATTAATTATTTAGAAATTTAACAAAAAAATAAAAAAAATTTTTTTGCAAGTGAAAAAATGCGATTGAAACAAATTTGGCATGACATTTTGTTTCAAAAGTGAAAGGATAAATTTGATAGGTTACATCAAATCACAAGTACCCACCTTCACTATTATACAGTTGCCTTCTCTGATAATGAGGCAGCAGCAGTTGTTTACTGTGTACGTGTGCAGTAAGCAGAATTTTGTGATTTATTCCTTACATTTATGGGAATAGAAGAAACTTATTTTATTTAATCAATAAAAATTTTCAGCAGATATGGATCCATAAATTTTTGAGACCGATATTGCTGATTTAGTACACCAAGCTGTTTAGAACTATAGAAAACACTCCATGGAATACATACAATTAGCTAAAGAGTTAAAGTATTTTCAACAAACAGACAGACAAAAATAGCAAGATCAAATCAGATTTTGATGTGTGAATTAAAATATAATCTTAATGAGGTCTTATATGTTTCCTTATATGATTTATATATGGAATAATATTATTAATATATCCTCATTAACTGAATTAGATTTATGGACGTACTTACAAGATTATTTCATAATCATAATTAAATCAAAACAGAAAAACTTTTGAAGAATTATTAAGGACATATGGTGAGGACATCGATGGAATAGTATGGTGTCACAATTCTTTGCGAAATAGCTCCCTGGATCAAAAACTAAATAATGCTGCAATATTTTGTATTAATTTAAAACAAGTAGGGATTTATTTCATAATATAGTGATGCCAGGGGAATATTTCCCATAACTAATTTAAGGGATGCTTATTGGAGGAAATTGGGAAATTGTATAAGCACAAGGATTCATTTGTTTCTAGCTACAGTGAGTGCACAACAATCTTAGGACATTTTGTTTTAAATATTAACTAACGGTTGCTCTGCACATAGAAGAGAAATATGGTTGTCGAATCTATTATTGAGATGGAGCATATTATTTTAAAATATTATGATTGTCGCTCTAATATTATGGTTACTAACGCTGAAAATCCCATGTTGACGCCCTTAATCAGGTCGAAGGACAACAAAATATAGTTTTTGGGCAAGAAAAAATGGAACAATAAAATATGTTGTGCTGTTAGCTATAAAATGGTTGTGCCACAACAAAAATATTATTGACTTACGACCATGTCATGGCTATTTATTGTAGTTAAGTCTCTGAGGCGGTCAACTGAAAATATTTCTAAACATATTGCAGCCAATCTATTACTGAAAATTACTTGACAATAATTTTATTTCAGTAAAAAATTATTTTAAATTAAATTTAAATCAATAATTGATAAGTTGGCGAAAACAAAAAAAGATTTTAACGAAAATAGCTGTGTTGCTTATTTATTTTGCTTGTTTATTTTTCTCCAATTGACTTCAAACTTTTTGTGTTGAATAATTATTTAAATTTTATTTCTTTATAAGATTTTAAAACCTCATTGATGTACATTGTTTCATATGAAAATGGATCATCCAAACGAGTTGTCAGATTTAAATGAAATTTCACACAGTGATACCGGAGATGTAGGCGATTTTTCTGAAAAATTTGAAAATTAAGACCCCTAAAAATTGTGTCTGTGCTTATAAAATTCCTAAATAAAAAATAATTAAAAAAAATTATGATAATCTAAAACTAAATGCCAAAATATGAGGGGGTAGGTCCGTTGCTTTCATAAGTCCCATACAAACCCCTTTCCTAATATCATTAAATTTTTTTCAATTTTTTGTTGTTCCCATATAAAACCCCAGAAAAATAAATTTTATAAGTCTTAAATTTTTCATAAATTTTAGTGTCACAAATATGTGTTGCACACTTTAGTATATCAGAAAATTAAATTATACGAGGGTAGTAAGTTAATTTTGGTGTGGAATATTAGATAGACAGGCTTGACCGACTATACATTCTTACTTGTTTGGTATATAATAGTTTGTTAAAAATTTAAAGTCAATTTTATCGAAAAACATACATCATGAGTATAAGTTATATCAAAAAGCGTATATTAAGTATACGTCCAAAGTATATAAATAATTTAACATACAAAAACAATTTTAATAAAACTTGACAGGGTCATGTTTTTGAATTGCAGAGGCACAGATACATCCATACGAGGAAAATGTTAAAAATCATTTACATTTTGTACTACTTTAGAGAGTTTTTTTAAATTTATTAACCCACAGTGTGGATTACTCAATGTCTTACATAACAAAGCGCAGGAATGCCCATAAGATTTTAAACACAAAAAAATGTTAAATTAAGTTGAAATATAATAATTTAATACAAATAAATATGAATATATATTTATTTTTCATCACATTTAATAAACTGGAAAATAATGCAATTTTCGGAATAACAGGTAAATGACTTAAGTTAAAACCTTGAAATAAATTCACTAGAGTCAATTGAAGATTGTATTTATACGAAGGTTTTAGCGTTTGTGCAGATATTTGTAACGAGTAGGAGAGAAAGTGCTACCATCACTTTTAAGTATACCTTTCGACTTAGAATTACTTTCTGAGTTGATTTAAACATGTACGTCCGGCTGGCTGTCCATGTCAGGTTCATTTGCGCAAAATACGGATCGCAAAGCAAACTGCACTTATTTCAACCAACAATGTAGTGTAGAGTATTACATAATCGAAATTAATTGACTTGAAAATTTTAACTTAGTAAAAATTGTAAAGAAATTTTTACGAATTTATTAACACAAAATTATTGAAATGGAAATTTAGCCATAAAGGTATTTTCACATAAATAAGTCCAAACATGCACAAAAAATATTTTATGTATAAATAAGATTGAAAAATTATTTGTTATATTAACATTTTTCTTAATTATGTTATTAGTGCAATTTTATTTTCAAAAAAATATTTAAATACAACTATTTCAGAAAAGATATATAACGAAAAGTAAAGGAGCTACTGTTATGATATTTTTTCAAAATTTGATAAACACTTTTTTACTTATATCTTTAAATAAATAAGTTGACACATTATGAAGTCTTATGAGTGGAACCAACCATTTTTTTAAACATTCATTGATGTAAATTTTGGTATTTATAAAGCGCCTTCTACAACGCTTCTTTTCCCACAACTGCTTGTTGCTTGCCATTTCAAATACTTTTTGGGAAATTTTGAAAGTTTTTGAGTTCTAAATATTTCTTAAACATACCACCGAGTATCAGCAACATAAAATTTTTGACCAGGAAGTTGCTTGCTGCCATAACATGCGTATCGTCATTCAGTTTGCAGCAAGAATATCTTTTGGGAAACTTGACTTCAATCTGTTCTTCTGTTTTTGTCCTCTTGATTATTAGCAGCGTTCCTGTCAGAAAATATTCCGTAGAGATCTCTTTCCGTGGGGATCTATTTTGAAATCGCTTTATGTTTTTTGGCTTTAGAATCATTATGTGGACTATTCCGTTCACTTAAACAATTTTTTTTATCAACGGACAAGTTCTAAGGCAGATTTTTGAAGGCTTGTCCACATTTTTGTAAGAAATAATTGATAATTGGAAACGGAAATAATTGATAATTTTAGTACGCACTTCTTTCTGATCACTCATTTTAATCAGATTAAAAATATATTCATTTGTTTGACATTAAACATAATAATTGACATGTTTTACAAAGCAATTTAATCGAAAGAAAGTCGAGTAAGTTTTTCTGATAGAAAAACGCGTGTTTGGAATTTTTCAATCTAACTACTTATTTGAGATTTGCTTTAAAGCCTTCCTATTTAAAATTGACAAAATCGAATCAGAAGTTAAGATTTATAGATAGATGGCACAACCTCTTAAAAAAATTAACTCCGATTAAAAAAACGACTAAATATAACAACATATTATAAAAATTTCAAGACAGAGCGTCATTGAGGAGTATCTCCCTTACAAATAAAGTAGTTAATGTCACATATTCCTATTAATTACACAGGAAATTTGGCATATGAATAGTGTGTTAACAACATATGGTTGTAGACCACAGAAATGTACAGATAAGGCACAATCTGTCCATTACGTAGATTCCAAATACTTGTATAATAAATTTATAACGCTGTTCGAAACCAACAAAATCTTATACATATAATACAGAATCAAAATTTAGATAAAAAACTTTCCTCAAAAAGTTATATTTAAATAAATTCTACCTTTTATTTATAACTATGTGCGTCTCATTACAGTTCCAAAGATTATAAACATTGGATAAGTAAAAAAAATTTATAGTTACAAACAAGTTAAATTAAATGACTCCCAATGTATGAAATTTGGCTATGTAAGTGATATAATTAGTTTGCTTTTTATTCGTATATATGTGCATCTGATGTTGTAGAAACTTAATACATATAATGGAAGGAAGTATAGATTTTCGAAAGCCAAAAAAGTTTGCTTACTTCTTTAAAATTAATAATTAAAATTAACCATACGCAATCATTATTTTATACCACAAATGGTAAAGGGAGAATATAACTTCTTCAAAAATCAAATCAAAATCTAAGTCGATTTAGCTTTTGTTGCCACTCTAGAAATAATTGACGGAGCTCAATGAAATTTGAGTATTTGCTATTTTCGTGAAAGGTTTAAAATCAAATCAGCTTCTTAATTCAAGAAAAGATTATTCGTATAATCTTCAATTATAAATCGTCAAATTAGTATGAAATTTTGTTTCAAAAATAAGTTCTAAATGCCTCATTACTATTCCGAAAATGCTTAAAATAGTTTCAGTCGAAAAAAGTTATAGATAAAAGTAAAACTAATTTTATGACTCATTAAGGTTTCTTTGCTATATGAAAAAACTTTCAAATATTTTATGCTCTTGTGAGTGTATATATGAGTGTGTAAGTACGATATATTTGTGTTTTGAAGATTTGGCATATCCGAATATAGACTTTTCATTTATTAGAACAATAAATTATTTATTTTTAAAAACTGATTCATTTGATTTTTGAAATACAGGTGAAAGACTTTAAAATTTCGACAAAAGTATTTCTTGACGAAACAGTGAAGTTTACCACAAATCTGTGGCAAACTGAAAATTGAAACGAGGAACCCTTCGGAAGAATTCAATAAAATTTAAGCGTTTTGAAACAGAAAAGTTATTCAAATATTAGTGTCTTAGTTTTCTGTAAATTAGAGTGAGTCTTTACACGTGTAGGAATATTTCCATTTTTCTTGTTAAAGAAATTTATATTGTAATTTAATTTTCCTTCATTAATTTTTAATGTTCACTAATTACATTCTATAATCACCTATATATTTAATAAGCGACAAATATCATTTATTTCTAATTAGTACCTTTTTATTGTTGTCAACAAAAGAAACAATTAAGAAGTTTATATCCGTTTGGATGTATAAACGTATACAATTTATTAATAATCAAACATATATATATATATATATATATATATATATATATATATATATATATATATATATATATATATATATATATATATATATATATATATATATATATATATATATATATATATATATATATATATATATATATATATATATATATCACATACTCATACAATAAACTCAAATGAAATTTGAGTTTATTTTTTTCAAGACTGTCATAAATAGATTTCAAACATTTCCTCCTTAATTTTAAAATCCTCTCTTAATATGAATAAAATGTCCCAGATAAGGATCTTATATCTGCTTAATACTAAAACGTATTTCATCTTACTAAAACAAGTAAGAATTTAAAGTCGATCAAGCCCGACTATTTAATATCCCGCACAACATTGTTGGTTATAAGTGCTAGCTACCCTCGTATAAAGATACTTACATTCATGTGAGATGAGTGCGTTCTAAAACGATTTTCCCTGTGAACGTTATCTGGTAGTTAGAAGATATTATGGACCGATCGACCATCGCTAATTTCAATAGACATTCTTGGCCTTGTGCCAAAATAATGGAATACGCCAAATTTCATTTAATAACCAATATATATGATTTTAGCCACAGACTTATTGGATCTACATTTATCGCTCCTACGTCTATTTATACCTCACTTTCCTTTTAGAACACCATAATAACCTCAAAATGCACCTAAGAATTTCATTTTTAACTTTGTTCATATTTGAATCGTTTTCATGTGTCAACATTTACTTTAGGAATTCACTCTCCTTAATGGTAAACGATTACTTTTTAATTTTTTATTATCTTTTTCCTTAACTCAACGACCGTTACTAAATTATATGACACAAAATGGTTCGTTAATTCTTATTTCATCTACAATTTCTTATTGTCTTAACAAACTGCAAAAAAACTGTAATTGACACAATTGTTAACGAATTTACACAAAATATAACAGAAATTCATTGTAATGAAAAACTAAAATAAACAAGTAAGAAGTTGTAGTCGAATCAAGCCCGACTTTTTTATACCCTACACCACATTCTGGTACATCCATGTGGGATTAATGTATTATGAAAGGATTTTTTCTGTGGGCGTTACATGGGTGATAAAAGAAATTATGAACCGGCTCTCATAAAATTTCGCTCATAAATTTTTGCTTTTATTTGTATTGAACTTCTTATTACGATACCAATGTATATGTGAGATTTAAGTGCTCAAAGGTGATATTTGCATTGAGGGTTGTATGAAGCCTATGAGAAATATTGAAAATTAAAAATTGATTTATATTTAAAACTTTTGTGAACTTTAATCCCCATTCCGGGAGAGACATTTTTATGGGCACCAATTTCAAAAGTTATTAACATAATGGCGCACGCCAAAATTTCATTAAGATGTCTTTAGAACTACGGTCTGTATTTTGTTCACAAGGCTTATATAGACAGCTAACTTGCTAGCTAGATAACCAACATCGTTAAATCGGCTCAGAAGGTGATTATGAGTCGAATGATATACTTAAAAGTTGTAATAGCACAATGTTTCTGTCCGATACAATTTTTGCACAAGCTCATAATACCCCAACTACCAATGGCGGATGTAGGGTAAAAAAAAGACTATTTGTAAATACTATTATATACATTATATTATTAAGATTATTATTACGATGAAATTAAAAAAGTATCAACAAATTATCCTGAAGACTATTTAGTTAACATTAAAACTAACAGCAGCAACAAAAACAATTTAGTTGTAGACATTTAAAAGGAAAACTTTGGGGGTATTTTGGAGAAGTAGAAATTTACAAATAAAATTATATTTACTAGATTAAGTTCTGTAATATAGTTTGACTTTTAATTTATAGTTTCATCAGAAGTGTAAATAAATATTTGTTTAGGAAAATTTTAATTTCCTTTCAAAGGTTTTTTATTTATGTTAAAAAATATTAATATAAAATTATTGTTTACTGAAAACTATTTTCTAGACTTTATGATGTTTACATAATTTCCCAAAATTTTGTTATTATTAAAATTAATATTAATTTCATGTTTAGAATTTTATATTGAATTTTGAAAACCAATAAAAATATTGTGTATGAGTGATAAATGAATGCAAAAAATAATTTATTGCGTATACGTCGAATGGTTCAGTAAGTGCATTTATGGTGTGCATTAATAACCACACATCATTAGATTTTTAATTTATCAAAAATTATACCACCAAACAGTGCAAAGTCGGTAAATTGATTTTTGATCCTTTGAATATCTATATGGAATAACATGAGATAATCATAACAGAGAAGGCTGGTATTAGGCAGTTTGGACCCATTGAGCTTCCTCGGGCTGAGTTATATAAGCACTACTTGGAGTATATTGGAAATATATTTTTTCTAAACATGTGCATAATGTTTGTTCACCAATTAATATCTTTTTAATAGCCCTCCATGTCCTTACACGTAATATAATTTTCAAGTTATTTACATTTGAATTTTCGACTTTCAAAATTTTTCACGATCTTTAGTCAAAATACGTCCAGAAATAATTTACCTAAGTTATTTAAAATTTTTCACATTGTTTAAGAAGGACAACATTTATCCAATAAAAAATTGAGCTCAAAATTAAAAGTTGTTTTAAAATTCAGGTTTTGAAATTTCAGTACATGTAAGTTAAAATGGAAATTTGAATTAGAAAGTTAGTGGGTTCTCGATACAAATTATAAACCAGCACATTCTGTGTAATAAATGTAATAATAAAAATGCTTAAAGATAATAAATTGTAACATTGACTATTTTAAAACTGGTTAGATAATTGATAGCAATATTTTTCTGTTTGATAAATAATTGTATTTGAACAAGATCGGGACAATAGTATCGGGTAGTGTAGAAAAAAGAGATAATAAGAAACAAAAATAAAATTAATTAGCACATAATGACAGTTAATAATTTTTAATTTAAATAAAAAAGAAAAAAATTTACAATCGTTTAAAAAATTAATGAAATCCCCTTAACGTATACTTAATATAAAGTACTAATATTACTCATGTGCCTTGTTTTTGGTTTGCAATAAAAAGAAAACAATTTATTACATTTATTTTCTTGTTTAAATTCTTTAAACATATGTTATAGTTATATTATCTTCTTTAATTTCATTATTTTCAATTTAAAATTTTATTATTTGTAGATTTTATGGTAAATTTATAAATTAACACATATTTAGGTCTCACGTAAGTGCGACTTATATTTAGATTAACCCTTGTCGTTTACATTTTTGTTCGATAAGGAATTTTGATATAATATTAATTGAAAATAATTTTAAAATTATTGTGAACAGTATTTAAGATTTTACATTTAAAAATAAAGTTAATGTCTTACAAAAATTCACCGAGTGTGAAATGACTTAAAATCACTCCTCACTCTTTTGTGAAATTAATATAAATTTTGAGTTTTTTTTTTCTATATTGATTTTCATCTTTCTTTTATTGGTTTACTATACGAGTTTTGCATACGAATATACGTTTTAATTAAAAAAGAATACACATTATTATACATACAATGATAGGCAGAATAGTGTTCGGCTTATATCCCCTATTTCTGATATTAATCGGAATGTAAAGTAATTTTAGAATGAGCCATATAGTTTTTGCAATCAGGAGCTTTTTCAGGTAAGTGTAAATTCAATACTCATCAACTTGATAGAAATTTTAGAACAAGGAGAAGACCTAGCTCTGCAAGTGCAAAAAAATCTTACTCGAACAGTTAAATATTATTTTCCCACTAGATATTTTCTTGCTAAATTATTTCTAATTCTTTCAAAAAAAAGTTATGTGCGTTTATAGACAAACGCACCAATGTAGTTTTAAAATTTTTAGTTAGGGACTGAGATCAAAAAATCCTTAGGACACGTTTTCCATTAAATCCGTTTATGACTATGACTTCATTGTTTAATTGATTATGAAACATTTCAGTTATTATGTTTATTTTCAAACAACTTAATATATTGGTGACCAAAAATAACTGTGATCCAAAATTATTAAATATTATCAACAAACCCCATCTTGGGTTTACAAAAAATTGGTTATGCATTCAAAGGTCTGCCATCAAACTTTTTCCAATGTTATCAAACAGTACCGGAAGAACTTTTCCTTTGCTATAAAACCTGATTCAGGTAGAAGGTATGGTCCACATTATATTTCAGAAACCAAAAATAGCGTTTTCAAAAGGGTTTCCAACATGGCGGGTAGGAAAACATACCGGGTAGCCCTGTGCTCGTCAAGTTTTCTAAAAAACATATTCCTGCTGCATTATGGATGGCGCAAAGTCTATTTTTCGCAACATTCTGGTCAAGCAGTTTATGTTGCTGATGCTTGAAAGAATATTGAAGAAAAGTTTAGAACTCAAAAGCAGCCCAATTTTCCCAAAATTTTCTGGGTGTGACTGTTTTAGCATTCATTTGTTAAAACTGACTCTAAAAATACCATAATTTCCCTCAAAGAACGTTTACAGAAAACGTTAGGTCTATTTATGAGACCCCATAAATTGTGCTATTATATTTTGAGGGATTTGGCAACTTGTCATTATGCTAAACAAACCCTTGAGGGGTACAAGAAAAATACTGTGATATTTGTACCAAGAGAGGCAAATCTTGCAAACTATTTGGAACTAAAACCAGTGGATAGATATCGGGCTCTAGTTAAAAAGTATTATATAGCATAAAAAGGGCGATCAAATGTATGGTAGATTTTGAACGGAGATGGACTACCTGTTCGAGAATTTGAAGGAAATAAACAAAGTAAATTTGTCAATCTTAATTCTTGGTGTTTTGTTCATTTATATATAATTCAATTGTTTTTGGTGTTTCGTTTTAAATTACACCGTAAAGAGTTGTTATATGTCAATAAAGCTTTAAATTTGAATTCCGAAATACTTTAAAACCTTCTTTTATGTACATTTTTATTTTGTGTCTATATTTATGTCCGTGACTGCATATATAATATCAGAGATATTCATGCTTATTGCTGAAAAGTTTATGAAAGAGCAGAATACACTATATATAGAAATAAATTTATGTGTTTTTCTAAAAAATAATTTTTCTTATCATTTTTAATGAAAAGTTTTTTGTGAATTAAAAAATTTGAAAACAATTTTGTCATAAAATCCAAACAATAATATTAATTAAGATATTTTTGAAAAATATTTTCCTGGTGAATTTTCAAAATTTCCTTAATTTAAACTTTTTTTCTATTTTCTATTTGAATAGAACAGAATTGTGAATTCATTATACGGATTCAATAGCATTTTTAAATCTTTTTTATTATATACGATAATTTTTTATAAAAAAAGTATTTATGAATAAAAGAAAACTGTATACATGAATGACTTTAAAATAAATACATACACAAGGCGCTCACACACATACAAGTAAAAAATATTTTAAATTAAAAAATTTAATTTAATTAAAACTTTTTTGTAGAGAATTTATAATTTGATTAAAGTTTGAAATGAGAGAGAAAACACAACAAATTATTTTGTATTTGTATTTGTTTTCTTTTTAATATTTTTTTTTTATTTTTTAATTTCCATGTAAAAGTATTATTTTCAACATTTGCATGTCTATTTGGTAGAAGTTAATATCAAGTGTATAATGATGTGAATGTGTTTAATTGTGTATGTGCGCATGTGAGTGTATTAACAACTACATTATATTTTACATATTATGTTTATGTATATGTGTGTGTAAGTATAAAGAGTGAGATCGAAAAATTTTTAAAATACACCTTCCAATTCAGCTTGTTTTCTCTCTCATTTAATTGAAACAAAATATATTTTTTTTAAATTCAGTTCTTAAATTAATATTTATTTGGAGGATCTGCCTTTCTTGGTAAAAAAAACCTAATTACTGTTCTAGTACCACTCAAGGGCTTGTTTGCTACTGTGATAGGACGACAACCCAGGTCAAAAATAAATATACACATTATGAACCTCAAGAATGGAAGTAGCCTTTTTTTTTAAATTCCTTGATTGAAATTGCGGTGTTTATGAAGCCAGTTGTAACAAATGATAAGATTCTTTTGTCCCAACTGCATATTGCTTGTTTTGGGAAAGTTTTGCTACTTTTGGGTCCTAAACTTCTCATCAACATTTACTTGATCAGGAAGTTGCACAAAACCTGCCAGAGCATATGTTACGTCATCCATTATACAGTAAAAATATTTTTCACAAAAACTTGACTTTAATTTCCGAGCTCTGTTTTTTCCTTCTCAACATTTCTACTTTCATTAGCTAAAATTTTTCGTACCAACCGATATGCTTTCTTACTGGATGTGAAAATGCTTTCTATTAATTTTCCTTAAGAAACATCATGTGTACCATTCTAACTACTGAACCAGATTTTCCATTAATAGATTAAGTCTACCCCTCCCTCCCCACTAAAACTAATCTTAATTAGATTAACAATATATTCAATTATTTGACGTTAATATGACATTTTAATAAAAACGTTTATTAACAATTTTTCGATCTCACTCCTAATGTGTTTTGATGTAAGTGTAGATGCGTTTGTTTATAATTTTATTTGTTTATATTTGAGTGAAAAGTATGTAAATATTTGAAAATATTTTCTTACACATACAAACACCAAATGTAGATGTTGTTGGCTTTGTTATTACAACTACAGCAAGTCGTTGTTCTTGTTGTTTTATTCACTTAGCCTTGAGCTTTTTTCATTTGACAAAGTAATTAAAACGCTTTGCTACCTAAAAGAAGAAAAAAATGGATAAAATAAAAATGAATACACAACAGCAGAGTAGAAATAACTAAAAAAAGATAAATGAACTTTTTATATTTTAATCAGTTTCTCTTGTTTTTTTTTATTTCTTCTTGTTTTCTTTTTACTACTCTCATTTACACACATGACCATACACACTTATACAAACTAAAAACTGAGTGAGAGAAAAAAAGTAATTAAGACTAAAAAATAAACCCTAAAAATATAACGCTTTAGTTATTTTTTCTCGCATCTATGCAATTTTATTATAAGAAGGGCAGTCTGAGGAGACTTTTAAATTTATCTTAAATCTTAAGGTTAAAGATTTTGAACAAAATTACAACCTCAAACCTCAAAAATGAATTTATATACCCACTCCAAATGGACTTTTAAATGTTGATTGTGTACTAATGTACATGACAACCTTTTATTTATGAGACAGAGCGTCAATCTGCCAGGCCAAACCATCGGTGTGGCCACAATTATAAGTCCCACTTTGAGTATGATCACATCATCTCAACATGCAATTAGAAAGTTTTATAACAGTTTTGCAATATATATCCAAAATTATTTCTCCTTAATTTTAGAACAGAATTGTAACTTTGAAAAACTCATTGTCTTTACAACCATCTGGCAATAGATTTAACTATATCTACCTATAACTGAGAACTCTATAGATAAAACAATTTATATTTTTAATTTATTTATTTTTATTTAAGTTTTCAGCAAAAACATTTCTACCGCGCCATTATCTTTCAGAATTTCCTACAGTTCTTATTGTAAAACAAAACAGATCTGAATGAAACTGAAAAGAATTAAATTGGAATTGATAGGCTAATTCGCAGAACCTTGGCTCAGCCTTGGCAGCATTTTGGATATGGAAAGCGATTTAACTGCCAGTGTCACATTTATGATACACACCATGGTTATGATAATGTTCCTTTTGCTGAGTTCACTGTTATTCCTGAAATGGTACTTCTTAGTAAACCATTGTGATGATGAAGTTTCCCTCAGCGCACTATAATGTGATATACAAAATCCTTTCATATATTTGATAATTCTGCGCTTATTCCCAGTGACGGCAACAAAATCTGTCACATAAAGAAAATGAATATAAAGCCACGGTCGAGCTAAAATATTGCCACACAGTATAAAAAGGAACCAATAGTATGATACTCAATTGCACCTTAATGAAAATATTTAATTAAAATTAATAAATAATTCTTAAGAACATTTTCCGTCTGACCATTAAATGTAATAAGATTTTTGTATATTGTTCATACACAAGTTTGTCTATAATAGTGACTGCATGAAAGTATGTGCTGGTAGTATATTTCATATGTTTGTTTGAATATGTATGTTTAATATGGTTTTTGGTCTTGGATTCACTAGACCGCTGTAACATCATTTTAACTATTCATACATACAAAAATCTTTTATAAACGAGTACAATGTGTTGTACTTGTATGTTAGAATGTCCGCTATATTTATGCGGTTATATCAAAAGTATATATAGACGGAGGCATAAACGGAGAAATACACTGAAAAAATTGCAAGTCAAATAAGTTACAATGGGATAACAAATAAAAAATATTGAATTGAATATATTTTGGGCAATACAACAGCTTACCAGTTCGTAGGCAACTGTGTGAAATAATAGTACCTTCAGAATTTGCAATAAGTACCACATCGTTCTATTTGCATAAATTAATTATTACCAATAATACAAAAAGTATTATCTCTCGACAAAGGTGTTGGCCCCGATCTACTAGAAAATTAAATTGGCGGTGATGAGGGTATATTGTCTTTCCTTGTGTAAACCAAGAAGAAATCATTTCAGACTCTATAAACTATATATGTTATTGCACCAAATGAAAATCTGAGTCGATTAAGCTATATCCTTCTTTCCCTCCATCTGTATGATTATCTATATGTCTGTAGGAAACATTTTCTCGCCTAGAATAATTGTCTGAATTCAATGAAAAGTGAACAAAATTTAACTATACCATACAGTTATATATTCTTAATGATCGTGCAAAACATCATCAAAATCATACCAATAAAAAAAGTTATAGACTAAAATATACAAAACTTTGATACACACACAAAATTTGTGTGTCATATGCGTCGCAATTTTTATGAAAATTTACTATAAATATTTATCTATTTTGCAACAAGATAAACACAAAGAAACAACATTGTACCAGAACTATTACTTGAACTGGCTTCAGTATAACGGCCCTTTACGGTATATGGTTTATAGCTTATAGAACTCTTAGATATGAACCAATTCTGTAGATTTGGCGCAATTAATTCTTTAACTGTCTTAAATATATGTTATTTATTATATTTTGAAATTCGGCACAATTATTGGTTGATTCGGCACAGCCAAAAAAATATTTTTTTCTCTTTTTCAAATCTGATCATAATTTTTTTTTCGATATGTAATGGGTGCAAAAAGTACCAAGATATCACCTGTCAGCCTATTTTTTAAATTTATTATAAACACTGTATTTTTCTATATCTATTTCAAATTAGGAAATATAAGGTTACCGATTTAACTTTTTCTAAGAATTCCGTCTTAGATGATCTATTTAGGGGGAGAATTAAAATTTTATGTTTCTTACTACAGTCGTTTTGATCGCGAGATGATGATCAGTCTGTCAATCAATAACATTAGTGATTTTATACACGCAACCACTACCGGTAGAGATCTCAATCCATTTATAAAGGCAATTCGGAATCTGTAAGACCCCCAAAAATATATACTTTCTTGCACAAAAATCTGACACGAGTTTGCTGTATCAGTCTGTCTTTTGTTGGCACTTTCACATTCACAATTACTAACAGAGGTCAATGAAGTTTGGCCTCAGTATCAATTATTGTCATAAAAATCCTATTTAAGTTTGTTCTAATGGGTTCAGAAGAACAGTTATAGAACGATATCTGAAAACTGAAAAATTGGATGAAGGATAGTCAAATTTTCACACATACATTGCTTTTAGTGTAGAAAATTATGGCCTTAAATATTTTTGATAGGGCACGGTGAAGGAGTATTCCTCGTACAAAAGAAATATGACTTACTTTTGTAATACTTATGTCTATTTTGCAAATATACCATCACACTTGGATTCTATTAGCTGATAACTACTTTTTGACTTACTCCGATGAGTGACCAACCGTATATATGAGAGCCAAAATAAAACAGTCTACTTTTTTTTTTAAATTTCTATAAAAGGACCAATTACACTATACGAAAAACAGGTTGAAATCTAAACATTCGAACCTGCTAGACTTTGGCAGGCTTCGGATTTAGTCGCAGTTATTTTTTAATTTATACTTCAACAAAATAATAAAGTACTGGAAAAAGTTACTTAGGTCTCGAAAATTACTGTAGATTAAATTAAAAATTTTATGTTCTGGCTAATTTCTTTATTTAACATAAATTATTTTTGTTAGTGTATTTTTTCAAATTTCCACTACACTCTTCTCCCAACTAACAGTTGTCATTGGAATTTTGAATTTTTCTTCAAAAAAATTTTTTTGAGAATTCATTTCTGTGGGTATTTGGAACTATGAGAGACTTCAGCATGAACAGGCTATGCAAATTTTTCTTATTATGATTTTTTGTCTATAAATATTTGTTTATACGTATGTGTGTAAAAAAAGAATAAAAAATTAATACTTATATGTAAATATGATATAAATTTAAGGGTTTGAAATAAATGAGTGAATAGTGATTCAGTAGTTACACTACTTAACTAAAAAGAGAAGTCTTGTCATTTTCCACTGCACATTAAAATGTATTAAGTTAAAAAATACTCCACATTTACTATAAATTTTGAAAATAATTTAAATAAAGTTTACCTAAATTTATAATAGTTAAATTTTTACATGTTTTAAAGATTTTAGGATTTTACAAATCGCCTCCAAGTAAAGTTTTTTTATATTTCAGAATATAAAATTATTTTCAATTTAAAGAAATTTTATATTTTCTACATATTTTATATATGTATGTATATACATCTGTTTTACAACAAAATTGCCTTTGGCTAAACAAACAATAATCCATACATGATATTTTCTATATTATTTTACACTACTTTTACTTATGAATATGTAAATATGTGTATATACCCCACGTTATTATGCCATAATTTTTATGAAATGTAATTGTCTCATTCAAAGTTCTACTTTAGGATGATGTTAAGATAAATTAAGGAGGGGTTGTGCCAAATGTTAGAATGCATAAGTTTTCAAAATTCGAATTTTGGATTTAAATAAATTGCAAAAACTACAGGGTAATTACTTCAATATGATCATGTTTGCATAGGACGATATGATATACAGTGTCATACCAAAAAAGTGATATGCTAAATAAAACTTCAGATGTCTGGATAAACTTTCCATAGACATATATGAGCAACTAAGAATTTATAATGACTTATATTTTGAATATGTTTTATAAGGTTTTGTAACTATATCTTTTTCAGAAAAGTCGTATATCTTGACTCCTTAAATACGTGTGCAACTATTAAACCTTGAGAGAAATCTTAATAACATTCCAAGTAATTGAGGTATTCCATTCTTGATTTCGAGGATATATTAGTTGTAAACATTTCTATGGGAAAGCCTGGTTTACGTGGGATATTAATCAAAGTTATAAACACCCTACACAAGCATTTAAAATCTGTGAAAACATAAGGTTTTGAAGAAAAAGTAAGTGATATTTTGAAAACTTATGAAGAACTTAAAATTATTAAAGATATATTTTATATATCATTATTTAAACTTTAATGAAGTTGGAACCGAATAAAGTTTTTTATTTGGAATTTCATTATATATTGAACTAGTCAAACTTGTGAGATTTAAGTCAGAATTTACAAATCGTTTCTAAAAATAAATTGGAAACAAAAATATTGTAAATGAGAACATAATCGAAAGATAAAAGAGAACTTTTTTTACTTTAACTCGAGTTTAGAGGATTTACCGAACTTAACGAAGATTCAGAAAATAAGAAGCTTTCTTCTGCGTACATACCCAAAGCTCCAGTCCGTTTAATTTATTTGTTTAAAAATTTGACTTTATCTATAAACATTCTTTCGTTATTAGAACTGTCCAAAAGAAAACACTTTTCGGGTGTTTAAACCGGAAATATATAGAATATATAGTATAAACTTGGCCATAATTCAGAGAATTAAAAAAGTTTCTTCTTTTCTTACCAAATTTTACTTTTTTGTTGATATGAGCATTCTGTCATTATTAAAGCCATAAAACACTTTGCGTTTTTTTTTTCTTTTTTTTAAGAATTTAAAATTCTTTTTTTTTTTTAAATTTACCAAAAGGGAAAAGGGTTTGTGGATTGATCTTTGCTTCAATTTTATCCAAATTGATTTTATTTTCAAATTGATTTTAATTCAAATTGTTTTCAAACTTCTAACTTCAGATGAATTTAACTATTTAACGGATTCAAATATTGTGATAGTTTTTGCAGCAACATTATTTAGAATTTTATATAGAAAGGAACATATTAAAATTAAAGGAATTAAGAAAGAGAGAGTAGAAAAGATTGTAAATTAATTTCGACTTAAATAATTCTGAAATTATGAGTGAAAACCTACACATGTAAAATTTGTTTTTAGCTATGTATAAGTACTATCTATAAAAAATTTATTTGCATCAATTCATAAATTAATATTCGGCGAACTGTTATGAAATCAATATACCTGAGGTGGCCAATGTAGGCGGGTCAACGTCTACACCGTTCATTAAATTAGGGTCTTAATTCTACAAACTTGAAAACATTTCAGGCCTTACCATGCTGAATATATTTAATGTTGCAAAAGTTATATAATTTGTTACAAAAAATCCTTTTTATTAATAAATAATAAATTAAAAGAAATCAATTAAATTTTTCCAAATTTTACTTAAAACTTTTACTTTAAAATAGAAATATCACACTATTCTATTCATGAAAAAAATGAAAATATATCAAGCGGAGATTTTATGACAACTGTTAAACAGAAGAATGAGAAGAGATATATTAGATTCAAATCCTTTTGAACATGACTACTTTTCTTACTTAAACGATAATGGAAAAATGTTAATGAATATGGACTGTGACCGAAAAATTGCAAAGACACGTTTTTCATTACGACTTTTAACCCAAGTATTATTTGATATTTTTTTTGATCAAGTTAACGTTGTAAAATATGTCAGTTATTACATTTAACATCAAACAAATTAACACATATAGTTAATCTAATTAAAACGAGTGACAAGAAAAAGTGCGTACTAAAATTGTTAAATATTTCCAACAACTTGTTGCTATAAGAAGTGATTTTGATGCATTCAAAAGAGCTTCCAACACGGACGGTAGAAAAGCAGCGCGGTTAGCTCTGTGATTGGACTATATGTTAAAAAAGTTAAAGTTATGGCAGGTTAAAATACTTACAAGGATAAAAATTCTTGCTAAAAATTTAGAGGACAGAAATTAAAGTAAAAAAAGATATATTCTTGCTGCCTAATAGATGATGAAATGTATGTTTTGACAGATTTTTCGCAACCTCCCGGCCAAAAATTTTATGCTGCTGATGCTCAAGGGAATGTTTAGCAAATGTTTGGAATCCAAAAGCATTAAAATTTTTCAAAAAAAAAAAAAAAAATCCTTGTATAGCGAACATTATGCAGTTGCGTCAGAACAAACCAATATTTAGTTACAACGGGCTCTATAAATACCGAAATTTAAATCAGGAAATGTTTACAAAAATGGCTGCTTTCATTCATAAGACTTCATAACTTGGCGTCCTGTTACTATGGTCTGCAAGCCCTTGAATAATACAAGAACAATAATATGTTATTTGAAAAAGAAGAGCACAAAAAAGCGTCCAAAAGAGCGGTAGATTTTATGCGGAAATGGACTACGTGTTTGTGCAAAGTGACAAAAAGCACCATAAACGTTTACTGGTATTGAGAAGACGAAGTCACAGAAGTGCATAAATGGCGAATGATCACCAACTTCTTCGTTGTTATTTTTAAATTCCTAAATTTTACTCTACTGTTTGCTGTTTTGCTCTTTACTGTATGTATATTATTTCATTTCTCATAGTTTCCATTTTTGTTTTGTTATTATTTGTTTGCTTAATTTTTATCCTTTCAATTCAATTTCTTTTACATACCGAAAGTTACTTTTTATTCTTCTGTTGCTTCATTGAAATTTAACCAAAACATTTTTTTTCATATTTTATGTTTGTTCTTGTTGTTTTTTTTTTTTTAATTTAAAATTTTGCACTTCATAAAATGATAAAAATATTTCATAAAAAAACTATTTCATAATTTATTGAAGCATACAATGATAAAATTAAGTGTAATAGAGACGATTCTCTAATAAAGTAAAATTTAAGATCATTGAAAAAATATTTAGAAATAAATTTGCTACACTTTATAACTTTAAGGCATTACTTTTGAAATGTTACCACGTATTTGAAAAAAAATTCCAAAATGGGGAATTGTTAAAAACTGAACTTAGTCGAGTTATCCAACTTTGGAGGGTTGCTGACCAAATGCACTGGAATCTCTCCAGATTACTTTCAAAGTACTTCGCCTCTATCAATGAGAAATTTTATTAAGATATTTCTAATGATTCAAAATTTTTTTAATTTTTCCGAAACAATAGATTTGAACACACTGTGCTTTTTAAGTCACTCAATCTGAAATAAGCAGGTTACACTAATTTTAAACATAAAATCAAAGATTACATCACTTTGCCATAAACCTTTGGAAAATCCAAACCAAAAAAAAAAACAAAAAAAAAAAATTACCCAACATTGCAATCAATATCCTGTTTTTTCAAGCACGGGCTTATTAGATGGTATAATACTTCTTAAGTTTTGTTACAACACACAGTGGGACTTCATTTTTGGTAGTAAACCTGTGACTTTTGATCAGTTATAGGGATTTGCATGAAATTTAGCATTACGATAAAAATATTCGTGTATTTTAAAAAATGTGAGCAAAATCTAAAATTGTATTTTTTTTTGTATACAGAGTCTACAAAAGGCCTGGAAAAGGCCTGGAAAAGCCTTTACAATGTGATTCGAAATACGTTATAGTTTTTAAAGTACTTTTTGTTTTAAAATTCGGGCTTTGAGTTTTAAGGCTATTCGTGATGGTCTAGACTAAGGCCTTTAAAGCTTTCTTTAAGATGTTCTAGGTAAGGAAGCTTTTCGGAAAAATTAATGAAGCATATGAAGTAATATCCCTAGAATTTGTTTGTTTACCAAACAGTTTGTGCAAATGTTTGTAATTATGCAACAGAAAAAAACTGTGCTGTAACCATTTATAAGATTAAAATTCTAATCAAAATCACAATTGGCGTCGATGGATCTATTATTTCACCTAGCCCCCAAGCAAATCTTCTATCTAGAATGGATTTTAAGTTCATAAAAATTCTAAATATGAAAATATTTAAACGTAATTTGACAAAAATATATCTCATGATATTTTAAAAATATTGTACGAGGATCGGTCCATTATTTTTCATAGGCCGCATACAACCTTACTTCCGAATTTCACTTTATAGAATATAATAAGGTGGATTTATTTCCTCAATCTATTTCCATTTAATAAGTACTTTAGTTTTTTTTTTAATTAACCGAAACTATAATTTTGGATGTATACTAAGAATCTGAGTCAAGATCTTGCAAAATGACTTTAAATGACTAAACTCGAAAGGCAAATATTTCGAAAACATTAAGAGATAAATAACACTTAAAGACATGTCTTTTCAAAGGTCTTGTGAAATGGAATGAGATATAAACATTTTAGATGCAGTTAAAGAAATTTAGTGGTCGCAGTACCCCATTTTGTATCACTTTAAATCCGCCTCTGGAGTCCGAATACTCAAAGTTAAAATGTTGCTCTCTTTTGCTGTCGTAATGATAAATTTTATTCAAAATATTTCAATCCAATTGAGCGTTATTTATTTTCAACACATCAACTCTACTCGTCTGAGATTTGCCAAATTTATGCATAAAACAAAGGAATGAGGCTTTTTAAAAAGAACATCGATTTTAATATGAATTATTTTCTTAAAAAATTCAAGCTAAGTTTTGAAAGGATTAAGTTGAATTTGAAATGTATTTTATAAATAAATCAGAAATAAAATACAGTAAAAGATTTTAAATTTTATAAACCAGAAAATAATGCATGAATTGAATATCCTTAAACAGTAATACGTTTCACCTACAATATATCCTTATAACATTTAATGACACTTTTTATGATTCGACACTCTCAGTTGTAAAATGAACAATGAGCTATAAAGTTATCATAGTAGTTGTATAAGTAACACATTTGCAAACAGTTTTCCTTTTTCACAAAAAAATATAAAATGCTTTTACGTCATTTCCATTTAATAAATTTATAGGCGATTTTTTTTTCGAAACGTTTTAAAATTTTCCATTGAAAAATTAATTGAGTATCTCGTGGAAATAAATTAAAAATATTAAAACAATAATATATTATTTATTAGGAATATTAACATTTAAAGAAAAAATACTAAAAAGCCATTAACTCGTTATCAATCAAAATAGTCTTTAACAAAAAATATATTAAATTTTTATTATGAAATTTTTGCAATTTTATAAACTATTTTTATTATTAAATTCTAGCAAAAATAAAAAATATATATAAAATAGCATATTTGAACTAAATAAATTCATATCTGCAATATACTACAAGGTATTTTCTGCATATTAAACACAAACACACATTTAGTGGTGTATATGTGTTATTTTTTCTACGTGTCATTATTACTACCGACACTGTTATTACTATTTACGGTGAAAAATGGTTTTATCATTTTTTTGTTGTAAGTGTGTTGGTATAAGAGAATATTATGAACATACCTTGACAGCATGTATTATTGTGAATACATTGGCAACCATTTATTAACTACGAAGGTCGTTGGAGAAATTAAAAAATTTGATAATGCAATATTCACATGTGGTGACTTTTATTTTACGTACACAAACATCACTGTGAGACAGAATGGAAAATGGGGGAAATAAAACTCTTTCCTTGGATCAGTTGCTTAGATATAAGTAAAAATAAACATGGCTGTATTAGTAAAATTTAACATAGCAACTTTAGAAACTTAGACTGCCCAGAGTGTTCTTCGGAGGAATGGTTTTTGCTCCAATTATGGTGTCTCTGGCATTAACTTTTTAGAAGTGTGTCAATTTTTTTCCTTATAAAATTAAAGAAAAAAAACGTTAACTTTTAAAGTTCTTAAATACTTTACAGTTTTTGAGTTCTAAAGATTCTCAATTTGAATTTTGAAAGATATTGAATCTCTTTTTATTATTCTATTGCTACATTTATTGGGAGTTCGCCCACGGGGCTTGATTTTCTTGGCGATAAGTCTGTCTTCGACATTTCACATGATCCGATCTTTCGAGTTGTCTTAGAGACAGGTCCTTTTTTTTACAAGGCATTTTCGGTAACCTAAAGTTGGCAACCAGTTTTGTTGTTTTTTTTTATTTCTCCAAAAATGGGGAAATCCCAATTGATTACCATTTTATTGTCTTGAAGGAAAATAAGCTGAAAAATTGTAAGATTACTGATGCACGCCTGAAGTATAAAGAGTAAAGAAAATTAATTTTCGTGAAGTCGAAATAAAAGTCACAAGGAAAGTGTGCACAAAAAGTGGATATTTACTTGAAGTCAAATAAGAATTAGTGGTTTAAAATTTAAATTCAGAACAATTTTAATGATATGGATATAGAAAATTTAAATTATGTTTAATTAAGTCTGAAAAATTTTTTATAACGATAAAAAATTATTTAATATAGATGCTCAAACTTACTGGACCTAGAAAATATAGTCTAGAAGAATGTGCACATGTATATGAATATGTATATATTATCCCTGCATATATTTACCCTTATCTATTTAACTATCCAACATTTTCTTTACATTCCCTTCATAATCAAACTATAGAATGCAAACCATCATTACTAAAATATTAGTGAAAACTTTTTTCACTAAGATTGTATTCGATTCACACAACTATCACCAAAAAATTATACCCACATTTAGTTAGTTATTCAGCCAGGCACTCAGCTCCTCTAGCTGCTACTAATATTGCTCTTATAGCAAAATAGAAAAGAATTTACATTATGCATCTCACATCTGTGAATGTATAGTTTACTTTTTCATTCAACGTCTATCTATATGTTGAAAAATTATGTACACAAATATTCACACAAATATTTACATATTTATTTCTGTAATTTCATGTATGAATGTTAGTGTATTCACATTTTTATGTCAAGGTTTGTATTCGTATTTGTAGCATTAACAGCTTGATGATACGATATTTTACCTCTGGTGCAGCTTAAACTGACATTGGTGAGTTTACAAAAGTACATATATACATGCATGTTTGTAAAGAACAAAAAGTAACCTTTAAAAATGTATTCATATATGTATATAATATATATAAAAAATGAAATAATATGAAAATAAAACTAAGTAATCTAATAGTTTTATTCACATTTTACTTTCATTTTTAGTTTTAAATATTAAAAACAATAAAAACTGAAAATATAAAACTTAATGTTCTGGCAATAACTGTATTTAAATTATTTAAAGTTAAACTTATTTATAAATAATAACTACTTTTTCTTTAATATTTGTAAAAATATAAAGTTGCAGGTAACGGATACTTAATATTTAAAATTAAAAATGAAGTATTAATCA
This sequence comes from Cochliomyia hominivorax, assembly GCA_004302925.2. Taxonomy (NCBI): domain Eukaryota; kingdom Metazoa; phylum Arthropoda; class Insecta; order Diptera; family Calliphoridae; genus Cochliomyia; species Cochliomyia hominivorax. Next base: position 62,067,706 of record PYHX02000495.1, on the reverse strand, counting down.
AACGTCAAGTAAAATCATTTCATTAAGATAAGAAGAATTAAATAGTGAGAGAAAACATGAATGAAGTATCAATAATCGAATATTATTTATATATTATTATGTCTTAATTCCTTTTTAAACTTTACAGTTACATGTAACGTATACTTAATATTTGTAGTAAAAATGAAGTATTAATCATACGTCAAGTAAAAGCATATCATTAATGTAAGAAGAATTTAACTGTGAGAGAAAATATAATGGATCACTATTTATATTAATTGAATTATCTGAGAGCGTATACTTAGTATTTAACTCACAAGTTTAAATATTACTTATACGTGATGCGGTTTTAGAGATTTTAAATGAAGTATAAAATAGTCAATATTATAATTTTTTTAAAGCAATTTTAAAATTTAAAGTTGCTGGTAACGGATACTTAATATTTTAAGTAGAAATGAAGTAAATAAATAAAGTAAAAAAATCATACGTCAAGTAAAACCATTGTAAGAAGAATTAAACAGTGAGAGAAATCATTAATGGATTACCATTTATATTAATTGGAATATTTGGAAGCGTATACTTTATATGTTTAAATCAGATAGTTTAAATATTACTCATACGCGCTGCGGATTTAGAAATAAGTTTACTCTGAAGTGTCAAATAATCGAACATTCATCACCATTCAACCATTTGACTCGGAAAGTTATGGAATTGGTATTGATAGGTTCATCTTTTGACCTGGGATTTTAAGCTCATTTAATTCCAAAGTAAATATTATGTCCTAGAACTACGTGCCGTATTACACGCTGATTATTTCTCTTAGGTCTGCGCATTCCGATTATTTCTTCGAAGGACTTACATCTCACAGATGCTTTGGTATTATAACATTATTTTTGCAAATTAGGATAAAATAAGCAAAAGTCAGTGATCGAAAATTTACGAGAGTTGGTCCCTAAATTTTAATATAATACTTTCGTTACAACGTGGTGTAGGGTATTATATCGTGATATCGATAATTCATTGGGTAAATGGATTAGCATGATATATAGATAACTCGGACATTATTTTTATAAACGTTTTACGTTTTGATTTCTCATAAAATTTTAAAATTTTAAGTCTTAAGTTTAAGTGTTGATAATTATTATGAATTTAATTACAGAATTTCATTTACCTCTTATTAATAGGAGAAAAGTTCCAAATTCTTTTTTTTTATTGTGGCGGTCACATTTATAAATAATATTTAAAATGGAGTAAAAACCGATATTTAAATAAATAAGTAGGTTTCAATTTAAGAGCATTTGGACTTGGCCCTTTAGGATTCATTGATATCATGGTAAAATTTTTCGCTGAACAAGAGTATCGGCACTTTTTTGACAAAAAATCCAATTTAAATTTTGATACTAATTCCATTATTCCATTGCTATGAAATGTCTACATAGTCGGCTTTGTTTAGTAATTTACTTTACAGTTTAAATTATTTTTTTTTTAATTTAAGATAATTTAAACATTTGAATTTAAATTTAATTTTCAAAAATTTTCAAGGTTTTTACTACAGAAATTTCCCCATTTCGTAAGAAACTATTGAATTCTTTGCATAATTATTAAATATTTACTGTTCAATTTTTCAATTTTTAGCATTAACCATCAGTAAACCTCCGTATGTACAGAAAACAAGTAAAAATTTAATAGTCGGTCAAGCCCGATTATGTAATACTCTACAACCAACAATGTGATTGTAATGACGAAAAATTTGTGAACGACCCTCTAATACTTTGTTTTTCTGATTAATTATTAAGCGTGAAATACATTTTTATGACACTTACATTTATGTGAAATTAAGCGTTTGTCAAAGTTTTTTTCTGGGGATTTATATCGGGAGAAATGATGGATTGATCATCGTATATTGTGAAATCTAAATTTTAGATTACATTCATACAGTTGTTATAACAATATAAATGTATATGTCATATTTCTGCCCTTCGAAGTGATTTTTGAAGGGGGACTTGTATGGGACTTATGTGAAGTAATGTACCGAACCTCTTATAATTCAACACGTTGATTTAATATTAATCACTTTTGTTAAGAACTTTTATGACCTTGAAACTCCATTCCGGGAGAACATTTGTATGGGAACTATCTGTTATATTGTTATTTTAACAGTCTCCGTTCTTTAGCCAAAAAAAAAAATCAATATGTATTAAATTTCACCAAGATATCTCAAAAATCGCAATCTGTTGAGTCATCCGAACAGGCAGACGGACGGGCATCATTAATTCAATTCAGATACTGAATCGAAATGCTACTAAAGTAGGAGTTAAACCTTTTTTTTCTATGTTACAAAAATCAGCTCAAACGCATGATACCCCAACCACCTACGGTGGTGTAGGGTATAAACATAGATATTTATGTATAAAGAATGAACGATAAAGTAAGTCAGTCATGAAACTGCTCATATTTTCCATCTGCGCTAACATATGGCAGTAAATATATGCATAAAATTTCATACTTGTGTAAGTGTACTACTTAGGAATAAGTACTAAATTATGCATTTAGTAATACTAAAATATTCTTATGCATATCTTGTCTTAGTTTTTTTTTTTTTTTTTACATATTTATGATGAGATTTGAAATATATGGCCCCAAAAATATGAACATTTTAAAATCATTTTTTAAATATTTTCTCAATATATATTTTCTAAAAAATGTTCAGATTTAGTTGGCCATGTATTACATAGAAATATGATGTATGAGTTTTTAAATTTCTAAACATACATCCATAAATGTGGTAAAGTTTTTACACCCACTCTCACTAACACTTATAGAATATTTTTACAGCAAATGTATTTATTTGTTTTTCAATCATACACACAAACTTGTAATGATGGTATATGCATTAACGTACATACATACATTTACACACATACATATTTTCCTTAGAACATGTCTTGCAACATCACTTGCAAATGCATTATCATTATACGTTAAGTTGCAACATATGGTTACATTTAAGTATTCACCACAACTAACCGCTCATGTGTTCAAAATCGTTTTGATTTTTCTTTTGGTTTTTATTCTTTTAGTAAATATCGTTAAAAAGAACTAGAGAAAAAAGTGACATAAAATAACCAATATTTTTGTGCTCATTTGTCATGTGAGAAGACAAACTCTGACATGTTTTAGCATGTGTAAAAAAATAGTGTGAGTGCAGTTGCTTCAGTAAGTGAAGGTTGGCACTCCTTCAAAATATTTAAAATGACTAGTACTAAAAGTCCTTCAATTGATGATCTTAGAAATGCTAACTATGGATACTATCCGTTTTACTTTAGAAAATTTGGTGCAAGAAGTCTAAAAAAATTAAGGATTCTAAGAGTTTTCTGAGTGCCAAAAATAAGAATTTGAATTGCTTTAAAATAAAGCTGTGCTTATATGTAGGACCTTGCACTATAATGTACCGCTTTCATAGAAGCGTTAAAAGATTTTACATATTTGATGAGTTGCTACAAAAGGAAGACATATATGTATCGTCCTGCTACTAGTGATAATTCTATCACGCTCCTATAACTTCAAGTGATAAAAATTCGTAGATCAAAAATATCAATGTCGAAGCAAAATATTCATAACGCCATATGAATGGTCTTTATTTGGTGAGATTAAAATAATTCGATCAAATGGAATATTTTAATTTTGTAACATATCAATACTGGCGTATATGTTGCAAGACCGATCAAAAAATATTGGATGAGAATGTATTGCTTTATTCTTTGCCTCAAAACTTGAGCAATTATTTTGATGCTGAAACTAAAAGCTTCATTTTCCATTATAATCCACAGCTCCTTTAATTTACATTTCTTTACCTAGAATAACATTGTATTGATGGCCTAGCAAGACGAGTGGACTGCCATTGAAATGCTTTTAGAGGAACTTTGCGGAAGAATTACCTGGATAAGTGCAGATGAGGTGCTTAACTAAGTTAGCAGGTTGAAATACTCACGCTATTGGGTCCAGAAATGATATTCGAAGTAGCAAACAGCTTTAAATATAAGTCTCTAGTGTCATTTATAACTAGACACTGTGATTAGGAGGGCCGCATAAAAGGATGGGTCTTGCTTGCAAAGACATCAGTAATAGTTGTCATGAAAAGCAAGAAAAAGAGACAATTTACACCTACTTTGTCACTGTCCAGAACCTAGAGATCAAGATAATCTTACCAATGTGAAACTAAAATAGCTCTTTTCATTCTTTTCAGATATCGACTAGTTTGACAAACCTGTTATGTAAATCGTATGTTTTTAATTTTTAAGACATTTCTGGTGATACAATTGGAATATAAAGATGTATAAACTTGCGTAGAATGGTTTTAATAAGGTTGTGACACTAGCCTTTTCTCAAGGTACGAATTTCGGGTATTTTTTCCAACCTCTCAAAAATTCGGTATTTTATTTAGTTCGATTGCTATTCGAAACCGAATTTTCTGCCATTAAGTCAATAATTTGCTAGTTGAGAATTCAGACATTAACCATGGGCAACATGGTTATTATGAAATTACCTTACATTAATACTGCGCAAAATTAAAAGGTATGAGAATGGCTATTCAAAATTTTGAAGGCGTATTTCATATCATATTATGATTGCAATGTATCATAAAAAAATCAGTTCACAATTCCAATATTTGAAACCTATTTACCACAAATTCCTATAAATGACCGTGTGTACTCTGGATAATCCTGCAGGAGATATAAGTTATTATTTCTAAGTTACTATTGTATATTATATCCATGTATTTAACACGACTAGATACACTCAGTGTTGTAGAATTTAAAAACGGAGTACAATCTGTTTGAAGGGTCAAAAATATAATTCTCTCCAGTTTCTCTAATAAAATAAACGGAAGAATGATTGATATGAAATCTTTCGGTTGGATATGGAAGGTATTTAAATTTTCTACGTATAAAGATAACCAGACATAACTTCTGTAAGTGGAGTAATTGAACAAATAGTTAATTTTTTGTAACCGTATAATAATCAGTTCTATTCTGCTCTAACAATCATTCGGTATTTCGCTAAATATATTATTTTAAATAATGAAAACTAGCAGATGATAAAAAATAAAACATGTCAATTTGGGATCTCATAATTATGCTTAGAAATTAGTTATTCAAAATAACTTTCTATGAGATGGCTTCATAATTCGTTGATAATTCAAAAGAAATGAAGATCTACTTCTCTTCAAATGATTCTCAAATGCAGTGCTGTTCAGATTCCACAAAACGTGGTCAGTTGTCGAGTGAAATTATTTTCTAAACTGCTTTTTTAACAAAAAAAACATCGTTTCTTAGTTGGACGAAATATATATACCCTTTTTAAAACATAATCCCACTAACCTCAAAATATTTTAGTGAACTTCCTACAACATCAGCACATAATTGTAAAATCTTTTTATATGATCCAATATTAAAGTGTATTTAAAAGTTGTTCCATATTACTGCAACATTTCTTAGACTGTCATATTTATTTTTATTTTAGCACGATTAATCATATTAAACATATTTTTGCAGTTTTTGTTATTTAGCAAACGTTTGCATATTTACGTCAATATTTTAACATTTCAAGCATAATTCAAGAAAAAAAACCCCAACAAAAATAAACAATAAGATTTTGCTTTGAATAATAAAAAATGTTTACTCATTTTATGTACCAGTATTGTGCAATGCTATAGTATGAATTCAGGAAATAAGGTCAAAATATTTAGAATAATATATATATTTTTATTTTGTTTGCATTATTAAAGCAAAACTAGTAAAAGTTGCATTCAGTCAAGCCCGACTATATAATACACTACACCACATTGTTTTTTTTAAGTTGTAGCTACCAAAAGTCAATGAACACCTTCGTGTAAATGTCTTGATTTGTCTAATTCTTATTGCAACACCTACGTATATGTGAGATTTAGGCCCCTCAATGTGATATTTGGAAGAGGGGTTGTATGGGACCTATGAGAAATAATGGACCGAACGATTTGTATTTGGGATATTAAATCACTATTCCGGGAAGAACATTTGAATGGGGGCTAGGTGAAATAGTCATCACTAATTTCAATAGTCGTCGTCCTTAGGCCAAAATAACGATACATCCCAAATTTCATTAAGATACATATAAGGACAGCCTGCCGGCCAGACGGACGGGCGGTCATCGTTAAATCGACTCAGAAAGTGATCTTAAGTCGAACGCTAGATTTAAAAGTGATGGATGAACAATTTTTTCTGCCCGTTAAAATTTTTTATGGTATAAAGGAAACGAAAATTGAATAAAGTATGCCAAATGAACTGAAAATGTATGTACTAACATATGTATGCGTTAGTATATTTAATTTCATATGTTTATGTATTGATTTATTTTTTTAGAATTATTTTTAAAAAATTCTTGAAGTATATATTTCATTATGTTCTACTTTTTGTTTAAGTAATTTTAGGACATTTATTCTATTTTGACATAATATTTTACTTTTCAAACATATTTTTAAATATTCATTTTCATTACGGAAAAATTTCTATACAGTAACATTAATTTAGGTCTTTTTAATTTTAAATTTTGCCAACAGCATTATTAAAATCATACATAAAAGAGTGTAGTAAAATGTGATAAATAAAATGATTTTAATAACAATATTGTTTTACTCTGGGAAAATCACATGCAAAAAATTAAAATAAACAAATACACAAGATATCCCAAAGCACAGTGGGCCAGATTTGATTTAAAAACTGAAATATTTGATCGGCTGGATGGATTTGCATGGACAAATATCGGTTTGTAGAACCCATATTTAATAAAGCTTTGGATAAAGCTATAAACCTCATAATAACATAACATACTTGATAATAAACGTACATAAATTTTAAAACTTTACTAGGCTTTGGATTTCTGGAACATGAAGGTTAAATTAAGAATTTTCACGAAAAATATGTTTGATTATTAACTGTCTGAATTTATAACTATAGCGCTTTTAGTCGCAAAATTGAATCTGAATCCTTAATGTACAAAATCTTTTCAGAAAATTATTAATTATACAAATGTGTAAAGGAACAAATTTCTTTAGATCTAAATTAGTGTGGTCATTTTTTTCGGGCAAAAATAAACACAACTTTAATAGATAAATAACACATGTAAGAAAGTTTTTAAAAGAAATTTAAATCGAATAAGAAACAAAGAAATTGCAACTTCCTTAACTCCGCCAATAGAACCGATATAGAGTCGAAAATGGGAAAGTTGTCATTCCGCTATCACCGATTTCTTCCAACCGATCAAAAGTTACAGTTTTATTTCCCAAAAAAAAAGGATTTTTTTCTTATTGTGCAGGAAATCAAAAAGAAAAAAAATAATATTTAACAGTCAGATAAGATCGTCTATTTAATTATCTTTACCATTATCTAGACGTGATGAAATCATGCTAAACTATATAAATTCCATAGTAGAGTTTTATTGTACTATTTGTGCTTGATACTCACTTATGCTATTTGAGAAGATTTTTGATAGTTGGGGTCCTGTGAGATATATTGAAATTATTGGAACGATATCCGAAATTTTTGGAACGATATTTTCAATGTATTATCACTATACTAATATTCTTAAAAAATATACAGTTTAAAGTGGTTTTCGAAAGTTTTCCAGTATGGGAACTACTCAATAAACCTTAGCATTGACTCAAGGTATTAAATACCAAATTTCATCAAGATATTTTTAATAATAGGATCTGCATAAAGACAGCCAGGTGGACAGACATTATTAAAATGACTCATAAAGTAATTAATACTTTGTACACTTTAAAGTGGTGATAGCACTACATACTATACTATAATAAGCCTTAACGTCTGTGACAGTGTAGAGTATAAATAGAAAACTTGGTGACCTCATTATTAAATATTTTTGCTTCAAATCTATATTTGTGTCGATTATACCATCTGTTTGTTATTGACACGATCGATTCCAAGCTAATTTGTTAAATAAAATGTTGCCTTATATTGTATCGTGGACCTATGAAGTCTTTTTTATATAAGCAAGTATAACTAGTTGAGTTGAAAAAAAATTATTTTCCTTACCTGAGATAACTGAATATTTTACCATTGATGGCTAACCGACTTACTCAATTATCATAAATTGTGGTCCCTGGATACGACCAAAACTGAGAAATATTATACAATAAACAATTGCAGAACAGGTGTCATTCCCTCTGCAAACAATATAAAAAATATCTCAAATTATTGAAGCAAATTCTATGAAACTTCTATGAAGCTTATGAATTAAGCCTTAATAACTCAATATATAAAGATTACATAATTTTTTAATAGATCACGGTGCACAGTGCGTCAAATGAAAAATGAAATGGAACTAAATCTGTAACTTCCGAACAGTTAGTCCGATTTTAATGAAATTTCATATTGTTATAGTAGAATTGTAAGCAAGTTGAAATTGGTCACTTCGGGTCATAAAAATTTTAAAACAATCCAGATTTCATACATCTAAACCGATGGATTTTAAAGATTTTAATACAAGTGTATGCCGCTATTGAACCTATAATATGGATACACTATCTCCTGCAGTTTGAGAGATATTTAGCTTCAAAAGTTTAATTTTTTTTTGTACTGAACTTGGCGAAGTTTTTATGCTATAGCGAGTACAAATTTTGTCCGTTTTTTGCTTTATTAAAAGCTGGTTAATAAACTATGTGAGGAAACAAATTTTTAAATAACTATATAGAAATTTTTTCTTTTCGATATCGGTTAGAAAGATATAGCAAAAAATTTGAAAAAAAATTGAAAATTTTTGAAAGTTTTTTGAAAATTATTTTAGGAGAAACAAAATAATGTTAAAAGTTTTCCATTTAATGTCAAAAAATCGTTTTATGTACAAAATTTCCAATTATTTGAGACACTGTGCGGTGGAGTGTTTTCGCAATTACAAACGGTATTTAACAGCAAATTTCATAATTTGAATACTGTTTCCTCCAGTGCACTGTTTTTATTTATTTCAAAGTAAGATCGAATTTTAAACCAGTGGAATAGAAAAATTCCTTTGTCATTTGAGGGTCATTTAAAACTTAAACGAATGCGGATGTCAAACCTACGAATGATTCAATAGAGTCAATTCACTTTAGTACATTTTATAGCCTAAACTACCTCTTTAGCAAGAAGAGATTAAAGTAGGGAGAATGTCGTCATTGATAAATGTATCGTAGCGCACTAAGAGTTACATAAGGTGTGATGAATTTAATAAACTCTAATTCATTTATTTTTGAACAAAAAAATTGTATCATTTTCAACAATTTGCAAATGTCTTTTTGGTGTATTTTTCTTAAAGTTTTTATTTTATGTGACGATTCCTTAATAACCCAGTTTTGTAATATATTTCATTTTTCTGCAACACAAATAAATAAATATAACCTTTTCAGGGTTGCCATTGAATTATGTACTTTTTTATAAATTTTTAAAATTTATTTATATTTTTTTTAATTTATAGATTTCATGAAATATATTGACAAAAATTATTCATCTTTAAAAATTTTATTTTAATTTACACTGGCAATCCCTTTTTTGTAACAATACAAAGTGTAAGCCGACTACAACAATAACAACAAATGGCTAAAGTAATTACAAAATAATGTTAAGGGACTATTTAACACAAAGTAGAAACAAACAAAAACAACATTAAAGTATATGAACAACATTTGGGTAATTAGGACACAAAAACAACAACAAAATTTATAAAGAAAGAAAAAAAGAATGAAAGAAAAAACTAATTAAACGTTAAATAACAGCTGAAGAGCAAAAGGGATCAAAGAGAAGAATTAGAAAATCCTTTTTTTATACATTCTGCAACTGCTATTTATGTTTTACGAAATAAAATATATAAAAATGTTTGGATATTTAAGAGAATTTTTATAACAAAATATTTAAATTTATTTCAGAAATGTATTGCGATAAGATCATTTTGCATTGCGACTATGGGGCGAATGAGCCAAAAATTCTCAAACAATGATTTCCAAATAATTTTAGATTTGTCTTACAAAATTTGGAGCATTTTCTTTATCTAAATCTGTAGTCACGTGTTTTATCGAAGATTTTCCGTCCAATTTGTCGTCCAAAAAATTTCGTGTGAATCAAAAATTACCCACCACTACACAGAGGGATCGCACTGCTCCCTTTAGACTTCTTATACCATATGAATGTTCTGTGTCTGAGTTGTCTTGTTTGATTAGTGTTGCTTTACATAAAGCTTTTGACCCGAATTATTCAATTAGTCCAATCAACAGATGTAAAAACAAAAATTTACATGAGGTTTGCGTGAAACAATATACCCCACATCACAAGTAGTCAAAGTAATGACAGATGCCAAATTAAATCAAGGTTTACAGAAAATTATTTAAATATTACGCAATGTGAAGTCTTTTTGGGAAGAGAAAGTTATATGTTATTTAGAGGGTATTATAGACAGACCATCGTAAAATATTGATTAAGTTTTAATATTAATATACCTTCATGTAATTTGCGTGAATCAGTTCAGAATCAGCTTTTATTTTTGGACTGTTTTCCTTCAAATCAGCTGTAAAGCGATTGTATATTTTTATGTCAATGTATTTTATGAGCTCAAATTTCTTTTTCTGTTAGATTCCTACAACTCTCTTGTGTACAACTTACTCCCAACACGTTAATTAAATTCTCTTTGGTACAAACAGGTAGTCTAGTTATATTATCTGTGTGTAGGTCCAACATTAGTAACAGATTTTTCCAGATTGAATTGAACGCGACTTGTAAAATATGGTTCGTTAAAATGGAGAGTAACGGCGTATGGCAAGGTTGTCGATTATCTTCCTAAAGATAACTGCACTTCTTCTTCATTACATTCACCTTTACAGGAGTCGTTAAAAGGGAAATTCTAACACATAGTATGCGTACTTATCAGACAATGATTATTGATCACTAAGATTAGAGTTAATTAGAGGTTTACGTCCGAAAGGCTCAGACTAATGTTACTTTATTTCAGATCGCATAAGGGCCATATTTGCCTTGATATCCCTCAGTTATCGAATATATAAAAATTATGATTTGTCAATAACGATTAGAAGTCAGTCTTTTGTATTACCATTACCAAATTGCTAGCCCTGAATGTGCAAGTTTTTTGTAAGATCCTAAATTTTTTTACTGCCACAAAACATATTTGATGTATATTATAGAAACCAACACGATTAACTTATATACCCAACATATTTTTCCTAGTGGTTTGGCAAGTTCCATTAATATCTTAAATTTTTCTTTTGTCTCTCATTAAAAATATAAAATCAAGACATTTACAAATGATTTTAAATCAAATAGAAAAAATATATTGAAATATTCATATTCATTTCTCTAACACAAATAAAAATACTTTTGTTTATAAATTTATAAAGAAACTGTATTCCGATCTAGGACTCTATTTGATCTACTTTTGTATAATTTTGTAAACTTTTATTTTTCAAATTTTTGCATTCTTCATTGTTAGTATTTGTACTTATTTTTTATTTCGTTATTATCTCTCTTTCGCAATGTTTATAATTTTCATAATGAATATAAAAATACTGAATATGTATATGTGCACATACACATACATAACTATATGGATTTCATCATTGAAAGAAAAACTATCTTTCTATATAGAAAAACAACAAAAGCCAAAAACAAAGAAATGGAAGATAAATAATGAATGTGAGTGTTCATTTTAGTTGTTTATCTTTCAAAATTAAATGTCATATAAATTATTTGAGTTTCTTTTTTAACATTTGACATTTTTCTTTCTTTACTTTGCAAAATTTAATTTTTCTCAAATAAGTTTGTGTCAATATATATATTTGTGTATAAATAATTATTATAGTGAAAAGGGAAAATTATGAAAGTTAAAGTGAAATTAGGTAACAATTTTGTTACCTACATTTTTGATAATTACAAAAAGATCTTAAAACTAGATCATTTTATGGTATCATACTTTTATAATGAAAAGATTAATAGTTTTTGTTTCAGTACAGAAGTAAATAAAATAATATTAAAATTGAATATGTTTAATTTTTGGAAAACGTAAAAGAATTTTTTTATATTTTAACAAATTTAACGATATTTGATCGACAACTCGAATTCCGGTTGATTATACCCCTCCACTACCACAAGTGGTGAAGGGGTATATTTAACTTTGTAATGTCATATGTAATTTTAAGACTCCATAATATATAAATTCTTGCATCAAGTCAAAATCTGCATCGATTTAGCTATATCCGTCCGACTGTCTCTCTGTCTGTTCCCTACAAATTAGCAGAAAACTCAATAAAATTTAACAAAAGTATTTGTTATAGACATAAAAGTTTCATATTAAATACCAGCAAAATTGGATTAGTATGTTAATAGATATATACCGATTGCTGAGCCAATCTAAAAATTCAGCGAAAAAATTTCGTAAATATTTTAATTATAAACCAAAAGTTGAATGTAAAATTACGCGACTAAAAATAATTTTAATAGATCTTTTATCAGAATCGGTTCAATAAGAATAAAGTTATAGTAATTATATATAAATAATCGTATGACTCATTGATAATTCCTATGTCATACCCAAGCAAAACCTTTATATATTGTATGGTGTGGTGAGTGTGCATGTAAGTGTGTGAATTTCACATTGTACAGAAGATTCGTCAGAGGCGAATAACATTCTTAATAGATTTTTACATTTTTTCAGCTTGACTGATATTTAATGAATTCCAATATTTCTTTAATGTGAAGGAGTTAGTAGTTTGTTTATGACTAAAACAGGTATTTACTTTGATGGTGTTCATGGTCCTTATTCCATCAAACATATTAATCCTGTTCAATATAGCTACGGTCATATAGAACTCTTACATTAGCTCCGTTCAGCACTTATCCTAGATGTACGAACATAACACCGGTATCCGTGCCTTGTATACTGTTACTCCAAATACAGTTATAATGCCCAGGAATCCAGATAAACTTAACCGAATCTCTCTTCATTTGTTAATATTGTTGTCATTTAGATATTTGGATCCAACCTATAAACCTCGTATTATCATTGATATAAACCTTTACAAAAATTCTATATTGTATTGCATTAACAGCGTATGCAACCAGACCCGAACCTTGTAAAGAAGTACACCTCTTACAACCGCTATAAAGAAGCATCTCATGCAACTTTGATTCAGATTCAAAGCTTCCTTCCGTGCATATATTTCCCTAACTACTTTGCCCTCTCTTATCTGGATAGTCTTTATGCAATTCAGCATAAAAGTCTATTATCTATAACTCGGGATCAAATAGTTCTATTCATTTATGTTAGCATTATCATAAATCTAAGATAAATCTTTAAGCTCTTATAGAACTTCAATAAAGTAAAAAGATATTGGGAGATTACCATAACTTTATGGAGATAACTCCGTTATTAAAAAACTGCAATTCAGAGGCAAATTTTCCGAAAGAATTTTAAAAAATAAAAACAAAACAAAAAATCTTCAAAATTTTTCAATATAAAATACACCAAATCGAAGTATTTATTAAGCCAATGCTCAATAGCAATATTTTCTAATATTTTCAAAAATATGTTTTGATTTAATTTATAAAATTGCCATCACTAAATACACAAATATGGTAATTGGTACATTTTCAATAAAAATATAAAATTATAATTTAAAAATGTAAAAATTTAGAAAATTTAGAATTTTTTAGGTACAATTTCTACAAAGCTCGTTTAAAAATTGTTCATATATAAGATATCTAGTGGGGGCGCATAAATAATAAAGCTATTTGATATAACTCTTACGTATCTGTGTTGTTATATTGTGGTTTTAACCCTTAAATGTGCGATGTTTGCAACAGTACGGTATTAAAATTTTAATTAATAATATAATTGGAAATAAAAACGTTGACAATTTTGATTTTTTTGAAAATGATAGCGAGGATGATCCATCTTTTCAGATTAACAATGGGAAAAAAGAAGAATAAATGAGCAAGATGAAGAATATTTGATAAGCTAAATACCACCAACTACTTCATGTACCAAATTCATCGCGATATTTCGAAAATTGCGACCGGTGGACTGTTCACAACGTTTACGTGGGCGGACAGATTTACGAACATCGTTAAATCGACTCAGAAAGTGATTCTGAGTCGAACGATATAATAAAAGGTGAATGTAACATTACTCTTTTTGTATGTTACAATCATCAGCACAAACCTACAATACCTTTGGTGGTATAGGGTGAATTCTTAATTATCATCAAATCAATATTCGGTTTAAATAAATAATTTTTATTCTGTCTAAAGACGGATTGATTTTTTTGAAACCGATAAAAAATATCGACTTAAAAAAGATCTCAAGGACATATTTTAATAAGAAAATAATATATAAATAATCTCATCAGATTTACATTCATTTCAAATAATTTTTCCATTTCTTCAAAGAATATTTCTGTATATTTTTAATGATATTTTTTCAAAGATTAAAGCAACATTGAATACATAAAAATACATAAACATATGTTGGAAGAAAAAATACATCGTAATCAAAGTATATAATGATAAGTATATATTTACGCACATTAAAGCTAAACTGAACAAATATGACAGTTATTGAAATAATCATGTTTATCATCAATGACGTTTAGGTCTTCAGGGAATTTTTTTTTTAAAATATTTTTACCTTCTGTTTGCATGCCTGGAACTTGAAATAAACTTAAAATATGAATGCATGAAATTTTTATTTGTATCTCATATTTAAGGTTAATATAAATTAAATATAATAAAATTAGATCTATCTAAAATGTTAAACATTTTGGAAAAAAAATATTTTTTGATGAACTTTTATATATAACGTGTTAAAGAAGCATTTCAAAATTAAATTTTATATTACAAAATATATATACAAATATTTTGAAATTATTTGTACTTACCGGATCGAGTTATAAAAGGAAATAACAAAAGCAACATTAGCAACAACTGTCAATGATATTAATGTATTGTGCGACAGGTGACTAACTCTTAAGTAAAGTTCTCTTAATAGTGTTATCACTCTTGATGCAACCTTTGCCATTGTAGATTCTATATGCAGTTGTTTTCGTTGCTTGTTTACATGCTGACAGCTATTGTTATCTAATAGTGTCCAAACGAGACAATTGTGTCGTGTGAGTCATTATGTTTCTGAAGAAAAGCAAATAAATGGTTGGTTAAACCCAACTATGTAGTACCGTACCCTATAAAACAAACATAAAAATTTTAAGCTAAACCTCAGAGAACTTATTTACGATATTTTCATTTCTAAGCGAGAGTCATCTAAGTGATAACATTTAAGGTGACTGTGGTGATTATATTAGGGTTATAGGAAATAATGGGACGATCTTAGCTAAATTGGTTTGATGTTTCTGGAGGATATTTGTATGGAAGCTACCTGAAACATTGGATGAACATGGCCAATTCAATAGGCATCGTACGTTGGTAAACGTCATTACAAGCGCGTTGTATGCCAACCACTTATGGTGATGTAGAGTTTAATGGAGTGGAAATAGAACAAATATATTAGCCAGCTATATAATACCCTTAACCATGACGCAGTCACAAATATTTAAAGGACCTACACTCATTAACTACATAAATTATGACGACTTCAAATATTTTCAAAAACTTTCAATAAGTTCTTTTCCTATAATTGTGCAGAACGGTTTTTTAAATTTTATCAAAAAGACGGTATTTAGAGGCCAT
>PYHX02000495.1:62013717-62051851 GCA_004302925.2 Cochliomyia hominivorax | reverse complement strand
AAATATTTACATATTAGTTTCTGTAATTTCATGTATGAATGTTAGTGTATTCACATTTTTATGTCAAGGTTTGTATTCGTAATTTGTAGCATTAACAGCTTGATGATACGATATTTTACCTCTGGTGCAGCTTAAACTGACATTGGTGAGTTTACAAAAGTACATATATACATGCATGTTTGTAAAGAACAAAAAGTAACCTTTAAAAATGTATTCATATATGTATATAAATATATAAAAAATGAAATAATATGAAAATAAAACTAAGTAATCTAATAGTTTTATTCACATTTTACTTTCATTTTTAGTTTTAAATATTAAAAACAATAAAAACTGAAAATATAAAAACTTAATGTTCTGGCAATAACTGTATTTAAATTATTTAAAGTTAAACTTATTTATAAATAATAACTACTTTTTCTTTAATATTTGTAAAAATATAA
Organism: Cochliomyia hominivorax; assembly: GCA_004302925.2. Classification (NCBI taxonomy): domain Eukaryota; kingdom Metazoa; phylum Arthropoda; class Insecta; order Diptera; family Calliphoridae; genus Cochliomyia; species Cochliomyia hominivorax. The sequence goes on along the minus strand of PYHX02000495.1, from coordinate 62,051,408 downwards.
AGTTGCAGGTAACGGATACTTAATATTTAAAATTAAAAATGAAGTATTAATCAACGTCAAGTAAAATCATTTCATTAAGATAAGAGAATTAAATAGTGAGAGAAACATGAATGAAGTATCAATAATCGAATATTATTTATATATTAATTATGTCTTAATTCCTTTTTAAACTTTACAGTTACATGTAACGTATACTTAATATTTGTAGTAAAAATGAAGTATTAATCAAACGTTAAGTAAAACCATTTCATTAATGTAAGAAGAATTAAACAGTTAGAGAAAAAGTAAATTGATCACTATTTATATTAATTGGATTTTTTGGGAGCGTATATTTAATATTTAACTCACAAAGTTTAAATATTACTTATACGTAATGCGGTTTTAGAGATTAGTCGAACATTATAAATTTTTTTAAAAGGAATTTTAAAATTTAAAGTTGCTGGTAACGGATACTTAATATTTTAAGTAGAAATGAAGTAAATAAATAAAGTTAAAAAAAATCATACGTCAATTAAAACCATTGTAAGAAGAATTAAACAGTGAGAGAAATCATTAATGGATTACCATTTATATTAAATGGAATATTTGGAAGCGTATACTTTATGTATTTAAATCAGATAGTTTAAATATTAATCATACGCGCTGCGGATTTAGAAATAAGTTTACTCTGAAGTGTCAAATAGTCGAACATTAATCATTTATGTAGTAATTATAGAACTATTTTTACTACAGAATAAATCCAAATTTAAACAATACACATTAAGGCGGTTTCTTTTTTAAACTACCCATAGGTGGTTGAGGTTTTATGAGTTTGTGCAGGTATTTGTAACGGACAGAAAAATATATTGCAACCAATTTTAGGTAAACCTTTTGACTCGGAAAGTTATGGAATTGGTGATGATAGGTTCATCACGGGACCCGGGATTTTAAGCTCATTAAATTCCAAAGTAAATATTATGTCCTAGAACTGCTTGCCGAATTACACGGTGATTATTTCTCTTAAGTCTGCGCATTCTGAATATTTCTTCGAAGAACTTACATCTCACAGATGCTTTGGTATTGTAACATTATTTTTGCAAATTGAGATAAAATAAGCAAAAGTCAGTGATAGACAATTTATGAGAGTTGATCTCTAAATGTTTATATAATACTTTCGTTACAACGTGGTGTAGGGTATTACATCATGATATCGGTAATTCATTGGCTAAATGGATTTGCATGATATATAGAAACGTTTTACGTTTTAATTTTGCATTAAATTTTAAAATTTTTAGTTTTAAGTTTAAGTGTTGATAATTATTATGAATTTAATTGCAGAATTTCACTTACCTCTTATTAATAGGAGGAAGGTTCCAAATTCGTTTTTTTTATTGTAGCGGCCACATTTATAAATTATATTCAAAATGGAGCAAAAACCGATATTTAAATAAATAAGTAGGTTTCAATTTAAGAGCATTTGGACTTGGCCCTTTAGGATTCACTGATATCATGGTTAAACTTTTTCGCATAGAGAAAAAATAATTTCATAAAGGTTTATAGGAAACATTTTATCCCAGATGAACAAGAGTATCGGCACTTTTGCGACAAAAGATCTGATTTAAATTTTTGATACTAATTCCATTATTCCATTGCTACGAAATGTCTACATAGTCGGCTTTGTAATTTAGTAATTTACTTTACAGTTTTAATTAATTTTCTTTTAAATTTAAGATAATTTAAACATTTGAATTTAAATTTAATTTTCAAAAATTTTCAAGGTATTTACTACAGAAATCTTCCCATTTCGTAAGAAACTATTGAATTTTTACATAATTATTTAATATTTACTGTTCTGATTTTACATCGCTCCAAAAAGAATTGTATCAACTTGTAAATACAAAAAAAGTGAAATATGAAACTGAACCAATTTTTAGCATTAATCATCAGTAAACCTCCGTATGTACAGAAAACAAGTAAAAAATTAATAGTCAGTCAAGCCCGATTATGTAATACTCTACACCACATTGTTGGTTGTAGTGACAGCTAAGATTTATGATTAAGCGTGAATTACATTCTTACGATACTTACATTTATGTGAAATTAAGCGTTTGTCAAAGTTTTCTTGTGTGGATTTATATCGGGAGAAATGAGAGATTGACTATCGTATAGTGTGAAATCTAAATTTTAGATTACATTCATACAGTTGTTATAACAATATAAATGTATATGTCATATTTCTGCCCTTCGAAGTGATATTTGAAGGAGGACCGAACCTCTTATAATTCAACACGTTGATTTAATATTAATCACTTTTGTTAAGAACTTTTATGACCTTAAAAATCCATTCTGGGAGAACATTTGTATGGGAACTATCTGTTATATTGTAATTTTAATAGTCTCCGTTCTTTAGCCAAAAAAAATCAATATGTAAATTCGCAATCTGTTGAGTCATTCGAACAGACAGACGGACGGACATCATTAACTCAACTCAGATACTGAATCGTACAGCTACTTAAAAGTAGGAGTTAAACCTTTTTTTCTATGTTACAAAAATCAGCTCAAACGCATGATACCCCAAACACCTACGGTGGTGTAGGGTATAAACATAGATATTTATGTATAAGAATGAAAGATAAAGTAAGTCAGTCATGAAACTGCTCATATTTTCCATCTGCGCTAACATATGGCAGTAAATATATGCATAAAATTTCATACTTGTGTAAGTGTACTACTTAGGAATAAGTACTAAATTATGCATTTAGTAATACTAAAATATTCTTATGCATATCTTGTCTTAGTTTTTTTTTCTTACATATTTATGATGAGATTTGAAATATATGGCCCCAAAAATATGAACATTTTAAAATCATTTTTTAAATATTTTTCTCAATATATATTTTCTAAAAAATGTTCAGATTTAGTTGGCCATGTATTACATAGAAATATGATGTATGAGTTTTTAAATTTCTAAACATACATCCATAAATGTGGTAAAGTTTTTACACCCACTCTCACTAACACTTATAGAATATTTTTACAGCAAATGTATTTATTTGTTTTTCAATCATACACACAAACTTGTAATGATGGTATATGCATTAACGTACATACATACATTTACACACATACATATTTTCCTTAGAACATGTCTTGCAACATCACTTGCAAATGCATTATCATTATACGTTAAGTTGCAACATATGGTTACATTTAAGTATTCACCACAACTAACCGCTCATGTGTTCAAAATCGTTTTGATTTTTCTTTTGGTTTTTATTCTTTTAGTAAATATCGTTAAAAAGAACTAGAGAAAAAAAGTGACATAAAATAACCAATATTTTTGTGCTCATTTGTCATGTGAGAAGACAAACTCTGACATGTTTTAGCATGTGTAAAAAAATAGTGTGAGTGCAGTTGCTTCAGTAAGTGAAGGTTGGCACTCCTTCAAAATATTTAAAATGACTAGTACTAAAAGTCCTTCAATTGATGATCTTAGAAATGCTAACTATGGATACTATCCGTTTTACTTTAGAAAATTTGGTGCAAGAAGTCTAAAAAAATTAAGGATTCTAAGAGTTTTCTGAGTGCCAAAAATAAGAATTTGAATTGCTTTAAAATAAAGCTGTGCTTATATGTAGGACCTTGCACTATAATGTACCGCTTTCATAGAAGCGTTAAAAGATTTTACATATTTGATGAGTTGCTACAAAAGGAAGACATATATGTATCGTCCTGCTACTAGTGATAATTCTATCACGCTCCTATAACTTCAAGTGATAAAAATTCGTAGATCAAAAATATCAATGTCGAAGCAAAATATTCATAACGCCATATGAATGGTCTTTATTTGGTGAGATTAAAATAATTCGATCAAATGGAATATTTTAATTTTGTAACATATCAATACTGGCGTATATGTTGCAAGACCGATCAAAAAATATTGGATGAGAATGTATTGCTTTATTCTTTGCCTCAAAACTTGAGCAATTATTTTGATGCTGAAACTAAAAGCTTCATTTTCCATTATAATCCACAGCTCCTTTAATTTACATTTCTTTACCTAGAATAACATTGTATTGATGGCCTAGCAAGACGAGTTGGACTGCCATTGAAATGCTTTTAGAGGAACTTTGCGGAAGAATTACCTGGATAAGTGCAGATGAGGTGCTTAACTAAGTTAGCAGGTTGAAATACTCACGCTATTGGGTCCAGAAATGATATTCGAAGTAGCAAACAGCTTTAAATATAAGTCTCTAGTGTCATTTATAACTAGACACTGTGATTAGGAGGGCCGCATAAAAGGATGGGTCTTGCTTGCAAAGACATCAGTAATAGTTGTCATGAAAAGCAAGAAAAAGAGACAATTTACACCTACTTTGTCACTGTCCAGAACCTAGAGATCAAGATAATCTTACCAATGTGAAACTAAAATAGCTCTTTTCATTCTTTTCAGATATCGACTAGTTTGACAAACCTGTTATGTAAATCGTATGTTTTTAATTTTTAAGACATTTCTGGTGATACAATTGGAATATAAAGATGTATAAACTTGCGTAGAATGGTTTTAATAAGGTTGTGACACTAGCCTTTTCTCAAGGTACGAATTTCGGGTATTTTTTCCAACCTCTCAAAAATTCGGTATTTTATTTAGTTCGATTGCTATTCGAAACCGAATTTTCTGCCATTAAGTCAATAATTTGCTAGTTGAGAATTCAGACATTAACCATGGGCAACATGGTTATTATGAAATTACCTTACATTAATACTGCGCAAAATTAAAAGGTATGAGAATGGCTATTCAAAATTTTGAAGGCGTATTTCATATCATATTATGATTGCAATGTATCATAAAAAAATCAGTTCACAATTCCAATATTTGAAACCTATTTACCACAAATTCCTATAAATGACCGTGTGTACTCTGGATAATCCTGCAGGAGATATAAGTTATTATTTCTAAGTTACTATTGTATATTATATCCATGTATTTAACACGACTAGATACACTCAGTGTTGTAGAATTTAAAAACGGAGTACAATCTGTTTGAAGGGTCAAAAATATAATTCTCTCCAGTTTCTCTAATAAAATAAACGGAAGAATGATTGATATGAAATCTTTCGGTTGGATATGGAAGGTATTTAAATTTTCTACGTATAAAGATAACCAGACATAACTTCTGTAAGTGGAGTAATTGAACAAATAGTTAATTTTTTGTAACCGTATAATAATCAGTTCTATTCTGCTCTAACAATCATTCGGTATTTCGCTAAATATATTATTTTAAATAATGAAAACTAGCAGATGATAAAAAATAAAACATGTCAATTTGGGATCTCATAATTATGCTTAGAAATTAGTTATTCAAAATAACTTTCTATGAGATGGCTTCATAATTCGTTGATAATTCAAAAGAAATGAAGATCTACTTCTCTTCAAATGATTCTCAAATGCAGTGCTGTTCAGATTCCACAAAACGTGGTCAGTTGTCGAGTGAAATTATTTTCTAAACTGCTTTTTTAACAAAAAAAACATCGTTTCTTAGTTGGACGAAATATATATACCCTTTTTAAAACATAATCCCACTAACCTCAAAAATATTTTAGTGAACTTCCTACAACATCAGCACATAATTGTAAAATCTTTTTATATGATCCAATATTAAAGTGTATTTAAAAGTTGTTCCATATTACTGCAACATTTCTTAGACTGTCATATTTATTTTTATTTTAGCACGATTAATCATATTAAACATATTTTTGCAGTTTTTGTTATTTAGCAAACGTTTGCATATTTACGTCAATATTTTAACATTTCAAGCATAATTCAAGAAAAAAAAACCCCAACAAAAATAAACAATAAGATTTTGCTTTGAATAATAAAAAATGTTTACTCATTTTATGTACCAGTATTGTGCAATGCTATAGTATGAATTCAGGAAATAAGGTCAAAATATTTAGAATAATATATATATTTTTATTTTGTTTGCATTATTAAAGCAAAACTAGTAAAAGTTGCATTCAGTCAAGCCCGACTATATAATACACTACACCACATTGTTTTTTTTTAAGTTGTAGCTACCAAAAGTCAATGAACACCTTCGTGTAAATGTCTTGATTTGTCTAATTCTTATTGCAACACCTACGTATATGTGAGATTTAGGCCCCTCAATGTGATATTTGGAAGAGGGGTTGTATGGGACCTATGAGAAATAATGGACCGAACGATTTGTATTTGGGATATTAAATCACTATTCCGGGAAGAACATTTGAATGGGGGCTAGGTGAAATAGTCATCACTAATTTCAATAGTCGTCGTCCTTAGGCCAAAATAACGATACATCCCAAATTTCATTAAGATACATATAAGGACAGCCTGCCGGCCAGACGGACGGGCGGTCATCGTTAAATCGACTCAGAAAGTGATCTTAAGTCGAACGCTAGATTTAAAAGTGATGGATGAACAATTTTTTCTGCCCGTTAAAATTTTTTATGGTATAAAGGAAACGAAAATTGAATAAAGTATGCCAAATGAACTGAAAATGTATGTACTAACATATGTATGCGTTAGTATATTTAATTTCATATGTTTATGTATTGATTTATTTTTTAGAATTATTTTTAAAAAATTCTTGAAGTATATATTTCATTATGTTCTACTTTTTGTTTAAGTAATTTTAGGACATTTATTCTATTTTGACATAATATTTTACTTTTCAAACATATTTTTAAATATTCATTTTCATTACGGAAAAATTTCTATACAGTAACATTAATTTAGGTCTTTTTAATTTTAAATTTTGCCAACAGCATTATTAAAATCATACATAAAAGAGTGTAGTAAAATGTGATAAATAAAATGATTTTAATAACAATATTGTTTTACTCTGGGAAAATCACATGCAAAAAATTAAAATAAACAAATACACAAGATATCCCAAAGCACAGTGGGCCAGATTTGATTTAAAAACTGAAATATTTGATCGGCTGGATGGATTTGCATGGACAAATATCGGTTTGTAGAACCCATATTTAATAAAGCTTTGGATAAAGCTATAAACCTCATAATAACATAACATACTTGATAATAAACGTACATAAATTTTAAAACTTTACTAGGCTTTGGGATTTCTGGAACATGAAGGTTAAATTAAGAATTTTCACGAAAAATATGTTTGATTATTAACTGTCTGAATTTATAACTATAGCGCTTTTAGTCGCAAAATTGAATCTGAATCCTTAATGTACAAAATCTTTTCAGAAAATTATTAATTATACAAATGTGTAAAGGAACAAATTTCTTTAGATCTAAATTAGTGTGGTCATTTTTTTCGGGCAAAAATAAACACAACTTTAATAGATAAATAACACATGTAAGAAAGTTTTTAAAAGAAATTTAAATCGAATAAGAAACAAAGAAATTGCAACTTCCTTAACTCCGCCAATAGAACCGATATAGAGTCGAAAATGGGAAAGTTGTCATTCCGCTATCACCGATTTCTTCCAACCGATCAAAAGTTACAGTTTTATTTCCCAAAAAAAAGGATTTTTTTCTTATTGTGCAGGAAATCAAAAAGAAAAAAAAATAATATTTAACAGTCAGATAAGATCGTCTATTTAATTATCTTTACCATTATCTAGACGTGATGAAATCATGCTAAACTATATAAATTCCATAGTAGAGTTTTATTGTACTATTTGTGCTTGATACTCACTTATGCTATTTGAGAAGATTTTTGATAGTTGGGGTCCTGTGAGATATATTGAAATTATTGGAACGATATCCGAAATTTTTGGAACGATATTTTCAATGTATTATCACTATACTAATATTCTTAAAAAAATATACAGTTTAAAGTGGTTTTCGAAAGTTTTCCAGTATGGGAACTACTCAATAAACCTTAGCATTGACTCAAGGTATTAAATACCAAATTTCATCAAGATATTTTTAATAATAGGATCTGCATAAAGACAGCCAGGTGGACAGACATTATTAAAATGACTCATAAAGTAATTAATACTTTGTACACTTTAAAGTGGTGATAGCACTACATACTATACTATAATAAGCCTTAACGTCTGTGACAGTGTAGAGTATAAATAGAAAACTTGGTGACCTCATTATTAAATATTTTTGCTTCAAATCTATATTTGTGTCGATTATACCATCTGTTTGTTATTGACACGATCGATTCCAAGCTAATTTGTTAAATAAAATGTTGCCTTATATTGTATCGTGGACCTATGAAGTCTTTTTTTATATAAGCAAGTATAACTAGTTGAGTTGAAAAAAAATTATTTTCCTTACCTGAGATAACTGAATATTTTACCATTGATGGCTAACCGACTTACTCAATTATCATAAATTGTGGTCCCTGGATACGACCAAAACTGAGAAATATTATACAATAAACAATTGCAGAACAGGTGTCATTCCCTCTGCAAACAATATAAAAAATATCTCAAATTATTGAAGCAAATTCTATGAAACTTCTATGAAGCTTATGAATTAAGCCTTAATAACTCAATATATAAAGATTACATAATTTTTTAATAGATCACGGTGCACAGTGCGTCAAATGAAAAATGAAATGGAACTAAATCTGTAACTTCCGAACAGTTAGTCCGATTTTAATGAAATTTCATATTGTTATAGTAGAATTGTAAGCAAGTTGAAATTGGTCACTTCGGGTCATAAAAATTTTTAAAACAATCCAGATTTCATACATCTAAACCGATGGATTTTAAAGATTTTAATACAAGTGTATGCCGCTATTGAACCTATAATATGGATACACTATCTCCTGCAGTTTGAGAGATATTTAGCTTCAAAAGTTTAATTTTTTTTTTGTACTGAACTTGGCGAAGTTTTTATGCTATAGCGAGTACAAATTTTGTCCGTTTTTTGCTTTATTAAAAGCTGGTTAATAAACTATGTGAGGAAACAAATTTTTAAATAACTATATAGAAATTTTTTCTTTTCGATATCGGTTAGAAAGATATAGCAAAAAATTTGAAAAAAAATTGAAAATTTTTGAAAGTTTTTTGAAAATTATTTTAGGAGAAACAAAATAATGTTAAAAGTTTTCCATTTAATGTCAAAAAATCGTTTTATGTACAAAATTTCCAATTATTTGAGACACTGTGCGGTGGAGTGTTTTCGCAATTACAAACGGTATTTAACAGCAAATTTCATAATTTGAATACTGTTTCCTCCAGTGCACTGTTTTTATTTATTTCAAAGTAAGATCGAATTTTAAACCAGTGGAATAGAAAAATTCCTTTGTCATTTGAGGGTCATTTAAAACTTAAACGAATGCGGATGTCAAACCTACGAATGATTCAATAGAGTCAATTCACTTTAGTACATTTTATAGCCTAAACTACCTCTTTAGCAAGAAGAGATTAAAGTAGGGAGAATGTCGTCATTGATAAATGTATCGTAGCGCACTAAGAGTTACATAAGGTGTGATGAATTTAATAAACTCTAATTCATTTATTTTTGAACAAAAAAATTGTATCATTTTCAACAATTTGCAAATGTCTTTTTGGTGTATTTTTCTTAAAGTTTTTATTTTATGTGACGATTCCTTAATAACCCAGTTTTGTAATATATTTCATTTTTCTGCAACACAAATAAAATAAATATAACCTTTTCAGGGTTGCCATTGAATTATGTACTTTTTTATAAATTTTTAAAATTTATTTATATTTTTTTTAATTTATAGATTTCATGAAATATATTGACAAAAATTATTCATCTTTAAAAATTTTATTTTAATTTACACTGGCAATCCCTTTTTTGTAACAATACAAAGTGTAAGCCGACTACAACAATAACAACAAATGGCTAAAGTAATTACAAAATAATGTTAAGGGACTATTTAACACAAAGTAGAAACAAACAAAAACAACATTAAAGTATATGAACAACATTTGGGTAATTAGGACACAAAAACAACAACAAAATTTATAAAGAAAGAAAAAAGAATGAAAGAAAAAACTAATTAAACGTTAAATAACAGCTGAAGAGCAAAAGGGATCAAAGAGAAGAATTAGAAAATCCTTTTTTTATACATTCTGCAACTGCTATTTATGTTTTACGAAATAAAATATATAAAAATGTTTGGATATTTAAGAGAATTTTATAACAAAATATTTAAATTTATTTCAGAAATGTATTGCGATAAGATCATTTTGCATTGCGACTATGGGGCGAATGAGCCAAAAATTCTCAAACAATGATTTCCAAATAATTTTAGATTTGTCTTACAAAATTTGGAGCATTTTCTTTATCTAAATCTGTAGTCACGTGTTTTATCGAAGATTTTCCGTCCAATTTGTCGTCCAAAAAATTTCGTGTGAATCAAAAATTACCCACCACTACACAGAGGGATCGCACTGCTCCCTTTAGACTTCTTATACCATATGAATGTTCTGTGTCTGAGTTGTCTTGTTTGATTAGTGTTGCTTTACATAAAGCTTTTGACCCGAATTATTCAATTAGTCCAATCAACAGATGTAAAAACAAAAATTTACATGAGGTTTGCGTGAAACAATATACCCCACATCACAAGTAGTCAAAGTAATGACAGATGCCAAATTAAATCAAGGTTTACAGAAAATTATTTAAATATTACGCAATGTGAAGTCTTTTTGGGAAGAGAAAGTTATATGTTATTTAGAGGGTATTATAGACAGACCATCGTAAAATATTGATTAAGTTTTAATATTAATATACCTTCATGTAATTTGCGTGAATCAGTTCAGAATCAGCTTTTATTTTTGGACTGTTTTCCTTCAAATCAGCTGTAAAGCGATTGTATATTTTTATGTCAATGTATTTTATGAGCTCAAATTTCTTTTTCTGTTAGATTCCTACAACTCTCTTGTGTACAACTTACTCCCAACACGTTAATTAAATTCTCTTTGGTACAAACAGGTAGTCTAGTTATATTATCTGTGTGTAGGTCCAACATTAGTAACAGATTTTTCCAGATTGAATTGAACGCGACTTGTAAAATATGGTTCGTTAAAATGGAGAGTAACGGCGTATGGCAAGGTTGTCGATTATCTTCCTAAAGATAACTGCACTTCTTCTTCATTACATTCACCTTTACAGGAGTCGTTAAAAGGGAAATTCTAACACATAGTATGCGTACTTATCAGACAATGATTATTGATCACTAAGATTAGAGTTAATTAGAGGTTTACGTCCGAAAGGCTCAGACTAATGTTACTTTATTTCAGATCGCATAAGGGCCATATTTGCCTTGATATCCCTCAGTTATCGAATATATAAAAATTATGATTTGTCAATAACGATTAGAAGTCAGTCTTTTGTATTACCATTACCAAATTGCTAGCCCTGATGTGCAAGTTTTTTTGTAAGATCCTAAATTTTTTTACTGCCACAAAACATATTTGATGTATATTATAGAAACCAACACGATTAACTTATATACCCAACATATTTTTCCTAGTGGTTTGGCAAGTTCCATTAATATCTTAAATTTTTCTTTTGTCTCTCATTAAAAATATAAAATCAAGACATTTACAAATGATTTTAAATCAAATAGAAAAAATATATTGAAATATTCATATTCATTTCTCTAACACAAATAAAAATACTTTTGTTTATAAATTTATAAAGAAACTGTATTCCGATCTAGGACTCTATTTGATCTACTTTTGTATAATTTGTAAACTTTTATTTTTCAAATTTTTGCATTCTTCATTGTTAGTATTTGTACTTATTTTTTATTTCGTTATTATCTCTCTTTCGCAATGTTTATAATTTTCATAATGAATATAAAAATACTGAATATGTATATGTGCACATACACATACATAACTATATGGATTTCATCATTGAAAGAAAAACTATCTTTCTATATAGAAAAACAACAAAAGCCAAAAACAAAGAAATGGAAGATAAATAATGAATGTGAGTGTTCATTTTAGTTGTTTATCTTTCAAAAATTAAATGTCATATAAATTATTTGAGTTTCTTTTTTAACATTTGACATTTTTCTTTCTTTACTTTGCAAAATTTAATTTTTCTCAAATAAGTTTGTGTCAATATATATATTTGTGTATAAATAATTATTATAGTGAAAAGGGAAAATTATGAAAGTTAAAGTGAAATTTAGGTAACAATTTTGTTACCTACATTTTTGATAATTACAAAAAGATCTTAAAACTAGATCATTTTATGGTATCATACTTTTATAATGAAAAGATTAATAGTTTTTGTTTCAGTACAGAAGTAAAATAAAATAATATTAAAATTGAATATGTTTAATTTTTGGAAAACGTAAAAGAATTTTTTTATATTTTAACAAATTTAACGATATTTGATCGACAACTCGAATTCCGGTTGATTATACCCTCCACTACCACAAGTGGTGAAGGGGTATATTAACTTTGTAATGTCATATGTAATTTTAAGACTCCATAATATATAAATTCTTGCATCAAGTCAAAATCTGCATCGATTTAGCTATATCCGTCCGACTGTCTCTCTGTCTGTTCCCTACAAATTAGCAGAACTCAATAAAATTTAACAAAAGTATTTGTTATAGACATAAAAGTTTCATATTAAATACCAGCAAAATTGGATTAGTATGTTAATAGATATATACCGATTGCTGAGCCAATCTAAAAATTCAGCGAAAAAATTTCGTAAATATTTTAATTATAAACCAAAAGTTGAATGTAAAATTACGCGACTAAAATAATTTTAATAGATCTTCTTATCAGAATCGGTTCAATAAGAATAAAGTTATAGTAATTATATATAAATAATCGTATGACTCATTGATAATTCCTATGTCATACCCAAGCAAAACCTTTATATATTGTATGGTGTGGTGAGTGTGCATGTAAGTGTGTGAATTTCACATTGTACAGAAGATTCGTCAGAGGCGAATAACATTCTTAATAGATTTTTACATTTTTTCAGCTTGACTGATATTTTAATGAATTCCAATATTTCTTTAATGTGAAGGAGTTAGTAGTTTGTTTATGACTAAAACAGGTATTTACTTTGATGGTGTTCATGGTCCTTATTCCATCAAACATATTAATCCTGTTCAATATAGCTACGGTCATATAGAACTCTTACATTAGCTCCGTTCAGCACTTATCCTAGATGTACGAACATAACACCGGTATCCGTGCCTTGTATACTGTTACTCCAAATACAGTTATAATGCCCAGGAATCCAGATAAACTTAACCGAATCTCTCTTCATTTGTTAATATTGTTGTCATTTAGATATTTGGATCCAACCTATAAACCTCGTATTATCATTGATATAAACCTTTACAAAAATTCTATATTGTATTGCATTAACAGCGTATGCAACCAGACCCGAACCTTGTAAAGAAGTACACCTCTTACAACCGCTATAAAGAAGCATCTCATGCAACTTTGATTCAGATTCAAAGCTTCCTTCCGTGCATATATTTCCCTAACTACTTTGCCCTCTCTTATCTGGATAGTCTTTATGCAATTCAGCATAAAAGTCTATTATCTATAACTCGGGATCAAATAGTTCTATTCATTTTATGTTAGCATTATCATAAATCTAAGATAAATCTTAAGCTCTTATAGAACCTTCAATAAAGTAAAAAGATATTGGGGAGATTTACCATAACTTTATGGAGATAACTCCGTTTATTAAAAAACTGCAATTCAGAGGCAAATTTTCCGAAAGAATTTTAAAAAATAAAAACAAAACAAAAAATCTTCAAAATTTTTCAATATAAAATACACCAAATCGAAGTATTTATTAAGCCAATGCTCAATAGCAATATTTTCTAATATTTTCAAAAATATGTTTGATTTAATTTATAAAATTGCCATTACTGAATACACCAATAATGGTAATTGGTACATTTTTAATAAAATATAATAATAATTTAAAAAATGTAATAATTTTAGAAAATTTAGATTTTTTTTTGGTACCAGTTTCTACAAAGCTCATTTAAAAATTGTTCATATATAAGATGTCTAGTGGGGGCGAATACTTAATAAAACTACTTGATATAACTCTTACGTATCTGTGTTGTTATATTGTGGTTTTAATCCTTAAATGTGCGATGTTTGCAACAGTACGGTATTGAAATTTTATTAAATAATATAATTGGAAATAAAAGCGTTGACAATTTTGATTTTTAAGAAGATGATACCGAGGATGATCCATCTTTTCAGCTTAACAATGGGAAAAAAGAAGAACAAATGAGCAAGATGAAGAATATTTGATAAGCTAAATACCACCAACTACTTCATGTACCAAATTTCATCGCTATATTTTGAAAATTGCGACCGGTGGACTGTTCACAACGTTTACGTGGGCGGACAGATTTACGAACATCGTAAAATCGACTCAGAAAGTGATTCTGAGTCGAACGATATAATAAAAGGTGGATGTACATCATGTTACAAACATCAGCACAAACCCACAATACCTTCGGTGGTGTAGAGTGTAAATAGAATTCTTAATTATCATCAAGTCAATATTCGGTTTAAATAAATAATTTTTATTCTGTCTAAAGACAGATCGATTTCTTGAAACCGATAAAAAATATCGACTTAAAAATTATGATTTCAAGGACATGTTTGTAATAAGAAAATAATATATAAATAATCTCATCAGATTTACATTCATTTCAAATAATTTTTCCATTTCATCAAAGAATATTTCTGTATATTTTTAATGATATTTTTTCAAAGATTAAAGCAACATTGAATACATAAAAATACATAAACATATGTTGGAGGAAAAATACGTCGTAATCAAAGTATATAATGATAAGTATATATTTACGCACATTAAAGCTAAACTGAACAAATATGACAATTATTGAAATAATCATGTTCATCATCAATGACGTTTAGGTCTTCAGGGATTTTTTTTTTAAATATTTTTACTATCTGTTTGCATGCCTGGAACTTGAAATAAACTTTAAATATGAATGCATGAAATTTTTATTTGTATCTCATATTTATGGTTAATATAAATTAGATGAGATGAGTATCTATAAAATGTTAAACATTTTGGAAAAAAAAAATAATTTTTTGATGAACTTTTATACATAACGTGTTAAAGAAACATTTCAAAATTAAATTAAATTTTATATTACAAAATATATATACAAATATTTTGAAATTATTTGTACTTACCGGATCAAGTTATAAAAAGAAATAACAAAAGCAATATTAGCAACAACTGTCAATGATATTAATGTATTGTGCGACATGTGACTAACTCTTAAGTAAAGTTCTCTTAATAGTGTTATCACTCTTGATGCAACCTTTGCCATTGTAGATTCTATATGCAGTTGTTTTCGTTGCTTGTTTACATGCTGACAGCTATTGTTATCTAATAGTGTCCAAACGAGACAATTGTCGTGTGAGTCATTATGTTTCTGAAGAAAAGCAAATAAATGGTTGGTTAAATCCAACTATGTAGTACCGTACCCTATAACACAAACATAAAAATTTTAAACCGACCCTCAGAGAACTTATTTACGATATTTTCATTTCTAAGCGAGAGTCATCTAAGTGATAACATTTAAGGTGACTGTGGTGATTATATTAGGGTTATAGGAAATAATGGGACGATCTTAGCTAAATTTGGTTTGATGTTTCTGGAGGATATTTGTATGAAAACTACCTGACACATTGGACTGAACATGACCAATTCCAATAGGCATCGTACGTTGATAGAAAAATATAATATAAATAAAATCTTTAAAATTGCGATCTGTATTGTGCTTACATCGTTTACTTGGACAATTTATTTTTTCTGTATATAACAAACATCATCACAAGCGCGTTGTATGCCAACCACTTATGGTGATGTAGAGTTTAATGGAGCGGAAATATAACAAAAAAATATATATAATCAGCTATATAGTACCCTTCATCATGTCGCAGTTACAAATATTTAAGGACCCACACTAATTGAATTTCAATACTTGTGACTACATAAATTATGACAACTTCAAATATTTTCAAAAAAAATTTAATAAGTTTTTTTCCTATAATTGTGCAGAAAGGTTTTTTAAATTTTATAAAAAAGACGGTATTTAGAGGCCATATATGGACCCTTTCCAAATTTATTGAAAATCATGATTAAGCTTCTAACAGACATCTTTACACATTACAAATTTAATAAATATATACTTAAAGCTCCTTCCTGGAATAAAGTTTTAAGCTTATAAGATTAAAATATTAAAAAAAAAATTAAATGCTGCAAAATTATGCTTTTTATACTTTTATCTGTTTCAACTTTTCCGGAATAGAACTTAAGGCTCAAAAGATTCTTTAGTATGGAGCAATTCAACCGAAAATATTGGCCAATACTATTTTTCAATTTAGTTTGTATATGAGCCAAATGGTTACATAATATAAGTGGTTGAGGTAATTAAAATTTGCTACAGCCGAATATAGCGTTCGGTTACCAATGACACGAATAACAAATTTCATGAGCTTCGGTACATATTTTACATTTAAGATTCCATATTAATTTCGGAATGAAAATTACCTATAATTCATTAAAATTACTGCAATGTTTACTAAAATATATATTTACTTCAATAGTTCCAATATAAGTTTCCTTCCCTTCGAAATATGTTCATAATACACCGAGAATTAAAAAATCTCAATGGAATTCGGTACTTATAGTTTTGGGATTGTAATTATATATGCAACAATTCCCGCTAACTTCCGTTCGTATTTCACTGTAGGACTTATATAAGGTCTTTTTTCAATAACACATGTTGTAGCTGTAAAAAAACTTCTTAGTATCAAAATGTTGAACATTATATTTTTGGCATCTAATAGTTGGGTCTTATGTCGACTTAAATTTAATTAAATTTTAAATTAAATTTTTTAAATTTAAAATATTTTAGTACAATCCGACATAAATAAGTGTAACTAATTGACAGAAAACAAGTGAAGAATATCAAAAGTTATTGACTTTAGCTTCCAAGTAAAGTATCTTCATTGATTGGGACTCTAAACTTGTAAAGCTTAAAATTATTATTTAATCCAAACTTTCATTTATATTTTTTTAAATAAATAGAAAGAGCTCAGATTTCTTAATATGTTACAACATAAATTTCTTTCAGCTGAATACCAAAAAGCTTTTTAAAACGAAAGTTGTATTAAAATGATAAGAAGATCATGGGCTTTATTTTGGTGCAGACTTTAACCATGACTGCCCATTCTAAACTTTTTTCATATAAAATTAAAACAGTTTGAGCTCTAAAGGGTTCAATAAAAGTTAAAAAAGAAATTTTTAAATGTAATTCAGAATCAAACTTTATAGCATGATTTCACAAAATCTTTATATATTTGAAATTTTAATGAAATAAAAATCCATTCTGGGAGCTAAGATAAATTATATTGTCTCACAACACTTGTATAATAAAAGTAAGGTATTTATATATCCTTCCTAAACCTTAAATTATTTTCTCTTTGCCATCTTCTTAGCAGTTTAAACAAATACAAATAATGTGTTAGTATTGTTACTTATAAAGAATTATTTACTTACAATACAACATTTGTTCAATATTCTCAATATGTTTTGAAAGCCCCATGTTGGCAATTATGTTTTAAAAACATCATAGGCACTCTTATGACTCACGCACATGAACATGTATTCACTGCAAAAATGTAGCAACATGTAAGACATTTTGAAAGGGAAAGAAAAAATTTATCGTCTACGAGTATCGAGAGGTTTATGATATAAATTATAAAAATTGATTTTGAAAAATTCAGTGAATCTGGCAATTACTGGCTACAATTCAGAATGCTTCAACTAAGTAAACTATAATATTTAGTAGGAATAAATCTAATACTTTTGATCAATAAATCAATTTATTAAATGAGACCCCACTTCTGCATATATCATCATAGTCATATGACGTCTCATATACTGTAATAAAACATCTAGAAGAAATGTTTACAATTCCTTAATTTATAACAAGCCCTCGTATGTAATATAGCAATTGTTCGTGTATTATTGAGGCAATAAAGTGAAATTCGAATTGATGTTTGACAACGGTAGTGTTGCTATCAATATTTGCTGCTACTCAGAGGTCATTTGTTTATATACTTAACATCTTTTTATTCAAATTACGCTCATGCAAATACATATTTATATGTATACTTTCATATATTATCGTTAAGTCCATTTTGCATATGTGTATTTTTTGCAGTTCATTTCAGCTTTAAAGCAAATTTTTACGATATTTTCATTTTGCTGTTACAAATGTTCACTGGGTGTATTACACTCTACACTTTTATTGAATTCAAGTTTTTTATATAAATAAAAATATGATTTTTCATTAATGTCTTGCATTCATGATGACGTAAATATAGTATTGCAATATTTCGTCTACATATCCTAGAGAAAAAGCTAATAAATTCTCTGTAATATCATGCCGTAAAATTCATATTTTATCCTTTTGTATCATTTTGCAATTTTTTAGATCTTAAAGTAAAGAAGGTACTCGGATTTATATTGAACGTTTAAGGATTCTTTTGAATACTTTTTTCTCTGAACTCAGATATTTGTGTAGTGGTACAGTGGTGCAGATGCGATTTTTGGGGAAATAAAACTAAATGGATAATATTTGAAATAACCATAACAGAATATATTATAACTATATATTATATATTATATATTATATATTATATATTATATATTATATATTATATATTATATATTATATATTATATATTATATATTATATATTATATATTATATATTATATATTATATATTATATATTATATATTATATATTATATATTATATATTATATATTATATATTATATATTATAACTGACTTTTAGAAGAAAGCAAAGTTCTTCTCTATTAAAAGTTAATTGCATTTGAAATTTTAACTTTCAAAATTTTTCCAAGTTCATCAGCAAGTTTTTGCATAAAAATAAAAATATCGGAAACTATGTTAGATATGTTTATTATCTAAATAATGTTTTATAATAGCAGACAAATTTCTGTATTATTTGCGCTGCTACAATTATATTAGATTTCATGTAAATTCATCTGGTCTGATGAAAGTTAGAGAGTTATTTCTCAAAAATCAACTACTATTGGAATGTGTTGCTTTAGATCTTAAAGCAACGAAGGTCAACAGATATTATATTCGCTTCTTGAGCCCAGATATAATATTTTAATATCTTTTAATAACATCATAATAATTTATGAACGTTTCTATCCCAACATTTTTGGCCAACTCACTGACTATATAAAAGATGTTTTTCACTTGCTCGACCAGTTGCTCTTAATACAAGTGAGATATGTTTTAAACAAATATCATCTACATTTTCACAATCATCTAGGAGCAATGTAGTAAAAATTATAGTTTGCTAATATATTTACAAAAATGGGAAATTAACAACCTCGTACATACCACACACCACTTCTCATCAGCAAATAAAATAAACTTTTAAATTGTAAATTGGTTTAGAAAAGTTATATGACTTCTTCCCTTTTATTCTGCTCCTAAAATTTTCATTACAAATTTCTTTAAAACCTAAAAATCCCGTCAAAATTAACCTTCCCAATCTGACATCACTGTATGTGGAATATAATGTTTATTACATTACTTATACGCATCGTTTGTACTAAATGAATAAATTAATTGCATCCATAAAGTATGCTTTATTTTTGCATATAAAAATAAATAGTTTTGTAGGCGTATACTTGTTGTGAATTTAAGTACATATTTTTTGCAGGTAATATCAGTCTCAAAAAAATTAAACTATTTTTAGTAAATATACTTAAATTATTTAATGTTTGATATTAATTATTTTTTAATAAATAGTTTAAATACAGGACGGAAACTATAATTATTTAAATAAATGCAACTATTCCAAATTGTTTCTATTTAAAATTTAGAGCAGATTTACTAACACGAACTGGACTGGACTGAACTTGACACTTTTTATAAATATTTCGATTTTACCTTATGTATACCAAGATTTTAAAACTAAGTAACTATTAAAACAGAATGCAGCTCTGAAAACAACATTGTGTTTCAAGTTATATGATACCGGATATTCGAGACCTGCTTTTAATCTTATCTCAATACATCACACGCATATTTTTTACTTAATTGTGTTTATTAAAGTGGTTAACTAAGTGAACAAATTAAAGAACTCACATAATTTAACGTGTGGTTTAAAAATGTTTTACGAACATCGGTCAATACTTAGGTCTAGCTCCTTTATAACGTAACCCTCCGATATAGCTTTAAACTTATAAAACTTTTAAATTTTTTGAGGTTTGCTACAATTATTTCGGGATTGAACGAAATTTATAATAGATCCATATTTAGCTATAGTTAAAAAAATCGTCCAGAAAATGTTCTTCAATCCAATGATATTTTAAATTGTTAAAATATTTTACTGATATTGTAATCAAATAATTATTAATGATCGGTTATGATCTAGCAGTAACTTTCAAAATTAATATTCTAATGCAATCTGGTACTAATCTTATTTGGTCTGAATAAACATATGTGAGGACTTCATTCTTTGCATCTTCCACAAAATGGCTTTTCGAAAATCGAGTTTTAATTCTTGTAAGTTTTTAAAAACATTTACAATTTGGCATAGCCGAATGTAGCATTCATAGATGTATTCATACTATCCCTGACTCAAGTGGAGACAAAGGGTATTTTAACTTTGTCACCCCACAAATTATATAAAGTTGTGCATCAAATCGAAATCGGAGTCAATTTAGCCATACCCAACTGTCTGTTCGTCTGTCTATCCGTATACCACTCTATCTGTCCGTCTGTTTGTTAGAAACATTATCACGGCTACAATAAAAAGATCGAATAACCAGAAAAAAGTTTCAGTTAAAAATATAAATATAAATTATTTTGACTGTATACTGTGTAAAATGTATAGGAAGGATTAAGATCAAAAAGTTATTAATATAAATATATGTATACGAAACCACTAAACTAACAGTTTAATTTTTGAATATTTTTTTAGTACTTCCGTACTTTTTTTGACCTCTAAATTATTAACAGCTAAACCTACATTAGCTTTAACTTTTTATGCCAAATACTCGGAGTACTGAGTTAATCGGGCCGCATTTATATCGTTTGTGTTGGGCCTTTTTTCTATATTTTGGCTCTAGAAGCATAATATAGACCATTCCCTCTACCTGAACCAATTTTATTATTTAATAACATTGAAAACAATTTGTCGAAAGACCTTTCAATATCTTTTTGTAGGTCTAAGTTGATCAATCAGATCAGATTGATGGCATTAAAGATACTTTTTTTTAAATATTATCTATATTTTGATTATTTTTTAATAAAGACAGAAAACTCGTTTTTACAATATCCTTCATTAATGTCCACAATTTTATATGGAAGACGCTGGTTAATAATATTATTAATTATTTTATTTTTTCCTTTCTTTATGATAAATTTAAAACACGTTTTTTAAAATAAATCACCATCGTAAAAAATGCCACAAACACATAAACATTCATAAATTTGTTCGTGAATATTTATTAGGTCTGTGCAAGAACAAATAACATCAGGGTAACATCATTAGATAACCTTTATAATAAATAAAATTATTCATTTTTTAATATAAATAAATTGTTAACAATTTTATTATTTTTACACTTTTCGGTAGTATAAATATGTATACCTTCTACCACTGCTAGTGGTGAAGAGTGTATATTAACATTGTCATTCCGTATGTAATGCTAAGAAGGAATCATCTCAGATCCCGTAATGTATGTATATTATTGCATCAAATCAAAATCTCATTCGATTTATCTATATCCGTCTGTCTATCTGTTTGTCTTTCTATCTATCTATCTATCTATCTATCTATCTATCTATCTATCTATCTATCTATCTATATATCTATCTGCTTATCTGTCTATCTATCTATCTATCTATCTATCTGTCTGTCTGTCTGTCTATTGGTCTGTTGTTGGCACGCTCACATCCACAAAAATTTACTGAGCTTAATAAAATTTGACCTGATATTTGTTATAGCCCTGACTATTTAAATTTGGTTCATTATATCAAAGATATCTGAGATAACCTCTAAGTTTGCAAAACTCATTAAGTGTTCCTGCTTTAAGGAAACCCGTTATTTAAGGAAAACGGTTATATATTATATACGAATGTACTCACATTGTGTGAGTGTGTATGTATGAAATATAAAGTGTTTACTTCACAGGCATTTGTGGTGAAGATTCGGTATAGCCGAATATAGCATTCTTATTTCTTCATTTAAAGACATTTTTTTCTTTATTTATCTTAATAGAAGTAAAACTTCCGCTGGCTTTTTAATATGTATATTTTTTATTAATAAAGAAAATAAATTACATTTAATGAAAACGAAAAAAGTATAATGAAGATGAATTTAAAATACTCTACTTAAGAAAAACAATTTTAGTCGAATCAAATTTTATTTTGAAATGTTCAAGATGTTTTTGCTTCATTTCAAAATATTTTAAATCGTCGTCTATTGAAGCCTCTCAAATGTGTTACAAATATTACCGCAAATTTTAAAATTCTGTCATTTTCAACTTGTCCAATATTTTGTAGTTAAATAAATACAATGAATTTTCAAATGCCATGACACGTGTCAGCAAACAAATACGATATAGCGGTTATTGGGATATTAATGTTTCTCGCATTTAATGTATCAGCAATAGAATAAATTTAATATATAAATTCAACCATCATCATCGACAAGTCCTCATCATACAACATTTCATCATAATTATCAGCTAAGTGGGTTCTTAAATACCCTGCACAGGAATATGTTTAATTATATAAAAAAGAGACTGGACATTTTGGCTGAATTTATATTGAAAGTTTTTTTAGTGATATCTAGAATCATAATATTTAGAGTAAAGTAATGGTAACATCTGACTTACTTATAGAGTTTGTAAACCAAATCGTATTGACTGTGTCAATTCAGGTACTTTCCTTTATTTATTTTGAACACTATATTGCACTTTCCCTTTATTTCCGCCTTAAAATAGCAATGAAGAGAGATCTTTGCTAAAAAATATATATAAAAAATCATAAAAGTACTAATCTGTGTGAGTGTAAGTAAACTACTCATCAAATGGCACCTTTAAAACATATCGAAACATATTAAACACAATTTTGATATCTAAATTTTGCTTCACTAACTTTCCTCACTAAAATACTAGTGTCATGTTTGATTTTGTTTGTATGTATACATACAAGTAATGATAATAATTCCATATATATTATAATATTTTGAATATATGTGGCCACTATGGCAGTTAAAAAAAAAAACAACTTTTAACCGAAATAGTATTTGATTTGTTTTAGCCAAATTACCTTTGTAATACATATCAGTTATTATGTTAATGTCAAACAAATTAATATATTGTTAATATTATTAAAATGAACGACCAGAAAAAAGCGAATACGAAATATTATAAACTATTAAAAGTCTGCCTGTAATGTCATTTAACAGTTCTGGAAGAACTTGTCCGTTGACAGATAACCTGATTCAGGCAGACAAAATGGTCCACGTGATGTTTTTGAAGCCTAAAAATAGAAAGTATTTTCAACAGCTCCCCACACATCCGGTAAGCTCAGTGATTGAGCTATTAAATACAAAAAGTTAAAGATAATGAAGATTTAAAAATGCAATGCTCGAAAAAATCCTGACAGAAATCCTGTTAAAAATATAGTGACCAAAAAAGAAGCACGGAAATTGAAATCAAGTTTTCTAACAAAAATATTCTTGACAAAACGTATAATCTGGCAGTATTTTGTAACTTTCTCGTAATAAATTTAATGTTGTTGATACATGAGAGAATGTTGAAGAAAAGTTTAGGATCAGACATCATATTTTAAAAAAAGTTTTTGGTTTGGCAAGCAATATCCTGCTACGGCAAAATAAGCCAGTTATTATTACACCGGGTTCTATAATTCCGGATTTTATATCAAGGATTGTTAAAAAAGAAGATGCTTCCAGAGTTCCCATTTTTGGCTTGACGTGGCATTATGTCACCATGGTGAACAAGCCCTTGAGTAGTATAAGAACAATAGTGTGATATTTGTACCAAGTGATGCAAATCCTCCTAACTGCCTGCTAAGGGCAGTGGAGAGGTATTAGGCTCTGTTAAGAGAGAATTGAAGATCACAAAATATGTGTCCAAAAGTATTATAGATTTTAAACGGAGATAAACGTTAACGGGAGGGGTTTCGAAAAAGGTTCAAAATCGTTTTTGTTAACAAATATGTATGTTAATAATTTTAACATACATATATGTAACCACATTTAGTCACAATGTGGTTTAAGCTGCATACATTAAAGAAGTTCCCTCTAAAGTATTTTAATCAACCGGTAAGAAGGAAATGACTACAAAGTATACATTTTTAAAACCTTTCTGTATTTATAGTGACTGTATCAATAGTAACAATAGTAGCGTACAGGTGAATTCCCAAAAATTTATCATTTTATATAAGCGGCTGGAAAATAGAATTATTACTTGACCACAAATAAAAGAATAAAAAAATATCTGAAATAAAATAAAAATACTAAATGGTAATGAGCATAAAACGCATGAACGAAAATATTTAATTTTATTATATCATTCAAATGGTCATTGGAGTTGGACAAAAAATAAGGACTTTGTCATAAAATTGTGCGTGTTTGAGTTTAGATGAAAATTGTCATAAAATTGTTATTTAATGCGTTTATGTCTACATTTTAATGGATTTCTTTTCAAATTTTTCCTGTCCCTTCCACCCACCCAGTAACCAACAAACGCACAAATGTTGCGAATCCAAAAATAAAAATTATTCAATTGGAACTGATAAAAATGTAAATAAAATATAAATTTTTGTGAATAGAAAATAAATTATGGCATTCAAAATCTATAGATATAAAATAGGATGAGTGTGTATATATGTAACATATAGGCTCCAAAACGGTTTGGCCAATTTTGATGGAATTTTAACAGAATGATCCCAATATAACCAAATGTAACATAGGCTATATAAATTTCTGATAAGACCAGGGACCTCCATATAAAGCAAGAGTTCTCAAATTTGCTCCCAAAAACTGCCTCAAGAACCGGTTTTACTGACAAAAAACATAGGTTGGTTGGTGCGAGGAGGAAGAGTACTCCAAAAAGGCGTAAGAGCTAGAGTTCTCAAATTTGTATCTAAATATCTAAAGAACTATAAGATCGAGAATCTTAAGATATTGCAACAGTAATGATACTACGAGGAGTAAAGGGCGTGATAATACTAATAACCTATTTAAATCATACGATAATGTTTGCTTTGCGCCAGCATCGTAATAAATAAAAATTGTTTTAGCAAAACGAAGTTTGCCGGGTTAAAGTTATTTGAAAATAAAAAGTCATAAATATTTATTATAAATGTGTATATAACGTTTGATTAGTTATTATAATGATGACACTATTGATTTATGTAAAAAGTAATAAAATATTGGTTTTATGATTTCATATTCAATAAACTGAAATGTTTTAATTAGTTTGGAAATTAAAATTTTATGATCAATTGGACGGGAGAAGTTATCATGCTATTTTTTGAATGAGGAAAATTACTGATGATGTTATTGAGGAGGGGAATAATAATGAAGATAATAATTAAATAATGATAAATTGTTAATAAATGTAAGAAAAATGTACTAGTTTGCTGCTTGAATACGTTCCAAAGGCATATCGCTCATTTGCTGCAAGTCATTAATAAAAATTCACAAGTTTGGACTTAACATCACTGGCACAAAGTAAATAATAATTTTATTAATTGACCATTTTTTTTTTTTTTTTGGTAATGAACTATCTATGTCTTCGAGTATATAACTGCAATGTTTAATGCTGAAAATAATGCGTAATTCCAGATGCGCATCGGATATTGTGTAGTTGATATTACAGTATTGTTGATATTACAGTATTTATATGAGCGTGTAAAAAATTTACAACATTTTAACTTTAAATTAATGAATTTCAAGAAATAAAATATTTCTGTCAAAAAAATTAAAAATATATTTCGTGAAAAAAAAAAATGATTTTTTTTTTTGAGTTATGACTATCTTGCAGCAACTGAGAACCAAATTATAAAATCAAAATATTTGTAAGAAAATTTTTTTCCTTGCCATATAGAAAATTAGTGTGTCCTTTTTGAAGATGCCTTTCGTTCGAAGTTGCTTTTTAATATAACATCCCTATAAAGAGAGTTTACCCTTTTCATTCTATTATGGAGCACAGGGTCGATTTCGAAACTAGAGAAATGTATATTAATTGTCCTGATATATGTACAATACATTATCAAAATATCATAAACTCTACTTGTGCTCTAATCTTGCTTACGCCTTCAATTTTCTATATAATTTTCGTACAAATTTACTAACAGTAAAGTTACAGAAATTCATCCTTTCGATGTTTTTAGGCCAGAATTTTGTCATTGCTTTGCCTAGATAAAATAGGGAAAATAAGTAAGAAGCGAATGTTGTAATGATTGGTTCTCCTTACAATAGTTTCATTAATAATACTTATGAATTAGATAACATCTTCTAATCTAATCGCTATACAAATCTTGAGTTGAATTCTTTGATTTATGAAATTTTAACTTAGTCTTTCGAAAAATGGGACTGTTGATAATTGGACCACCGACAATGATAATATTTGCTACTTTATATAATTGGTTGCCGGCTAATCTATTGACCAGAAAATTCGCTCTTTAAAGAGGGGTGGAACTTGCAGATGACGACATTGGTGGTGTGTATGTAGGAAATGTAACATATATAACGCAGATATTTTTAGTTATTGAGCGTTATCTTTTACGATAAATTTGAGCAACCACTATATACTAACAGATATTTACCCCAAAAAAGTAAATATATTGTTAAAAGTAAAATATAATAAAATGGAAAAAATAAAGGATAAAAGTTTATTTTTCAAAGCGTATGAGTAATAAAATATTAATTATACGTTAAGTTTTTCTTTAAAACAAAAACCGTTCAAGTCTAATCTTATAAAGTTTGCATATGCTGTGGTTTAAATTTAAAAATTATTTTTCACTTGTATCATAAAAATTAAATAAAGAGTTTTTTATATCGGCAGATATTGAATAAAATTCTCTTAAATAATTTCATACTTTATTTTTGAACTTCTATTTGTTTTCTTTAATTAACATCTTTTTATATTCTTCATTTCAAATATTTTAATCGAAAAGAAAACCCCTGATAGAATTTCTTCATATTCTGTCATTTTTATCAAAATTTTTCTTCTTTTTTCTTCTCGATTCACCGAATTTGCAAAAAAATTAAACCCCAAAAACAATTTAAAATCTGAATCTAACAATTATTTACATTGTAATGGTGTCATTTGCGACAACAAGTAAAATTGTGTTTGTAAATTTTTTTGAATTTAAGCTTTCTGGTTGACACCCAACCACAAAAAAATACTAATACAAAACACAATCTTACATGAGATCACACAAAATTTTGCACAAACACTAACAAGTGTATTAAAATCAGGACATCAAATGCCAACAGGGATTTAATGAATGAATTCTTTATAGAGATTTTGGGAAGATTTTTCAAAAGAATAAAGATAATGGAAATTTATCAGTTCAAAATATATAATTTCTTTAAAGCGCATTAGGTTATATTAGCAATGATTAAAGAAGTCATGTAAGATCTGAAAGGATTTGTCTTATTTGTAAAACTTAGAATAGAATAGAATTTTATTGATTTGCTTTCTTAGCAAGTGGAATACTTATCTGATATATTTCTTCAGGATTTTTTAAGTTAATTAATTCCTTTCTTATTCTGTTAAAACATTGTACTTTGTAACAAATGAGAAAACTTAAATAAAGTCATAAAGACAAACAATTTTATTTTTTTAATGGATTTGAATTCATTTTAAGGTGTAGGATGGTTCTTTTTATACCCTACAGTACCGTAGGTGGGATATTATGTGCTGATGTTTGTAAAAGACAGTAAAAATGGCTTTACACCCACCAACTTAGCCATGTTCATGTAGATATTGCGAACACTATATTTTTGAGATATTTTGATGAAATATGGTACATATTATTATTTTGGCCCAAGGACGTAGCATATTGGAATTGGCCATTTTCAATCGATTATTTCAAATACCTCCCATACAAATGTGCTCCCGAAATAAGGTTTTAAGCTAATAAAAGTCCTTAAAACTTGGTAAAAATAAATGTTATGGAATTCTAAAATTTTGTGAGATTTGGTCGATTGCTTCACATATAAACCCCCAAGCAAACATTAAAGTTAATTTACCATTTAACTCCCCGTCAAATATTTATTTTAAAAACGCTTCACATGTTCTGCATAGTTAAGCACTATAATTTGGAACACCGCTCTCAATTTTCATAATACGAAAGAACTTCGACAAGCTAAAAAAAAAAACATATTTTCATAATAATACTCACAAAGTGATTCTGTGTCAGTCGGTATACTTAGAAATGGAGGAAAATTTTTTCGTACCCTGTATTTTTAAATAGTTAAATGGCGATATTCATATTGTATTTGTCAGCATGTCTGTGTTTCTTATTGATTTTTGAGAGGGTGAACCCGCTGCATATAAAAGACTTACTATTGAATATATCAAGATTTTTATTAAGTATGAAAATAGCAATAACATTCTGAATTTACCAAATACAGAACCAAACCTTAATGCCCTGGATATTTAATTTAGCTTTGATATAGATGTTATAGTACTTACTTTATTGTTCTCAATTTAAATTAGTTCTTTTATCTGTGACTTTTGATATTTGAAAAAGTGCAGATAATATAATCATGACGTCGTACTCACAAAATAAATCAGATTTCAGTCTTCAGTAGAGAACTGGTCAGGTAATTGGCGTATATTTAAACTAAACATCATAAATTCTTTCCACAATTATGTAACTCGAGAATACTAATTATGGATCTGACGTAAATATAAGTGAAAAAATTTTAAGATATTCAGAGTCCGGAATATTATTACTCACAGTTATTTTTGTTATTGCTTCTATGTAAGATTTAAATTAATAAAACTCATAATGCTACAGCATTTTTATGAAATGTGACATTTATTTGCTTAGCACTAAATCGAAAAGCATTTGAAACCAGTAGCAGACTGATATTTGAGGCAAACTCTTAGTTCAAGCGAAGATCATTGAAAAAATGTCAATTAAAGGTCGAAAAATCATAATAATATTTTATCGTCATATATTATATGTGCCTGAATACCATTTCAAAATGTTAGAATCGAAATGGTAATGTGCGTTAATGATAATATGGTGCCACAAATGGCAATGTGTCTCATTTCTTTTTCGATTCTAATATTTCGCAGTGGTATTTGTATTTCCATTTTAAACCTGAAAAATTTTGCAAGAACTTGACCGATTTCTTAAACAAAATTTTGACTTTAACAGATGTTTTCTAAAATACAAAATGCTGAATCTTAAAACATAATAATGCAGCCTTAAAGATTGCTGTTTGTTGATAATCTTTTTTCCAGACTAAAATTGAGAAAATATCGTGAATTTACGAAATCCTTCCAATAATTTAAACATTTTTTTCAACACTTGAATTTAAGATTTTTTTTTTTTTTTTTTTGAAAATCTTGCAATAAAATTTTTATTAATAAATATTGAATATTTATTTTCCAAAAATATAAAAACTCAAACATTTTTATTTCAAGCAAATTTTTCATTTCTGAACTATCTGAAAATAAATTGAAGTCATACATAATCCATTCAGCCGATCAAAAGTTATAGTTTTGTTAAAAAATATTCTACTCCACAATGTAATCTAATTAGTTTTCTTTGAAAATTAATTGATTTCCAAGAAACATATAAGTTAAACCAACTTTTATAAATGAAAAAATTATATTTCTTTGTATTTCCTTTAAACTGTATAGTAATACAGTTTTTTTGTGTCATTAGTATGTTGTTTTCCTAGCTACAGCTACAAAATCTTATAAATTTATTGTAATCCACTTTCTTTAAAATTTCTTTTTTACTTTAATTTAAAAAAATCTTAGTGGTTTTGTTAGCAAATACAAAACAAAACAACAACACTAAAGACAGTAGTTTTTCTTTACAATATGTAAATATAATAAAAATATATATATGTACGTATCCCGTTATAATCTGCACAAGATGCCGCATTGTTACATTATGCTTAAAAGTGTTGACGTAGAGTAAAGCTCTTCGTGTCAAGTGCATTTGATGTGCTACAATGATAACATGATTCTATAAAATACGTGTTCCTGGTAACGACTAACACAACAATCCACTCATCAGCTAAGAGACGGTAAAAAATAATACGTTGCACGGTTACACAATAACTTCAATTTCTTAAGCTTAATACAGCCGTTTGTCGACATTCGCAAAAAGATCTACAGACAAATGTATATGTATGTATGTATGTATGTATGTATATATATATATATATATATAATATATATATATATATATATAATATATATATATATATATATATATATATATATATATTATATATATATATATATATATATATATATATATATATATATATATATATATATATATATATATATATATATAAATATATATAAGAGTAGAGCAGACACTTTGCCTTTAGATTTTTGTTGTCAACAACATCATCACTACCACCAAGAGCGGCAGTAGCAGCCGCCGCATGTTTCTCATTATTATTAATATTGTGATGAAGTAAAATGGAGTGAAGAATGCAAGTTGTTGCATTAAATAATTTTTTATTGTTATATTATTTTTGTATATAAACATATACATATATAATAAATATATATATATTTTGTTATTGCAGTTATTTTCAGCATTTTGTCTTATTTTGTTGCTAAGAGTTAAGTATTATTGTTGTATTCTATTTAAATAACAACAACGTTTTATTTCTAGTATTAAATGCAGAGATGCCTTTTAATTAGCTAAAGTTTGATAACAAAAATATCCTTAAAATGTATTAAAATGAGAGATTAAGAAGCCTATTATTCCCTAGTCATGTAATAGTGTAAAAAGGTAACGAAGGTATAGCCAATTAACACCGTCAATATAATATCCAAAACATGAGGAAAAAATATGGTTAATATTTATTTTGATATCAGGACATATATCGAGCAAATAGATTTAAATTACAAAAATCTCATGGCATAATTCTTCATATATTCGAAAATAAACAGAGCCAAAAATTGCATACAGTAGCTAAACTACAAGAGCTAGAGCCAAAAGGACGAAATCCTACGATCACTTACATTTGTAAACAAAAATCGATTTTTATATGAAAATAAAATAGTTCTTTTTCAAGCTATACTAGAATAGGACGAAAAATTATGAACAATTATATTTTCTACCACAATATTTTTTTACATGAAAATATAAAATTGCATTTTATGGTAAAACCATATTTTTATTTGAAGATATAAAATTACATTTTGAGTCAAAACTAGAAGTCCTAGAGCCTTAAACACGAAATCTCGTGATCACTTATATTTCCTACCAAAAAAAAAATATAAGATTGCGTTTTGTGACTACACTAGATGAGTTAAAGCCAAAAGGACGAAATTCTATGATCACTTATTTTTACTACCAAAATCGATCTTGTTTATGAAATATAAAATTTTAATTTTTATCTATACTAGCAAAACTAGATCCAAAAGAACGAAATCTTATATGTCCTACTACAATTAATTTTTTATATGAAAGTAAAATCATCTTGTGATTTGAATTATTGCAATGCTTAATTTACTGGCTCTGTTGAGCTTGTTTGGCATAAATATGCATCATCAAAATTAAACGTTCAACGCGTAAAAGGGCGTCTCTCTACCATAAAGCAGGCATACATGTACTTATGTTATTTCAATGTAGATGTAGTGCGGCAGTAAAGGGTGGTTCAACAGTTAATTTAGGAAATGACTTTTTGGTTTTGCTTTAGGTTTTGGATTTTTGAAAGGAGAAAACTTATTCTTATGACCGTTCTGTCAAAATTTTATGAGAAGGCAGAATAATTATATTTTAAAACTCCTAAGAATTTGTGTAGAATATTGTTGTTGGTCTGCTTTATTGTTGGAGTATGAATCACATTTTACATTTTATGGAATATTGTTGTTTGTCTGCTTTATTGTTGGAGTATGAATCACATTTTGCATTTTACGGAGGAGTCTATTGAGAAAAAGACTTCCTCTCATTCTAAAACTGCAAGGGTAAATTTCTATTTGATCAAGTTGGATTGCTAAAAGAATGGATCTCGGAATTTATCAAGTAAATGTTTTGAGCAGTAATAGTTTATTTCACTTAATAATAAATTTAAAGACCTTAAAATTTAAAACACTTTAATATTTCCTCTTTGGAATATTAATACTACGGAATGCTAAGAACTTATCCTCTGACAAACAACATTAAACATGTAATAACATACGCATACGTTGACAATGTCACCCATAAGTTTTGGGATGCAAATGGTGTTACTGATAATGATACTCAGGACATTGTGCAGAAAAAAATATTTGTTTCTATCACAATCATGCTTTCATAGAGTTTACAAGAATTTTAGTAACCAGATATTAAGCGTTTACATATTGTTAGATGATTTGTTTGTGTTGCCTGTTACTACTTTGTTAAGTTTTACACTCTACAACATGTATCATGTTTGTCAGTTCATTTTTGAGACACCAAAAATCTTTTAAATCACCATGACACAACCATTAAAATTAAGGTCGGACTCTCGTAGAATTTAATTTTATGAGTTGTGCTTGTATAAAGTGAAGGTAATATGAGGGCTATTAGATATTATGAACTTCATTATATTATTATATTTATATTTATTTATATCTTCCATTACCACAAGTGGTCATGAGCATTGTCATTTCAATTGCAACGTCAAGACGTCTAAGACCCCAGAAGTTATATATATTCTTACATCCAATCAAAATCTGAGTCGATTAGCAATGTTTTTCTACCAGTTCTGCTAAAAATAAGTGTCCGGATTCAATGAAAATTGGTCATATTGTTTCTAATTATATTGTTATATAGTAACAGTCGCAATTTTAAATATAATTTTCTGATATCTGTCACATGTATTTCTTTTGAATCAAAAAATCAACTCAAAAATCCCAAATTCATTGTGCTCACAAATAAGACCCCGGAACATGGTTTTAGGCTAATAAAAGTTTTTAAACGTATACGCCCTACTACCTTGTGGTCGCAGTTCTCTCAATAACCTATAAAATCTATAATATTAAAAATTATTATATAATGTTCTATTAGGATACCAAACTATTCAAAAGTTACAATATTATTTCCAAAAAATCGTTTAGAGAACACTATATGTCGTTCAATATTTACAGCGTTTTAACGAATTAGGTCTTTAATCTATTTTTTTTTGCCATTTTTCTTTATTCCCTTGTCTTCAGCCCCAACCACACATTTACAAATAATTATTGCTTAAATTATTCGGAGGTCAGACTCAGTAGCTTAGAATACTTAAGGTTTTTGTTAGTACTGTTTTGTTGTTAACTATATGTGCAAAACGTATTTAGTCCCAATAGGAAAAGTGTTAAATGTGTTTATAGGAAAAAAGAGGATTATTTTTTCATTTTTGCTTTAAGGATCCAATTTTCAAAAAAGAAATTTTAATTAGTTATTAAGGGTTTTTATCTTTATATATGTAAACTCTTTGGTTTAACTAGTTAATAAGATGTGTGTAAAGTTCGGGAGCACGGAAGGTTTAATTTAATATAAATTTAATATAAATTTCTTATTTATTTAATACTCTTAGGTTAAGCTTCATAAATATATAAATAAGTATGTATAATTTTAAAATGATTATAAATATTTATATTAAAATAAATAAAAAAATGTTAGGAATATTTTTTCATTAAATAATGTAAACATTAATTATTATAATTCAAAATCATACACTACAATTTAATAAAATTAGTATAAAATCATAAAAAGAACTTGGATTTTGAATAACCTATAATTGCTGCTCTTAAAGGAAGATTTACCAAAAAATTCCCAGATCGCTGGAGAAAGCACTAAATGCACATACTAGTTCATTTCTGAGTCACCCCTCTATGGATTCTTCTATTAGATTTTGTTACTACTATTACATTAACTTCTGAAGGGTATTCGACTATTAAAGAAATTATGGAATGTAACTAATCAGAAAGTCAGTTAAGATTTCTTGGCAGCGCCTTCAGAGTTCTCGCATAGTGGTATGATATCTAATTTGAATAAACTACAAGAACAGTTAGGGTTAGCGTAGCGTATTTACAGAACACATTTTTCAAGAATCCCAGGGTTCGAATTCGATCTCAAATAAAATTGTGAATGCGATTCTTCGTTTATTAGCTTACTTTATCTCCAAACGAAGCCAACTTTGTTAAATATTGAGAAAGGGGGATGGTCAGTAAGTATCGCAACTCACATCCGTTGTTGATGACTTAAAGAACCCGTCCCCAGTATTCGATTAGTCATTAGTCCCTGTAAACTTTACCAGATCAAAATTGGAAGCCACAACTGATTAACTAGCGTTCAACAATTTCAACTAGTTTTCGCCTCCATTACAACTTATCCTATTACCACAGGACTGATTAAGCCATTCAGAAGCAAGACCCACTACTCATTTATTGACTTAAAAATTTTAGCATATGTATTGCTTAATATTTAAAACGATCTTAGTCATCATATTCGGTGATTTTTTTTTTCTTTTTTTTTTTTTGGTTCTGCAGTCTTAATGGCCAATTCAAAATTTTAGATTTGTAAATAGAGGGCCAATTACTATGTTATTCAACTGCTTGATAGATTACAACTTTTCTTGACCAGACACCACGTCAGATGCTCTTTTTTGAAGGCGGAATACAAACTCGTCTTTTTTTTAAAGTTCTTTTAAACGCGGCTATTGTCCTCGGCGCTGATGGGGCAGCATTACCATTAATATTTTTCGAAGCTAAAAAGGGATTTTTAAAAAAAAGTCGCACAGGTTCAATATTGAAAAGTACGCAAAAAGTCGCATGTATTTGAAAAAGTCGCACCAATGGCAATAGTGGTGAAGGGGAGTGATTTATTAATTTCTTATTAGCTTCGAAAGGAGATGAATAACATCGAATCGCTCAAACTTATAGAAATACCGAGTTTGACACTTATCAAAAAGTGGCTCCCAAAGGTAATTACCGTAGCTGATCTTCAAGCGTCCACATTGCAATAAGATTATTATTCAAAGATCATTTCCGAAAATGTTCAATTCTACTCCTGCTTACAATGGTTATTTCAAATTTATAATGCATATGAAGATGTGTGTAACAAAAATTTTCCTGTTCCCTCTTTCCTAGAATCATTGACCTAAGGACTAACTATAAGCAATTGACCTATGCATATTCATTACAAACTAACTTTATAACATTTATTTAACAATCTTCATATCGTGGTTGCCCACATAATTCCTTTACATCATCTCTATAAGGACTACAATATTATGAATTTCATTTATTTTCTTCTGCACAATAATTTTCCTTTAAGAATGTGAATACGTATCAGTATGCGTTTACTTATCTCTGTGTTTGTGAGTTTATTTATACCTCATTTGGATTTGTTCCTACTGTAGTCATGCTGATGACTCAGTGTCTTCATAGAATTAAATGTATTTGGTGCAAACAAGTACTTGCTGACACAAAGTATGTGTTTATGGCACACACAACACGCACTCTTGTAGAATTTCTTGAACATTTAGTGGGTTCTTTTATATTAGTGGTTAT
This sequence comes from Cochliomyia hominivorax, assembly GCA_004302925.2. Taxonomy (NCBI): domain Eukaryota; kingdom Metazoa; phylum Arthropoda; class Insecta; order Diptera; family Calliphoridae; genus Cochliomyia; species Cochliomyia hominivorax. The sequence continues at coordinate 62,015,591 of PYHX02000495.1, read as the reverse complement.
GGTTTATGTATGTGTTATATGTACATATATTTTATGATGATGAACAAAATAACCATGTAAGTGTGTATGTTATCACTTTTCTTTGACATAATGTTAATGTATTTTCATCGTATCTACAAAATATGACGTTTAAATGCACTTTTGTTATGTTCTCAGCCGTATCGTAAGAGTTTAAGTATTCAGCATGAGGTTCAAAAACTCAACAAAAAACCCTAAACTAAAAATCTGCCATCAACAAAGCGATGCTTCATTTGTTGTACTTAATCAAAATGCACGTAACATGTCAAAAATCATGACATCAAAAAGTACTTTAGCATTCACATTTCGAAATTTAGTCAAAGGGCAGACAAGATTTAGTTTACCTATTTTTTTCTTTCACTATATATGTATGTATGTATGTATGTATGTATTGTATGTATGTATGTATGTATGTATGTATTTGTGCATAACTGTGTATTTGTTGATGTGAAAAATTTTAATCTGCAAACAATTTGCTTGCAAGTTTCAGTTGCCAGTTGGAGTATGTATTTATGCAGATTTTTATTTTAATGCGATTATGAGTCATCATATACACTCGACTATTGCAATATAATTTATTTCGGTAAAATACGTTTATAATTGGCAAATTTTATAGAATCAATTAAAAACGCAACAGGGGATTAAAAATTGTATGATTTTTGAAGCAGAATTTGGAAATTGGCATTTTGACAAAAAATACCTATTTAAAATTGAATGTCATTGAAAACAGTATATTTTGTATTCAAATAAGCTTTAATTCACAATATTCAAGTGTTCTTTGTACAATTTAAATTAATTTGAAAAAAAAAAAAAAAAAATTTCAATTATGAGTTAAAATAAATATACATATTCTTGGATCAAATCAACATTGAAATTAATTTAGCAATATCCGTCTGTCTATCTATCTGTTAGAAGCACTTAAGCGCCTTAAATAATTGCCAGAATTCCAATAAATTGGTCTATAATAATTGGCTGCTATCCTAAACAGTATCCTATTTTTAAACTAGCTATATCGTCCTGTAGCAAAAAAATTTCAAATCTATATGCGAGACAACCTCAAAATACCAAAGAAGACTTTTTCGTTCAAAAAAAAGTGATAGATAGAATTAAACTATATTACCTAATCGTACAAAAGATCATCAAAAATCAAATCATCAGAAAAAAATATAGGTTCAAATATGCAACATTTTTAAATACCCCAAAACAGATTGTCGTATATAGGTCGCATGTTTTAATATAATTTTCTGAAGTTTAATTTTGATATTAGAATCAACCCAAGAAAAAAGGTTGTCTTTAGTAAACGGGTTTTGAGCCTATAAAAGCTATTAATTATAGACCAATTTTATTTAAGTTCAGCACAGTAATTTTTCTAACTGTATTAAATGCATGGAAAAATATCGGTTCGTGTTATTCTGTACAACTTTTCCAGGGAAATTGTTTTAAGCTCATAAAATTAATTCCGAGGTTTGTTGTCCTACAGACATTTCACTTGGGTCTAATAAGCAAATAATCCAAATGTGTTACTTCACCAGCAGCTGCTTTTAAACCAACCTGGACAATGGAAAGATTTCTCGAAAACTACCAATGATCACCAGTACGAACTCTATGAGTATTCTCTTGGAATTTTCCTATTGCTTAATAGTAATACACGAGATAAAAATTTTCTCCCATTCGTTTAAACTTGGACAACTTTGCTACTCATAAAAGCCTGACTACTGTCCGTAAAAACTAAACACTATTGTTTATAGCTGAAATCTTTGCCTGTGGTATGCTGTAGTCCTAATTTATCATAAATGGACTATAATACCAAGATTTAAAATAAAGTAAGTACCAACTAATATGCCGGTCTCTACAAA